>CAJQZJ010001896.1:2866877-2888395 GCA_907164525.1 Lophiomys imhausi | reverse complement strand
ACACTGAAGCATGTATACCCATGATGTTCTTTCTATGTCTGTGGCAGGCACTACTAATCAGTCATAGCATTTAGACTGAGCTGAAGCCTTCTTAATCATTTTCCAAGTACACCAGTCCCAGAGTTATAACATAACATTAATTATTTTTTGTTCAGGAGCACAATGCATGGCGTTTCTAAGTAGAGAAGTCATTGGTCACCAAATGTCAGCCAGTTCTAATATGCTTTCAAGTAGTCTTCACCAATTTGGACATTTTTATTTTTTAATTTTTACATTTGAGATGGCATCCTATGACAGGAGTTGTTCCTTAAACTTAAATTTAATGTTATACAATATTACTAGAAGAGACATGACTGTATAGTTTCTGTGTGATGGAATTAATCCAGTAAACAGTTTTACTTCATGTGGGGCCATTTTTTGATGTTTGTATTTTCCAGGTTTGAGTTCCACAGGAGGCCAGATCTTAAAGCCCAGTAACCAGTTCCTGTCAATGGTTGGGATTTTTTACTGTTTTGCTATACAACCACTTTCACGATGAACTGATCCATGGATCTCTGGAAATTTTCTGAAAGCAAATCATTCTGTAAATACAGTCTCCAACCTCCATTGCAAGACATATTCTTAATACAGACTTGTTTGGAAAGAAAAAAATGTATATTACTAAGATCTTGTAAATATCTGTGGTACATTAATAAACCAGTTTTAAACACTTTGAAACACTTTGAATTTTAATGTTCACATATCATTACACATTTGAGGGTACCAAATTAATCTGAGTACATAAAACTGCTGTGTCTTTCAGGTGACTTATATGAAGAATATAAATAACCACCCCAATAACGATTGTAGATATGAGACTGGTGTAAATTCATGTCCATTTTATGTGCTCCAGGCATTATACTTCACTATTTACAGTAGGTAACCCCATTCACAACAAAATACAATCACTTTTTTATGGTTGGGAGTCTCCCAGACATCAGATTTTCCAAATCCTGCTGCTGCAAGTTCTGAATTCAGTTGGAAGAATTTTTTGTACGTGAAAATATGTCAGTATGCATGATGATCTTCTCATCTCAGTTTTTTTTATTGAAGGCTTGATAAGAAATGAGCAAAGAGAGAGGGGCTTTAGGCAAGGAAACAGAAATGAAGAGAAACGAGCTCCCATTGAAAATAACACATATTCTCCTAAAGTAAAGTCTTCTGAATAAATTCCATGTACTTCTTATAAACTGATAGCTCTTCATATGGCCTTACTTTTACACCATAAAAAATTTAGAAACAATATTTATTTGATCATGTTTTCTATATTTTGATCATAGTGCTTTTTAATCAATCTTCTCTGCAATCATAAAAATTATATTGAATTATATTGAAAATATAATTTTGTGGGCTAACTCTGCTCTAAGGTTAATCAATTTCACCAATAGCCAGAAGCCCCACATGCCACAGAAGCATATTCTGCAGAGAAATATAAGGTGGATGCCATTGTTCGGACCTTTCCATTTTATCCACTTTTAGTGGATGATGGGTTTTATCTTGCTGTCAGCTTGCTCCACTGATTTTCATTCTGGGGGACTACATTTGCTTTTTTCACGTTTCAAGGTTTTATTATTTTTTAAATGAACTTTCCTCATAGTTCACAAATCATGAAGTCTTCAAAATTGAAATATGCATACATGTATTTATGTTATTTTATTGACATATTCATACATGCATATAAGGTGATGAACATCATTTTATATGAACATCAATTTGATGTTCATTTCCTTCGTCTCCAATTCTTTCCACTATATCCGATCACCACACTTCCTTCTCATATTTATGTGTTTCCCTCTCTTTTTTCTTTAAAACCACTGAGGTCATTTAGTGCTGCTCATTTTTGCACAGGTATAGGAACATCTACTGAGGCGTGGGTAGTCAATCTGGGACCACATCACTGAAGAAAACTTACTCTTGCTCCCACGGCAGCATCAACCACCAATAGCTTCTCAGCTAGGTGTGGGAATCAACATTCTCTCTGTCCATCCACACTGGGAATTTTGCTGGCTTCATGTTGTTCAGGTTTTGTACATGCAGTCAAAGCCAGCTACCGAGTTCATGTATGATGGTTCTGTCATGTCCAGCTAGTAGTACTTTTCTGAAGACTCCCAATACAACTGGTTCTTATGATTATTCTAAAACAGTTCAGATGTGTGGGTTTTCAATTTTAGAATATAATTTTGAATTCATCCTAAGTAACGTGCCTTTGACTCAGTTCAAATATCTACTCTAGTGAAAGATGAGACACTCTTTAGCTTCATTTTGTTTAAATCAAGATTATAGATTGTGAGTCAGTTAGATGACTCAACAAGTAGAGGGAATTGTTGCCAACACTGTCATAATCCCCAGGATCCACATGTTAAACCAGAAAACAGATCCCCAGAGATTGCAGTCCTACTTTCATACATGAACTGGAGCACTTACCTGAAAACATAGAAAAAACATAAATTCAATAAAAATTAGGTCATAATAAACATGAAATGATTGATGTGCTTGGGAGATTACTGTACATTGTTTATAGATGAAAAATTATCTACATTGAACATTCAAAGACAGAAATTGTACTTCATTTATTATCCATTATCCAAACTACTATAAAAATCCAATCTTTTTATGTTAAAAATATTTTAATATTTGTATTGTTTTAGTTAGTATACAATATAATGAGTTTCATTATGACATTTAATACACATATGTATCATTATATTTTGCTCATATTTACCCTCTCTTATCTTCATTTGTCAATTCTATCTGTCAGTAATTTAGCTGGTAATTTTTCTCCCATGAAATAGTCTCCTTTCTCCTTTCATACCACACGCACAGACACCACGCGCACACGCACACTCACATTAAATACACACACAGCATGTGAAATAAAAATGTGATAGTTGCCTTTTCAACCTGTTTTTATGCATGAAAACAAAATAGGTTGAAGAAAAAAATGAATTGTCCAATGACTTAATATTAAATGGCACTAGGAAATGAGACCAGTGTATATGGTATGAGTCCATTTCAGGGAGACATTCTCTTTGATGCCTGTCCTCCTCTGATGATCAGGAAGGGTTTCCAATAGATACTTTCATTAACTGGGGTAACTATTTTTGTAAACTGTGATGACCATGATAACTCATTTTTTTATTTCTTACAGGAGGAGGCTAAGGTAACATATTGCCTGGAAACAACCAGAAAAGGAAGCAGGAGGAAGAATTAGGAGATTTGACACAGGGGAAAAGTGGCTAATGCCAACAGTTTCTCAGATAATGTTAACATCAGACTCAACTATGTGCTGTTGTTCATGCCATGATCTTTCCAGCTCTGTTCCTCCTTCCAAATCAATGTAGATAAGAGAGCAAGCCGGTTCCATTAGAACAGGAACAGGGACTTGGTTACCTATCAGTGGGACACGCCACACTAGTAGAACTGCCATGTATACCTCCTGTGCAAAGGGAAGCTCTTAGACCTCATGTGACTAATGAACTGAGGGGGGCTGATACACAGAGACACCTCACACCAGAGGCATGGGAGGGGTGGGAGAGGGGGTTAGAGGGTAGGAGGGAGGGAGTGGAGGGGGGCAATGGAAATGTAACAAAAATAAATAAATGTTTAAGAAAATTTAAAAAATAAATAAAAACAGACAGATCTACCTGGTGAGGGCTTATCTACAAATCCACATGGAATTCAAATGCAGTGATGTACTCATTACTGCCAATGTGTACTGCAAGTCACTGTAGTTATTTATTTATTTAAATTTGCTTTATACTCAAGGTTGACTTTGAGCCCCTCCTGGCTTGAACTCCAGAATGCTAGAATTCTAGGCAATACCATCATACCTAGTGTCATGTGGAACTTAGGATGGAATCCGGGCTTTTATGCATGCTGGGCTGTGTACCAATTGAGCTCTATCTCCACCCAAATCAGAAATATTTTATGATTGTATATGAGTACACTTGTGAAAGAAATATATATGTGTTTAAACAGAGTTTTATGGGTTTTGTCCTAGAATTCTGGGGTATAGTAATTATGTTTCTGTTGAACTCACTAATGATCTCAACAGGAATGCAAATGAATAAGGTGTCTGTCTGTCTATGGTGAAGTGACAAGCAAGTCAAAGTCTGAGAATCCGATGAACCCATGGTATGAATTCCACTTTGATTTCTAGCTTAAAGGCAGGAGAATAACTCCACAAAACAGTGATGGTAACATGGAGCTAATCAGTCTTGGCTCATCCTCAGGCCTTTCATGGGTAGAATGAGGCCCTCCTACATCTACTCACATTAGGAAAGGGCTTTTGGTTTATTAGGTCCTGTATTCTAAACAGTAAACACCCAGACACAAAAGACAAACACACTCCAATTAATTTTTATTCAAACCAAAAACTCTGAAATCAAAGTACCCAATTTTGTTGAATCATAAAATTGAGTCAAAAATTATCCTGTTGATAACATTAAGTTTATTCTAATCTTGTTTAATTCTGCATGGAAATGATTAAAAGTTTATCTCAGTTCATATATAAAGTGAAATGTTGCATTACAAGATCTCAGAGAACCAACAAGCCTGACAATTTTAAGGTACACAGTGTGACAGTTTCTGCCACAAATTGCTATTCCATAGACCAGCACAATCCAAGATTTCATGATGTGTATTCACATGTTTTCCTATATCTTTAAAGATTGCATTGAGGTTTAATAATACACCTTAAAATATTTCAGTATATGTATTTTATCAAATCATAAAAACATCTTAGACAATTAAGCTTGTCTCCCAGTATCTCATGGACTGCTATGTTAGAGTAGTTATACAGGTATTTTTGCGATAAAAGGTGCCCTGAAATAAAACAATGAAATGAAAATGTTGTTAGTTTAGTTTACTTCACATAATAAATAATTTATAAATTATTGACTTAGAATGAGTGTATAAAGATGTTAGCAAGTCCCATTCACCACCAAAGTACTGAAGTACCTACAATTACCAGTTGTTTCACTAGCCCAGCGAAGAGTAGAGAAAATATGACTTGGTATTCATAACAGCAATTATTGAGATTAAAATCCCAATCACAATCAAAATAATATATGAATGCTCTGATACCTTTCCTTCCTACTTTCCCCCTTCCTTCCTCCCTTCTTCCTTCTTTCTTTCTTTCTCTCTCTCTCTCTCTCTCTCTCTCTCTCTCTTTCTTATTATTTCTGTCTTTTAAGACAAGGTCTCTCTAGGGCTGGAGAGATGGCTCAGTGGGTAAGAGCACTGGCTGCTTTTCCAGAGGTCATGACTTCAATTCCCAGCAACCACATGGTGGCTCACAACCATCCATAAAGAAATCTGGTGCCCTCTTCTGGCCTGTAGATATACCTGCAGACAGAACATTGTATACATAATAAATAAAATCTTTAAAAAAAAAAAAAAAAAAAAGACAAGGTCTCTCTACATAGCCCTGATTGTCCTGGAACTCATTATATAGACTACACTGTCTTCAAATTCACAGAGATCTGCTTACCTCTCCCTACCTTAAAGGTATGTGAATGTCCTGTTACTTTTATTTTCTCAAAAGTGTCAATACTTGATTTATAGCTGTTCTTATTATAAATTTTGAGGGCTTTTTATGCTGCCTTGTTTGACTTCCCTTCATAGTTTCCAAAATAATTATTACTGAAAGGAAAGTTTCTCCTATTTTTTAAAAATGAAAGTGAAGTTTCGGCCTTTTGCTACTAATTGTCATAAACTGTTTAGGATAATTAAGAAATGCAAACTAATAGTCATGCAAGCCGATCATTTTGTTAGGTACTATGACAGTCTATTATAGTTTTTTTCTAAGCTAATCAGAAATAAAGTTGCTAAGAGACAAGCAACATCTGCTTACCCTAATAGAAGAGATAGATAGGGCCTCTTCAAAAACCTCAAGAGAGCTGCAGAATATGGCATTCAAAGATGTTTTCTTAACTTTAGTTTTTTTTATATTGAGACATATCAACCCCTGACAGCACCCCCTATTCTACTCCAAGTAGAAGATGAGCATCGAAGAATCTCCAGTGGGAGATGATTGAATTAGTCGCAAGCCTATCTCTTGGTAGGAAAAGCCCCTTGCTCCAACTGTAGACAGAATGCTGTCCAAAAAGGACAAAACTTGGAAGCAGGTAAGTCAACAGCCTAGCTCTGCCAAGACAGGGTAGGCAAGTCCTTCATAACTCCTGCTCTACAATCAATGTCTGTCAGAGAAACAGGGCCAAATGACTGAAGAGTGATGTTGTAATGTATGGAGAGAAAATGGGAACTGTCCAGGCAGCCACTGGTATGTCATTTCTTAGTTTTGGAAGCTGCAGGCCCTGTACTTCCTACAAAATCAGATATATTAATCCCTCTCAGGTCTCTGAGGTGGTTGAAGAATAGACAGCTAGAGTCTCATAATTAAATTTTGAGTTGTTTAGGAGTCAAGGGAGTGTTATAGACCTAAGAAGATACTTTTAAAATTGTGTTGCAATTAGTATGAATGTTGAGTTAGATATAGAACTTTAAACTCATGTTGATGTTTAGATAGTAGAATGTTAAAGTCAGGTACCAAATACATATGGACTGGTCATTGGGAATGGATGCTAAGCCATATAACCCTCATAACTGTGGCCTAATTACCTCTGTTGTACTGTATTGTATTTGTTATTATAAGAGAAAGAGCCATTTGTTGGACTGAAAGGGGGAGCTGTAGGGGGAAATAAGATATACCTTAAATTTAAAAGAAAAAAAAGGGAAGATGATGGGGGTTGAGGATGGGAGGGTGGGACTGGAGAGGGGAGTAGGGAGGGGATTGCAATTGAGCTGTAACTTGAAGAAATAAAAAATAAAGAAAAAAGAAAAGCAAATGGATTTCACATTTCAGTAGTTCTGACGAGTACCCCCAGTTTTGGTTGTAGTTGTTGTTGTTGCTGTTGTTTATTGTTCTGAGACTGAAATCCAAGGCCTTGAATTTAAAAACGCAAATGTTCTACCCTAGAGGACATCTCTATTATTTGAAATATTCCTATCCTTAATAGAACTTGGTATATTTCCAGGAGATAAAATGGTGATTCAAAGATGAATGTACTTTTTGTAATGGCTTATCTGGACAACTATTCAGACAATTTGTCGACCCTTAATTTGCTTCAGAAAGAGAAGTACTTTTCTAAGTACTTTTCCTTCTGAGGTAGGAAGCTCATCTTATCTCCAGATTTTTGGGGACAAACATATACTTAGTACAAATAAGACAAACCAAATTCTGGGAACATTGAAGTATCTCAGAAAATCCTAGCAATGTTATGTTACTACTTTTAAAAGCACATACTTTAAAATTGAGTTAGTTATGTCTGCAAGGATGTGTATTCTGTTCAGTGTAAAGCTTTGATAGGAGGGGATCTGAGAACTCCCTGACTGTGGGTTATAAGAATACTACTGCCCAAGGAGAGAGAAAAGAAATGCTGATTTCAAACTGCTATTCCCCACACTCCCATCAAAGAGGTGTGTTGATCTGAAATATTTGTAGATTTGACATGCAATTCCTGGAACTAAATACTCTGTTGGGTGGGGTTCTGTCCATAGCCAGTAATAATTAATATTTATAAGTCACTCTGAAGATGAAGAGTTCAACATAAATTCTAATAACTTATGGTCATTTTTCCCAGAAGTATATTGACTATTTGCAGTGGCACTTTGGATGCACATGCATTAGCGTCTGAGGCCAGGAACTATGCCTGGGAGAAAATAGTAATTGGGAGTTTTGAAAGGTAATAATTTGGATAAACTGAAATTTTAGATGAATTCTTAATAGCCTGCATACACTAAGGAATTTTAATTCAAACCTGAAGTAATGTTTGTCTATTTATGATTGAGTTTTCAACTTACGAACTAAATGTTACAGCAACAAAATTTTCTCCTTAAATGATTGGTGTATATGCTCATATCAAGCCTCAAGTATTCTCAAGACTTTTAGATAGTTATAATAATTACATTAGGCAACTTTTATTACTTTAAGTGCAGTAGCTATAAGATATACCATAGCAAATTTTAGCAGTTTAATTTCAGTCTGCTGATATGAAAGCATAATTGAATACCAGCCTTCTCAATCAGATCATTTCATATTTGTTTAAAAATAAGAGTTTGGCATCTAAATTATCATACTATTTATACTTGAAATCTCCAGTACCTATTTTCAAATTCTAAATTCTTTAGAAGTTGAAGCCTTCAGAGGTTTTGAATAGAGACTCAAATGCAGGAAGATATCTCATCTTATTTTAGGATAGGTTTGGAATTAATATGTGCAATCAAAAGAGTCAAAACTAAAGAATCTTGAAAACCTATATAACATTCTACAAATACAAGGAAAATTAACACCAAATTCGTAGCTGAAAATGATAGCTAGCATACTACATTTGTCTGTCTGCAATTAATTTGCTTTATTCCCCAGAAACTGCCATACTTTTTTGTTATAACATGCTATGCTATGCCACATTTTGTTTCAACAGGACAGTGTAGTATCACTTCTCTTCTCTCCCAGTCTTACAGTACAGGAACACTGTGCTGGATGCACAGACTGACCTCATATTTACTGCATAGACCATGTTGGACTTGAACTTATGGCTCCCCTGCTTAAGCATCCTAAGTACCAGCATAATAAGTATATGTCATCATGCCGGCCAAAATGGTTTCGTTCTTTTAAAACTTTCGGGAACTTCAAGTCCTTGAAGAAATAAATTTAAGAGGACATCAGAAGACAGAAAGATCCCCCATAATCATGGATAGGTAGAATCAACATAATAAAAATGGCCATTCTACCAAAAGCAATATACAGATTCAATGCAATTCCTATTAAAATACCAACACATTGAATTATTTGGTTTCTTGGTATTTAATTTCTTGATTTCTTTGTAAATTTTGGATATTAGCCCTCTGTCAGATGTGGGGTTGGTGAAGATTTTTTTTCTCAATCTGTAGGCTGCCATTTTGTTTGAATGAGAGTGTCTTTTGCCTTACAGAAGCTTTTCAGTTTCATGAGGTCCCATGTATTGATTGTTTGTCTTAGATCCTGTTGGTGTTCTGTTCAGGAAGTTGTCACCTGTGCCAGTGAGTTCGAGGGTTTTCCCCACTTTCTCTTCTAATAGATTTTTATTATGTCGGGCCTTATGTTAAGGTCTTTGATCCACTTGGGCTTCAGTTTTGTACAAGGTTATAAGTATGGGTCTAATTTCATTCTTTTCCATGTTGACATCCATTTGGACCAGCACCATTTGTTGAAGATGCTGTCATTTTTCCATTGTATGCTTTTGGCTTCTTTGTCAAAAATTAAGTGATCATAGATGTGTGGTTCATTTCTGGATCTTCAATTCAAATCCATTGATCCACTGGTCTGTTTCTATACCAGTACCATGCTGTTATTGTTACTATTGCTCTGTAGTACAGCTTGAAATCAGGGATGGTGATACCTCCAGATGTTTTTTTTTTCTTTTTTTTATTGTACAGGATTGATTTATCTAAAACCAAATAATCCAATCAAAAATTGGGGGAACAGAGCTAAACAGAGAATTCAAAAAGGAGGAATTCAAGTGGCCAAGAGACACTTGAAGAAATGCTCAGCATACTTAATCATCAGAGAAATGCAACTCAAGAGGACTCTGAGATTTCATCTCACACCTGTCAGATTGGCTAAGATCAAAAGCTCAAATGACAGCACATGCTGGAGAGGTTGTGGAGAAAGGAGAACCCTACTCCATTGCTGATGGGAGTGCAAGCTTGTGCAACCACTATGGAGGTCAGTCTGATGATATCTTAGAAAACTTGGAATAGCTCTGCCTTGGGACCCAGCCATACCAGTGCTGGGTATACATCCAAGTAATTCCTCACCAATTCATAAGGAAGTTTCCTCATCTATATTCATAGCAGCCTTATTTGTAATAACTAGAAACTGGAAACAACCCAGATGTCTCTCACCTGAAGAATGGATTAAAAACTGTGGTACATCTACACAATGGAATACTACTCAACTATTAGAAACAATGAAATCATGCAATTTGCAGCCAAATGGATGGAACTAGAGAAGGTCACTCTGAGTGAGCTAACCCAGACTCCGAAGGATGCTCATGGCATCTATTCACTTATAATCAGATTTTAACCATATAGTACAGAATAACTATACTACAACCAATGCACCAAAGGGGACATGAACATAGACTTTTTTTCCTGTCAGTTATACACTTTGTCCTAGTGGTGCTGCCTTGTAGGTCCCCAGGAGGCTCTTGGCCCTCATATGACTTCTGAACTGGGGAAGGGGACTGTTATGTAGGGACACTCCACTCCAGAGGAGTAGGATGGAAGGGATAGGGTGTAGAGGGTGGGAGGTCTGGACTGGGAGGAGTGAAAAGAGTACACTGTGATGGAGATGTAACCTGAAGTAATAAATAAATATTTAAAAAATACCAACACAATTCTTTACAAACCTTGAAAGAACAATTCTCAACTTCATATGGAATAACAAAAAAATGCAGAATAGCTAAATCAACCCCAAACAATAAAAAATCATCTGGAGGGATGACCATCCCTGATTTCTAGCTATACTATGGAACAATAACAATAAAAACAGCATGGTATTGGTATAGAAACAGAGCAGTTGATCAATGGAATCGAATTGAAGACCCAGAAATAAACCCACACACCTATAGTCACTTAATTTTTGACAAAGAAGCCAAAACCATACAGTGGAAAAGGAAAGTATCTTCAACAAATGGTGCTCCTCTAACTGGATGTCAATATGTAAAAGAATGCAAATAGACCCATACTTATCAACCTGCACGGAACATAAGTCCAAGTGAATCAAAGACTTGAACATAAAGCCCAACACACTAATTCTAATAGAAGAGAAACTGGGAAAAGCTCCGAACTCCTTAACACAGGTGACAACTTCCTGAACAGAACACGAATAGCTCAGGCTCTATGATCAACAATCAATAGATGGTATCTCATGAAACTGAAAAGTTTCTGTAAGGCAACAGAAGCTGTCATTGGAACAAAATGGCAGCCAACTTACTGGGAAAATATCTTTACCAACTCTACATCTGACAGAGGGTTAAAATCCATAATTTATAAAGAACTAAAGAAATTAAACACCAAGAAACCAAATAATCCAATCAAAACAAGGGGAACAGAGTTAAACCGAGAATGCACAAAGGAGGAATCTCTAATGGCCAAGAGACACTTGAAGAAATGCTCAGCATCCTTAATATCATAGAAATGCTACACAAGACAACTCTGAGATTCCATCTCACACCTGTCAGGATGGCTAAGATCAAAACCTCAAAGAATAGCACATGCTGGAGAGGCTGTGGAGAATAGGGAACACTTCTCCATTGCTGGTGGGAGTACAAACTTGTACAACCACTATGAAAATCAGTCTGGTGATATCTTAGAAAACTTGTAATTGCTCTACCTCAAGACCCAGCCATAACACTCTTGGGTATACACCCAAATGATTCCTTACCAAACCACAAGGACAGTTCCTCATCTATGTTCATAGCATCCTTATTGTAATAGCTAGAAACTGGAAACAACCAAGATGTCCCTCAACCAAATAATGGAAAAAAAAAAACCTGTGGTACATGTACACACTGGAATACTACTCAGCCATCAGAAACAATGAAATCATGTGATTTGCAGCCAAATGGATGAAACTAGAAAAGCTTATCCTGAGTGAGCTAATCTAGACTCAGAAAGATGCACATGGCATATATTCACTTATAATTGGATTTTAGCCACATAGTACAAGAAAACTATCTTACATCCAACACACCAAAGGAATAGTAACATAGACCTTGTTACCTGTTAATGGGACACTTTGCCCTAATAGAGTTGCCATATAAGCGTCCAGTGCAGGAGGAAGCTCTTAACACTCATATGACTGTTGAACTGATGGGGACTGATATGTAGGGGCAAATCACTCTGGAGGGGTAGGATAGGTGGGAGAAAGGGGACAGGATAGGACGGTGGAACCGAGAGGGGTAGAGAGTGGGGACTGTGATGGAGATTTAAGTAGAAGTAATAAATAAATAACAACAACAAAAACTTTCTGGAATTCAAATGAATTTGAAGAATGACATTTTTTTTAATTGAAACTACTATGAATGGAGAAGTTCTTAATATTACTTTGAGAAAACGATGCCAGCATAACACTAAAAGTGTATGTTTTGGGATAATACTATCATAATTGTACAATCAAGTTTTGAAACAACAGGAATAGTGCCATAAACATGTATGGATCATTGCAGGTTCTAAAGTATAATTATCTGCCTTGCAGCCAAGTTAACTAGAGTCCATGTGATTCACTAAATATGAAAAAAATAAAATGTTAGAAACTTGTTATCATTAAGAAATAAACCAAGCAGCTCCCTGCTCTTTAGTAAGATTGGCATATGTACCACAGGGTTCTGACTGCCTGTATTTATGTGCAACTTTCTGTATTACATTGCAAGTCTCAATCAGCTTTGTTTCCAATACTTGAAACACATAATTCATTTTCTGAAAAATATGAAGAAAAACTTGTTCTTGAATATTACGGGTATCACAAACATTCAGACGAGCATGAAGGTCAGTATCAAGCAGTTGAGATGTCAGTATTGTCTGTTTATTTAAATGGTGGAATAAAAGCCAGTTTACACTTGTCAGATTTTAGATATATCTGTCTTTCCTTGGGTTACTCAGGGATGCCTTCCTCCATGGTACTAATTTAATAACCTAACAGATAGTTTTCCCTTGGAAACAAAAACCTACTTCCTGTCTTCATTCTCATCTTCCAGCTGGCATCTTCTATTTTAATTTGGCCTTTCTCATTGTTACAGAGTCTATAGTGTAACAGGGTATCAACTTATAATTCCAAATGATAATTCTTTAGTGAGGCTTTTATTTAGTCTCAGTTTCATCCGATTTCTTCCTATATAAAATGAGAATGGCTCACCTTCAAAATACAGGCTATGGAACATTGCTCAAAGGAATGCATAAAATACATTCTGAAAAGGGTCAGCATTGTAAAGTGTTAAAAATTAAAAGAAGCACTCATTGGTTCATATTCTCTTTATGTCTAATTTTTTTCATAAAGTCTAGCATTGACTCTCAAATGAGCCTGTCA
This sequence comes from Lophiomys imhausi, assembly GCA_907164525.1. Lineage (NCBI taxonomy): Eukaryota > Metazoa > Chordata > Mammalia > Rodentia > Muridae > Lophiomys > Lophiomys imhausi. The sequence goes on along the minus strand of CAJQZJ010001896.1, from coordinate 2,875,227 downwards.
GATAGTTTCTTTCTGAAAGGATGTTAATTATCCCAATTCCTAATATTGCCTCATGTGGTTGATAGTTTAATAATATTGCCATTGTTTATCACTGTGTATTGCTTTCTATTCACTTCCATAAACACTTCATTCTAGCTCTCATGCACTGTGACTATTTAATGTAAGAAAAGGGAACCTTCATGCAAAATGAGAACATAAAGCTATAATTATGAGAAATGTATCCTTTAAAATCTATCTTTTGCTCTTAGTGGGGTCAGAAGCATCACAGTTTCTCATAGAATAGATACACACTTATAATACACCACGTTATTAGACATTGCTTCTTTGCTGTTATTATATACATTGCATTAGACCACAAATAAATAAATAAATACATGAATAAATAAACAAATGAATAAATAGAAGAGACACATGATACTAAACATGGGAGCTGAAAATCAATCAATCAGCTTTCTCCTCCTTTAGAAAGTATCACAGCCTGTGAAAAAAATGTTTGTTCATGAGAAATAACAAAACGTTACATTAGAGACCAAGACAAGATTCCTTTCCTGGGAGGGAGGAAGTTTCCTGCTGGGGAAATTAGTTTTGCAGAAAAAGTTTAATGGATTGGGTCTATAAAAGGGGAAAGACTGGTTAGTGACCCTCAAGAGATCATTATGGGAATGGAGGGGAAAGACTGTAAGGGCCTTTGGTAGTGGATGGCTACAAAGAAACAGTGTTTTCTGGACACAGCAGGGCAGTCCCACATACAAACTTACTGTTTGCAGTTGTAACATGCACAATATCTGAATAAGTTGAAGCCAGACAAAATCTTAGCATAGAGAGGGAATGCAGGAACAAAGCCCCATCCTTTGCAGAAACTATTAGGAATTGAAAGATACCAGAAGAATCCTCCTTTTTCTTTTATTTTCCTTTTAATTTTTTATTTTTTCCTCATTTTTCTTAAAGGGGGTGTCCTTTGTTGTTGACCACAAAGGCTTGATATCCAAGGCTATAGAAGCAGTTCCAAATATAATTGATGGATTTTAAAAGAGAAAAAGAGAACATAGGTGTGTAGGGAAATGGTGTGTGGAGTTTGGAAGAGGTAGGGCAGGGTCTAAATATGAACACAATATATTGTACAAACGTCTCAAAAATTAATAAAAATAAAAATAAATAAATATAAGAGTATTTCAGAGAGTGAAATATCCTGCAAATTCCTTGAAGTTTTCCTGGTATATTTTAAATATCTTTAAAAGTGTGTATGTGAAGGATTGCCATGCATGAGAGGGGCATGGGTTCAGAGGTAACTAAAAGTCCTGGACTTTAGAGTCCTTGAAAATAATATGGATTTGTGCTTTAGATTTTATGTTTAATGAAGCTAGTCTGGACTTTCAGGATTATGAATAAAATAGATTCTAGACATTTTCTTTGACATAAACAATGGCTAGACATTGTTGACAGAATGGATTGGTACTGAGAAAATAGTCAAGAATTGCTGATTGCTAGAATATCCAAGCAGAAACATATGACTTGAGTGTCATGTAAGGAACCATCATTTTATCAGATAGGAAATGTTAGGTAAGGAGATTCCAAAGACAAGGAGCTGTTCAGAACTTTCTTGAACACCATGGTAAGCCCGAGATAGCAATGAGAGCTGGGTTCAACTGTAAAAGAAACACAACACTGAAATTGTAGTGAAGGTGACCTACATTTCTTTGGTAACCGAGGAGTTTAATTAGTGGATACAGTGTACTCGACCCCAGAAGTGAGTCTATAGAGACCTACATCACTCCATGTATCTCAAAGGTGTCTTCTGTATTGTTAGAGAAATTCAAAGTTGTCTAAGTATTAGAGTTGCATAATTGGGTATTTTTATCTTACAGTAGGAACTTTCCAGAAAAATGATGTTCAATCTTCACCCACCAAAAAAGTTGAAATTACCATGATGACTTTATCAAACCTAAAAATTCCTCTTGTTTTCCCACCTATTATATGCTTAAGAAGCAAGTACCTAAGGTAGACTCAGTGGAACATTCTTCAGAAATATAAATAAAGAGAATTGTATCAGTTGTAACAACATGGAAAAACCTGGAGTGTATTACACTAAGTGTGAAAAAAATCAAGCAGATAGAAAACAACGCTGCATAATCTGATTCACGTGTCGATTCTGAAATGTTGACGTCACAAGTATGGGTTTATAATGGCATTTAAGAAGTACTGTGATGATTATAGAAGGGCAGGAGGTTAGACATGAAGAGACATTAATCAATGAACCTAACAATTTTAGTTTAACAGGAGAGAAATGTTTAGGTAGTCTATATATACAAGAGAACTAAAAGTAATAAAATATTAATTTCTCAAAAAATGCTAAGAAAACAGATATATTATTGTCACAAAATAACTGCATATTGCAATGTATATGTTAGTTAGCCAGCCAGGATATTGTGCATACAGGTTCATGTAGTACAAGAGTAAGTGACAAAAGTTTATTTAAAATATAAAACTAAAAGTATAATAAGAACAATCAGAAACTAACATTTTATTTTATACTGAGCAAATGAGAGTGGATATTAATAGCTTAGAATACCAAGACTGTTTAGGTTTTTAAATTTACATTTTAAAATTTTAATTGCTTTTATGTGTATATATGTATGTACCCATGTGTGAGGGCATGTGCATGCCACTGTACACATGTGACCTGAGAGGATAATTTCATGGAGTTAGTTCTCTAATTTCATCATGGATTACAAGTACAAACCTTGGCTCTTCAGGGTTTCACAGGGAGTTTCTTGAGCCACTGGACCACCTTATCACCCCAAATAATTAGATTTACCCTAATCCAAAAATGAAAACTAACAATATACTTAATTTTTAAAATCTCATTCCATGGCACTGATTAGTGGCCTTGGAGGAACTGAGTGCCCTGATGTTTGCTGGCATTTCCTTTGTGTCATTGGACCTCTGTTGATGACACACTTTCTTAGTTGAAAAGTAAATATTTTTTAAATAATATTTGTGATTTTTTACATTTATTTATTTATTGCCTCAGGTTACATCTCCATCATAGGGTCCTCTTTCCACCCTTCCCAGTCCTGCCCTCCCACCCTCTACCCCCTAACCCTTCCATCCCACTCCTCTGGAGTGGAGTGTCCCAACATAACATTCCCCCCCGCCTCAGTTCAGCAGTCATATGAGGGCCAAGAGCCTCCTCATACACTGGAGGCCTATAAGGCAGTACCACCAGGGAAAAGTGTCTCAATGACAGGGAGAGAAAACAAACAAACAAACAAACAGAAAGTCTATGACCATGTTCGCTTTGGTGCATTGGTTGTAGTATAGATATCCTATACCATATAGCTAAAATCTGACTATAAGTGAATAGATGCCATGTGCATCTTTCTGAGTCTGGGTTAGTCACTCAGGATGAGCTTTTCTAGTTCCATCCATTTGGCTGAAAATTGCATAATTTCCTTGTTTCTGATAGCTGAGTAGTATTCAATTGTGTAGATGTACATTTTTAATCCATTCTTCAGTTGAGGGACATCTGGGTTGTTTCCAGGTTCTAGCTATTACAAATAAGACTGATATGAACATAGATGAGGAAACTTCCTTATGATTTGGTTGGAGTCATCTGGTACCAAAAGCAATATACAGATTCAATGCAATCCCAATCAAAATACCAGCACAATTCTTTATAGACCTGGAAAAAGCAATTCTCAACTTCATATGGAACAACAAAAAACCAAGAATAGCTAAATCAATCCTGTACAATAAAAAAAATAACATCTGGAGGTATCACCATCCCAGATTTCAAGCTTTACTACAGAGTAATAGTAATAAAAACAGCATGGCACTAGTATAGAAACAGACCAGTGGATCAATGGAATTGAATTGAAGACCCAGAAATGAACCCACACACCTATGGCCAACTAATTTTTGACAAAGAAGCCAAAACTACACAATGGAAAAAAGACAGCATCTTCAACAAATGGTGCTGGTCCAACTGGATGTCCACTTGTAAAAGAATGAAATTAGACCCATACATATCACCTTGTACAAAATTTAAGACCAAATAGATCAAAGACCTTAACATAACCCCGGTCACACTAAATCTATTAGGAGAGAAATTGGGAAAAACCCTCGAAATCATTGGCACAGGTGACAACTTCCTGAACAGAACACCAACAGCTGAGGACCTAAGACCAACAATCAATAAATGGGACCTCATTAAGCTGAAAAGCTTCTGTAAGGCAAAAGACACTGTCATTCGAACAAAATGGCAGCCTACAGATTGGAAAAAGTCTTCACCAACCCCACATCTGACAAAGGGCCAATATCCAAAATTTACAAAGAACTCAAGAAATTAAATGCCAAGAAACCAAATAATCCAATTTTAAAAATGGGGAAAAGAGCTAAAAAGAGAATTCACAAAAGAGGAATTCCTAAAGGCTGAGAGACACTTGAAGAAATGCTCAGCATCCTTAATCATCAGAGAAATGCAACTCAAGAAGACTCTAAGGTTCCATCTCACACTTGTCAGAATGGCTAAGATCAAAAGCTCAAATGACAGCACATGCTGGTGAGGGTGTGGAGAAAGGGGAACCCTCCTCCATTGCTGGTGGGAGTACAGGCTTGTGCAACCACTATGGAGGTCAGTCTGGCGTTATCTTAGAAAACTTGGAATACCTCTGCCTTGGGACCCAGCCATACCACTTCTGGGTATACATCCCAAAGTAAATATTTTAATAAGAAAAGATAAACATGAATATTATCAACAAGAGATTTTATTATTTTACTGGGGCCAGGTTTGCTGAAGAGATTCAAGAAAATTATTTGTAACTTGACGAGGACTATTTTTGGTGATCTGTATTAAAGATGCTGTGTTGGCTCATGTGTTAAAGGCTTGATCTAATGGGGGTGTTGTTGAGAGGTGCGAGAACTTACAAGAAGCAAAGCCTACTGGAAGGCAGTTGGGACATTGAAGGTATACCTTGAAGTGGATACTACTACAATAGCTCTTTCTCCTCTCCCTTCCTACAGGTCATAACCTGAGCAGTTTCTGGTCATACTTCCTCGGTGTTATATTGCTCAACAGAGCAATTGACCAAGTACTGAAATTTTTGAAAGAGTGAGCCAAAATAAACTTTTCCTTCCTTAAGTTAATTAACTTTTGTATTTGTCATATTATCTAGAGTTTACTAAGATACTAATTCCATCTCAGTTATTTTGATTCTCACCATATTTTAAGTAATTTTAAAAATTTATTCCATAGCCATGCTGTTAAAAGTTGTAATAAAACTACAATTTTATTTTTCTCTTTGTGTAAATTTTATCATATATTTCCCCATGTCTTCTGGTGCTCTTAAATAAGAATCCTGGCTCTAGGGATTAGAAAATAGAATATTTCTTAGGATAATAGGCTATTATTTAGATAAAAATATATTAGAAAAATACACAGTAGATCGTTATATCTATGTAAGTGGTATTTCAAAGAAACCCAGTCACTAATATCCTGAACCTCTGAATATGTTGCTTTATATGGTCAATTGAGTTTGGAAGATCTGATTAAAGAATCTTATATGGAGAATATCTTAGATTACTAAGATGCCAAAGCATTGGCATCCATGGTTACAGATAAAGAATTAGATCTAAGCTCACAGTGAGGTGATGAAAGAAAGATTAGGTGGGCCATTGCTGTCTTTGAAGATATAATAAGGGCCTACAGCCTATGGAGTGTGTGCAAATTTTAACAGTTAGAGAAGGAAACAAAAGAATATTCTTGAAAGCTTCCAAAAGAAATGTGGTCTTCCTGAAAGCTTGACTTCAGCTCATTAAGATCAGTGCCATGTCTTTGTGATTGCAGGGCTGAGCAATAGTAGAGAAAAAGTTCACTGAATTCAAGAAACTTGCTAAGTTCACATTGTGAATGGATAGGTGCATAGAAATCCCAGGCAGTTTGGGAAGAAAACTTTTCTACTTAATTTTCAGTGCAGAAACAATAACACTGCCCCCCACCATGTGTGTGTGTTACACACTATGTGTGTGGCTGGGGGGGGGGGGGAGGAAGGCATGTGTGTGTGCACCGTGTGTGTGTGTGTGTGTGTGTGTGTGTGTGTGTGTTTTGTGCCCGTAGATGCCAGAAGAGAGTGCCAGATCCCCTGGAACTGGAGTTGTGGATGATTGTAACTCACCATGTGAGTATTAAAAATTGAACTGGGTCCTTTACAAGATGTGCTTTTACAGAAGCAAGAAGTGCTTCTAAATGGGTGAACCATCTCTCCAGATCCTCAATGGATCATTAAGTGATATGTATTTATCCTGCTTCTTCCAATGCTAAAAATGTACTGAATAGAGTAACGCTTAGAATAGTTCTAGTTTCTAGCAGTCATCCACAGGTTGTGGTAGAAGTTAGGCCTCTTTAGTGAATTAGTATGCACTTCAGCTTAGCATTTGGCAGCCCTTAGCTTGTCATCCTGTTAACTTGTTGAAATGGACAAAACCAAGTTGAGGCTATGGTTCTGTGAGAAACGTGGGATGCCCTGTTGAAGGGGTGTGCCTAAGAAACCACTCAAGCAATGGGTGTTGTCCAAGGAACTGGTGGACATCTCGAGAAAATTTGTAGACCCAGGAGACCTCCAAGGATTAAAAGATGATGAAATATATAAACCAGGGAGCTCCACACAGCTGTACTCTTCTTCCTCTTGCCCTCACAGATGAGACACATGCTGGAGAAGTGCATAGCAAGCAAGGTACAGCATGCACACGCCTTTAGACCACAATGGTCATAAACTGAGAGACGGAGTCTAAGAGAGAAGGACTCTTTGCTGCAAGTCCAACAGAGAAAGACCTTTTGCAGCAAATAAAGCTGGCAGAAAATACAGATGGAGTTCAGAGGCTGCCGTGAGAGAATAGGCCATTTAACATACGCAGACTGAAGAGAATAGAAAAATGAGTCACAGCTGATGGAGGAAGCTGAATTCAAGTTTAGCAGTTAAAATAGACTGGTCTCATAAACTGGCTACAATATAGTGGTTGAAGTAAATGGGCAATACAAACTGGCAAAGTTAGGCCCAACCTCCACTAAGCTTGAAAGGGAGGGCCTGCTGGGACTGCCATAAAATCAGGTTATCTTACACAGACCTATGCTAAGGATATTAATATTCTTTTAAGAAAATTAAAGTAGGATTAGTTAGGTGTTCTTATATAGGTATTTGGGTGTTCTTAGATAAGTATTAGGGTGTTCTTAGATAATTTTTAGGTATTAAGTCATAGGATATAGGTGTTTCATAGGTGTGTGTTAAGTACTAATAAATATAAGTGTTTTAAAGAAAAAAAATTGGTTATAATAGGTGGTCAGTTGATAGTAGTTTATGGATTTCTTTTCTCTGTGTACACATATACCCATAATCCATTGAAAGACTGTGAATATTTATAACTATAATCATTAAGGATAATTATAGTTAAATTCTTTATGACTTCGGCATGGAAAATATTGAAATTCAAACTAATGGGAAGACGCACAGTCATAACCTGGTAGTTAGCAAGGAGAAAGGAGAAAGAAAGTGATAACCAGAAACAAAATAAATGGCAAGGAGCTTGGGTAGTTACTGAAGAGATGGGCAGGTTCTCATGAAAGGGAAAATTTGATGGTATTTGCAAAAAAATGTTTAAAATATTTGGAAAATTGCTCAAAAAAGCAGCAACCCTCTAGATCTTTTTTATTTTTGAGTCTAGTTAGGAAGAACACTAACTTATATTTTATGAAACTGTAACTATCACACATAGTACTTAACAATATGCTAAGCATTGTTCTCAGCCCTTGTCTTCATATGAAATCAGTCTTTACAGTATTCTCTTTTTTCCAACATTTACTAATGACTTCAAGTTACATCTCATTTCCAGCCCCTTCCCTCCCCACCTCTCCTGGTCCCATCCTCCTACTCTTTTTCCTCTCCCTTCCTCTCCTCTGTTTTTTTAGATGTATCTCCCCCACAATCTCTCCCCATTTTAGTCCAATGAGAGACTCTTTTTCTTTTAACAATACATACAATATAAAACAATAAGAGCAATTATGAAAATTATAAGTTACAAAATACATTCTCAATGTCAAGTCCATATGTATTTGGCAACTAATAAGAACATTCTATTATCTCATCATCTCCATGAGTTTAAAGTTCTATACCTAACTCGATTTCCATCCTAATTTGTATTATCAACTTAAAAACATCTTCTTAGACCTAGAACATCTTTTTAATTCCTAAACAACTTAAACAGAACAGATTTTTTTGTGAATCTGTCATTTTTTTAATAATTTATTTTTTATTTCTTCAAGTTACATCTCAATCACAATCCCCTCCCTACTCCCCCC
>CAJQZJ010001896.1:2850903-2866777 GCA_907164525.1 Lophiomys imhausi | reverse complement strand
CCTTTCAGTCCAAATAATGGTTCTTTTTCTTATAACTATAAATACAACACAAAACAACAGAAATAAATAGGCCACGATTATAAGAGTTATATGGCTTAGCATACATTCCCAATGTCCAGTCCATATGTATTTGGCACCTGACTTTAACATTCTACTATCTAACCATCTCCATGAGTTTAAAGTTCTATATCTAACTCAGCTTTCATACTAACTTGCCTCATAATTTTAAAAATATCCTCTTAGATCCAGAACACCCTCTTGATTCCTAAACAACTCAAAATTTAACTATGAGACTCTAGCTATCTATTCTTCAACCACCTCAGAGACCTGAGAGGGATAAATATATCTGATTATATAGGAAGTGCAGGGCCTGCAGCTTCCAAAACTAAAAAATGACATACCAGTGGCTGCCTGGGTCTATGAACTTCGTAGGACATCTAAATAGCTGAGCACAAAGGGACTGAACATCAAATGATTCTATTAACATTTTTAACCATTTTTCCATTCTTATTTGGGCCCCAAACAGGTTTACTACGTCCCAAATCAGCAGGAAGTCATTTTAAGAGAACAACGTCCCATCCCCAGAAGGGGGGGAGGATGTTCTCCCCCTTTGGTTATTTGATAGATAATAGAAAATTTTGTTATTTAGGGGAAAAGTCTACAAGCTGTTAAATGGTCTTGTTAAATGGGTTTTGGAGGTTAGACCCAGGGACTTCTCTCTTTTGCTTTTCTGCATCCTCCTTTCTCTCCTATATAGGAGTGAACAGACTTGAGAAAAATGGGACATAGACATAGTATAGGAAAGAACAAGAAAAAAGGACAGATTATTGAATATAGCTTTATACCTTTGTATACTGATACAAAATTAATATTATATTTGGCTAAATTGGTATTGATCAGTGTATATTAATGCAAATTTAAGATTGTATAGGGCTACATTGGTATTGATCTTTGTATATTGATACAAAATTAAGATTATATTTGGCCACAATGGTATTGACCCTAGTATATTAATGTAAAATTAAGATTGTATTGGGCTACATCGGTACTGATCTTTGTATATTGATACAAAATTAAGATTATATTTGGCCACATTGGTATTGATCTTTGTATATTGATACAAAATTAAGGGTAACGCTTCTTAAAGGTATTGTTTGTAGTAATACTGAAAAATGAAATGTCAAGTTTTGACCTCTCGCTACCAACTGACATAAACTGTTTAGGATAATTAAGAAACGGAAACTAATAGTCATGAAAACGTGTCATTTTGTTAGTTACTATGACAGTCTATCACAATTATTTTCTAAGCTACTCAGAAATCAAGTTTCTAAGAGACAAGCAATATTTGCTTATCTAAATAAAAGAGATAGATAGGGCATCTTCAAAAACCTCAAGAGATCTGCAGAATATGGCATTCAAAGATGTTTTCTTAACTTAAGATTTTTTGATATCGAGACATGTCAGCTCCTGACAGCACCCCCTATTCTACTCCAAGTAGAAGATGAGCATCGAAGAATCTCCAGTGGGAGATGATTGAATTGGTGATAAGCCATTCTCTTGGCAAGAAAAACCACTTGCTTCAACTGTAGACAGACTTCTGTCCAAAAAGGACAAAACTTGGAAGCAGGTAAGTCGACAGCCTAGCTCTGCCAAGACAGGGTAGGTAAGTCCTTCATAATTCCTGCTCTACAACCAATGTCTGTCAGAGAAATGGGGCCAAATGGCTGAAGATTGATGATGTAATGTATGGAGAGAAAATGTGAATCTGTCATTTTACCAGATGGCAATATTGGAAAAACGTACTTCTTTATGATTCTCTTTGGGACAATCACCAGTGTCAATATTGTTAGGCTGGTGTGACAGGTCAAGGAGACAGTGCAGGTTGCTTTCTTATGTAGGGTATGTGGAGAAGCCAATGTTTTCTCTTTATCCCTCTCTGTTATATCTATTGACATTTTGATGCATATTGGAGAGATCTGTATCTTCAGACATTCTATTCCCAAATGATTTGCAGCAAATATAGCTTTCTGTTAGTTTTACAAATAAATGAGCCTTAATCAATTTAATTATGTTTACTTGTTATAGTACTTTTGAGATCCTTCAGTACTGTAAAACACATTGCCAATCTTTGAAGAACAGGCCTTTTATCTTAATAATTCCTCATTTTTATTTGTCAGTCTTTTTCCTCATACAGATTTTCATGCAAAAATTAAATGAGGTAAGTTCAAATACGCACATTTATGTAAAATTCTGAAATCAAGCTTTAGGATGAAAAATATCTAACTCTATACTCAGTTCTATTACTATGTGGAATTTTAGAACAAATGTTAAGTATTTAAGGCATTAGTTCTGTCTCTATAATCCCTGCTGAAGAGATTTGTGAGCAAACATATGCATGCAATGTGAAAAAGTATAACATATAGTTGTAAGTGCTATTAAAACATGCAACAATTATTGTGTTGCTGTATCCTTGAGTGTGTCATTTGTTCCAAATGTGTAAAAAATATAGCTAATGTATCCTACAAATCTTGGCATTTGAAAATGAAAACAAAAAACAAACAAACACAACACATTATTAGAATCAGAAACCACAAGACCAGAGATTACATTGTAAGTACAACTCAGGTTTTTCTGTGAGAAAATAACTCAACTCAAAGCACGTGTCTTGACTTCGGAGAGCAAGGAGATGTGGTGTACAGGAGACAGGAGGGCTCAAACTTCTTGAGTTTTGATTCATTACAATGGACTGTCACAAAACTATCATATGAATAGCTGTTCAGAATATTCAAAAACTTATTGAGAGGTCTTGTTCCCCTCTGGAACTCAATATCAGAAGTAGAGAATGAGAAAGCATATTATAATATGCAAATGAGAAATATATAGTAATGACATTCATTTATTAGAAAATCCCTGAAAATGCAGTCTAAGAAAGAGTAAATGAAGATTCTTTCTGAAAATTGTCTTCCATGGCCAATTTTATTTAATATACACTGCTCTCTCTTCCTGCTATAGTTTTCCTGAAATACTTTGATTAATCTAAAGACTCTTAGAAGCTCTGCAATCAATACATCAATTACTTTTGTCTAATCTAATATATCCAAATAGTCACTTGCTCACATTAAGCATTTGGAATATATTTATAAAAATCTCACTATGTAATAGCTCACAAAACTCAGGGAAGAATACTTAATGAGATCACAACTCCAAATACCACACAGTGTTTGGATTCCCATGAGAGGTGACAAGGTATCTTTGCCTATAGAATGTGGAAACATTTTTTTCTGAATAAACTGACCACTACTTACAGACTCTGTCTGTCGCAAGGAGAAAGTTTTATTCATTCATATCAGGGGCCAGGAGTACAAGTTGAATAGCCTATATGGACAGCCTGCTTCTCAGTGATCAAATCATAGAAGGAATGTCTTCATGTCTGTCACAGTCTACCCACGTTCTTCCAAGATGAGGCCTCTGCATTGTCTCTCTCTATCTCCTAGAACTGTAGTTTTCTTCATGTGAAAGAGAATGGTGAGAGAAAAAAAAATTGCTGGTAAGTCTGGTAAATAAGGTACTTATGACACTGTGGGCAAACATGATCATATAAAGGTATGGCTTAGCATCTCTTGTCACCATTGGAGGGGGAGCATCAATTTCCTTTGATAAAGGATATATGGCCAGGAAGTGGTCAGCACAGAAAATTTCATAGTCTTTTATACAGTCTCGAAATAGACCTGAGGGGCTTCTCAGTAATTGCCTACTCATGTAAAGTGCAAAAGAGAAGTGAAACAATTAACCAGAAAATTGAGTTCTAACCAAGTCACAAGACGTTGATTTTAGCAAAAGCAATATGCATTGGCTTTTTCTAACAGGTGTTGACATATGACTCTCTAATTGATTGCTAGCCAAGCATCATTGCTTACTGTTCTAAGGTAGAGATGAATACAAAAAGTATGTGATCCTATTCGCTTCTTGTAATAATCTGAAGGAAAGGTATGTATAGTATTACAAATAAAAACAAAAACAAAACATAAAGCCAAAGCTAAAATAGTAGAGATGTTTCACAAGTCATCACTATTCAGGAAAGTGACAGGATAGGAATTCAAGTCTAGTATAAGCAAGTATAAAACACATCCTGTAACCAACATAATGGGCTGACCCCCTTTCTATGCAGAATATTATGCACTTACTGCTCCAAATCTATTCAGCTTTCTTAGATTCTCCCTCTGTCATGTGAGAACCATGGGTAAGATATGCTAATTAATTCCTTTTTTTTTTCCTCTGACTTCCAAATCTATGGAGCTATTAGTGTTCAGTAGCCTGTAATTGGTACAGTAAGAGGTGGTTGAGAGACATTCCTTTGTCTGGCTTTTATTCTACCAACATTGCTTTTTAGGAGACAGCTAATTCTGTGATTCTCTCATAGTCCTTAACCCCTTCCTCTTCTTCCAAAGCAGAGGCAGAGTACTTTCTCAATTAGTATGGACTGAATTTAACTCTTCCTTTATCCAACATAATGTGGCATATGAAATGTTTTAATATAAACAGCAGAGCCTTGCCACTAAGAAGGCTTTAATCTTCAACCCTTGCCTTCTTGCATCCATGAGATTATTCTATAAGGAAACCTGTATAGACTGTCTCAGGATACATGGCCACAAGGACAGTGTGGCCCACTTATCAGGAAACAATGCATAGACATGTCCAATGATACCATCTGGGAATACCAATCTCCTTCAGTCTCCCAAGTCACCTACATGTACAGCCTCAGGAAAGAATGACTTCTGCAGTGATCTCAGCACAAATATCTCACTCAGAGAGTAATGGAAAATAAATCATTACTTTTTAACTACTAAGTTATTGAAAATTTTTATGCAGTATGGAAAGGATTTAGTAGCTCACCTCACCTATGCTTCTGTGACCAGTTTTCTTGCAAATAAATTTTGTGTATAGCTTCTGCTTGGTGTCTTTGCTGGAACCTCTATCATTACCTGATAAGTAATCAAACAGTTCTTGGGAAGAGGAGTAATTAGGCTTCCCCTTTATATATTACAGAATCAATACAAGAATTTCTCACTAATTATAATAATTACATATAATAATTACTTGGCCAAGTAACTGCTTGCATTATTGCTAATATCCATCAGTACAAACCTGAAATTATGTATGATTAGCCCCATTCACCTATGAGAAAAAAAGTTTAAGGAGTTTAAAAGTGGGCTATCAGGCATACTACTTATCAACAGAAGAGTCAAGATTCAAACTTACATCTTCAGTTTCCTCAAACACTCATGCTCGTTCTGTACCCTCAATCTATCTCAGAAATTAAAAGTTTAGTTGCAAAACCCAGAAGCAGTTCTCCAGGGACAGTCTGTCAACTCAGGAATTTCTTGATTTTTATTCCATAAAAGTTTTCAAAAGCTGCAATTAGTTTTATTGGAGGATAAAGGATCAGGGTCACAATAGTAACAACATATCTTAACACCATCAAATGGATATAACTTCTTTAGTTTTCAGTCATAATATGTGCAGAGCTTGATAACAGTCCACTGCCCAAACATTTCTGCACCTTCCCAATAAATTTGCTTTGGAAATGCATCTTGCTTAGCCCAGTTGTAAAAATGGATGTTCTAAACAAGAGGAGTAAATAGCCTGTGGCCCTTGCTTCCTTTACTTTTTACAGTTAATGTTAAGCTTCCTTGGAAGGGCTGTTATAGATAGAGAATTTATGTTAACACTGGGCCGCTAAGGGATTATATCACCCAAAGTGACTCTCACAGATTCCTGAAGTGTGACAGGAACAGAACAAACTAAATGATGTGTGCTGAAGAAGCAAGCAACATAGAGGAGATGGAAGTATATTTTGGTGTCAAAATATATACCACACTGTGATAAACTGATTAAGAAAGGTTAGAATGATACTGACAGCTTTTGTTTTAAGGAAAGTCAGCATATGCATACATAGGCACACATTGGGTATGTGTGTATCCATTCCATTCCACAGGAGAAACTCAACCATAGTATCATTTATCATTCATTGTGTATATATTTATAGATAGAGATAGAGATATATATTCATATACATGTCTTAGAGTTTCTATTGTTGTGAAGAGGCAACATTAGTGTGGCAATTCAAGTAAATGAGAGCATTTAATTGGGGCTGGCTTACAGGTTCAGAGTTTTAATCCATTATCATCATTACAAGAAGCATGGCCCTGCACAAGCAGACATGGTGCTGAAAAAGTATCAGAGAGTTCTACATCTGGATCAACAGACAACTGGAAGAGAGAACAACACTGGGCCTGGCTTGAGCTTCTGAAACCTCATAGCCTACCCCCAGTGGCACACTTTTTTCAACAATGTCACACCTACTCAAACAAGGCCACACCTCCTAACCACCACACATACACATATACATACATATGTGAGATTTGTGTGTGTGTGTGTGATATGCATGGATGCACACATATGCTAAGAAGGTAGAAGGCCCTGGACTTATGCTAAGAAGGTAGAAGGCCCTGGACTTAGACCTGGATATTAGTTGTACTATCTTCTCATCATGTAGAAAGAGAAATTTACTTCTTTGCATCTTGCTTTCCTTCACCAAGAATATGTAACAGTGGTAATCTGCCTACATCATGTGTTGCAAGAACTAAATTAGATAGCACAGTGGAGAGTTTAATAAGATACATGGTGGATACTAACAGAAAAATAAGGTTTTTTTTTTTTCTTGGAGCGATGCATACTTCATCCTCAACAAAATATAGTGTAATATTTTTCCAACTTTAGAAACTTAAATTAACTACCTATTTGAAGGTTTAGTATCATTCCGTGTCAATTTCATGGCTCTACTCAGACTCCCGATGATTGCTTAGAGTATATTTCCCTGCATCGTCCTCCAGAGGAATCTATGTATGTCAGATCATGCTTGATTTTAAAGTGTGTGTGTGTGTGTGTGTGTGTGTGTGTGTGTTTGGGTATGTGTGTATCCATTATATTCCATAATGGAAACTCAACCATGGTATTATTATTTAAATGTGCTTGTTCCCCTATGACAATGCATCAAAACCACAGAATCTTCTTGTACCTTCAATTACTGCCAGAGTGCTATAGGAACCTGGTTCATTCATCCCTGTAGAACACAGAGATATAAGTGGCTATATTAGAAACAAGCCTTCAATCTATTCACAAATGCTTTAATCATCAGAACCAGGCAACTACTGATAGCTGTGGCTGTACAAATGTTGTGTACCTCATTTCTTGAAAATGCCAATGTTTGAAAGTATAAATATTACTTATAATCCTGAGGTGATTGTACAGGTACTAATAGAATGGTTTTATGGTATTGATTTCCCATAGCTCATTTGCCATAATCAGCTTAACTTCATCTACTAGAATGCAAATTTCTAATTTCAGTCTGAAACACCATATAAAAATGATATTAGCCTCATATGGCACCACTCTGAATCCTTCATGAAAGTAGACAGGGTATAAATCTTTTTCTTTAATTCATCTTTTTATTTATTCAAGTTGCATTTTAATTACAGCCTCCTCTTTCCTACCCTCGGGTCCCACCCTCTACCTCCTCTCCCACCTATACTATTGCTCTGGTGTAGGGGGCCCCCACATATCAACCCCACTCAGTTCATAAGTCACATAAGGGCTAAGAGCTTCCTCTTGCTTTGGGGCCTGACATTGTAGCTCCACTAGGGTAAAGTGTCCTACTAACAGGTAACAAAGTCCATGACTGAGACCTCCCCACCCTCACTTGCTAAGGGATCTGTATGAGGATCAAGTTGCCATGACTGAGACCTCCCCTCCTTCACTTGCTAAGGGATCTGTATGAGGATCAAGTTGCCTATCCTCTATATTTGTTTAGGGGGGGAATCTAGGTCAAGTCTAAGTTTTCCTTTTTCTTTCTTTCTTTCTTTCTTTCTTTCTTTCTTTCTTTCTTTCTTTCTTCCTTCCTTCCTTCTTTCCTTCTTTCCTTCTTTCCTTCTTTCCTTCTTTCCTTCCTTCCTTCCTTCCTTCCTTCCTTCCTTCCTTCCTTCCTTCTTTCTTTCTTTCTTTCTTTCTTTCTTTTGTTAGTGTTTCAGTCTCTGTAAGCCTCTAGGGATCTACATTAGTTGGTTCTATAGAACTTCCTGTTTTGATCTTGACCCCTCCTGGTCTCTCTATTCCCCGTCTTCTGTTATATAGGAGTCTCAACTCCACCTAATGTTTGACTGTATGTCTCAGCATCTGTTTTGATCTGCTGCTGTGTAGAATTTCTCATTGGATAGTTAGGCTAGGTTCCTGTTCCTTTTGGAACAGGGTTGTAGGATGGTTAAATGGCTAAAATCCAGTTTAAGTGAATAGATGCCATGAGCATCTTTCTGGGTCTGGGTTAGCTCACTCAAAATGAGCTTTTCTAGTTCCACCCATTTGGTTGCAAATTGCATGATTTCTTTGTTTCTGATAGCTAAATAGTATTCCATTGTGTAAATGTACCATAGTGTTTTTAGTCATTCTTCGGTTGAAGGACATCTGGGTTGTTTCCAGTTTCTAGCTATTGCAAATAAAGCTGCTATAAGCACAGTTGAGTCGATGTCCTTGTGGTTTGGGGTATAAATCTTAAATGACTAAATCCACTTCAGTGTTTCTGTGATTTTCATGATCTTGCAAGACTTCCTTTCTTTGTTTTAATCTGTTTCTAATAAAAGGGATTTCTTCCTCTGGGGCACAGGTTGTTGTTTTTCCCATTTGTATTATTCTCATAGACACCTTCTTTTCCATTTCAAGAAGAGCACAGCGTTCTCGGGGGGAATAGCTTCAGTGAATAATCAGGCCTAAAGGCATTTGGAAAAATTCTAGAAAGAATGATGGTCTTTTGGAATGTATTGAGAAAAGCAAGGAACAAAAACACCCCTTTACTTCCAGGACATAATGTGTGAACTGTGATATCAAGATTATACCTCTTACTCCAAATGAATGAGAAAGCTATTTTTTCTGAGAATGGAAAAAATAGAAAACAAAGCAAAACAAAACAATATCAAGGGAAAGTGAACTATAATTGCAATACATGGAAATTATCATAAAAGGCATTATTTAAACAGTGACATCTACTTTGCTAAGTTTTATGCCAGCACTGATCCTCATAAGACCCTAATATCGGGGCTGTTATCATGTCACTATCTTAAAGATGTTCCCGGAGCTAGAAAAATATTCTCAGTGTCATGCAAAAGTATAAAGGATTCAGGACTTCAATAGAAGTAACCACACTCCACAGCCCAGAACCTGTCCATTGCACCACTGCCTGTAAGGATACACTGGACAACACAGGGCTTTGAGGCACTTTCCAAACTTTAGGTTTTGGTATTTTTGTTCTTATACAGGACTCAAGATCAAACCAAGGACACTGAGCATGCTAGGCAAGCTCTTCCCCTCTTAGTCACATTAAGGATTAATTCTTATTTCAGGTAATTTTCTCTGGATATTATTCAAATCATTTCACAAACATGAGACTGAAATTTATAGGTTTACCTGGAGGTGGCAGCTATTATTTTGATGAATGTAGTGAACATCTATCTGTCCAAGATTGGTTCAAGCCAATGAGGGCTGAGAGGATTACTCAGCCAGCCACATTCATGCTGTGCAAAAATGAAGACATGAGTTTCATCCCCAAAACCTGTATAAAAATCCAAGTGTGATGTTGCACACTTATAACCTCCTCACTGGGGAGACAGAGATAAGCGTATTGCTGGTAC
This sequence comes from Lophiomys imhausi, assembly GCA_907164525.1. Classification (NCBI taxonomy): domain Eukaryota; kingdom Metazoa; phylum Chordata; class Mammalia; order Rodentia; family Muridae; genus Lophiomys; species Lophiomys imhausi. The sequence goes on along the minus strand of CAJQZJ010001896.1, from coordinate 2,857,040 downwards.
ATTCTGGCCAGCCAGTCTAGCTAATTGGTGAGCTTAAGGCTGCACAGAGAAGCCTCATTTGGAAAACAACATGGATAATTCTAGGGACATGACAAATGAGGGTGAGCTCTTGTCTAAACACACACACACACACACACACACACACACACACACCCCACACACACACACGCACACACTCACACCCATCTTCATTGTAGGATAAAAAGAAACTAATAGGAATATACTCTAAAATATTACTTTTTAGAATATAGACATACTACACTTACAAAAGCAACAATGATGCCACTCTCAATATGTCCTCTTCACTAAAAGACATCTAATTGTCATCTAAGCTAGGTCCTGGTAAGTAGAAATGCTTCATTAATTTGGATCACTTTTCTAATGTTACAGCATAGCTGATATTGGTTGGTCCTTAAAGGTCTTCATATCTGTGCATTTTATCAAATGTCCCTTTATTTTTTGGAGACTCATAGACACCATCAAGTGAAGAAGATATTACTTCTCAGTTAAACAGCAAAGTCTATACATTTTCAAGAGTGTGTAAATCTTATAAATAATTGCCAGTAATTCTAATCTGGTTTTAATTTGTTGAGAGTCGTATCATTGATGCTTTTGTTAGTATACTATGTCTATAAACAGCCCCCCAAAAAGAATTTATTGAGTATACACTTGCTATTTGCTATTTTCATTTGATCCTAGAGTGCAAGGTGGTGTGTGTGTGTGTGTGTGTGTGTGTACACATTTGTTTCCACTAGGTAAGCTAGTGTTCTTGCTCCTACTTTACAGGATGCTGGTGTATATTGAAGCCATGTAAGAGTAAAAAAATCAAATCTAATTGTATGTAATCAAAGAAGGGGGAATACTTGCCTCTGTTACTTTACACAACACTTGAGCAAGTCTACGTTTATCCTTAAACTTGTGTGGAAGGAAATGATCATGTTTTCACAGGATGCCACAGAGTGATTAAGTGTTCAGGGTTGCTCTTTTAATAGTATGTTCTTTTGAGAACTGAAGAGTTCTGTGTAAGGTACATTAATCCTTCCTGAAGGCAGCACCATCAGTAACTAAAGATGTTTCTCTAGCTTCTAGCTTTTGGAAATTCTGCACCACCTCCAAAAACTTTCACCCTAGAGTCTATTTCTTCTAACATATGAAGTCTGGGGAACAAAATGCAACTGTATAGTAGTAGTAAGGTAAGCCACAGTAGGGAGGCTTACCTGTGTAGCCTAAGTGAGTGTGTCCTGGGTGCTCAGTCAGCAATTGCCTGGCTTGAAAGCTGGGTGAGTGAGTGCTAGTATTTGGGTGTAAAAAAAAAAAAAATCAACTTCTTCGAATATATATCCTAGAAGTTCAAATGTGAGATAAAAATCAGATTTTCTCTATTAATGAAGATAGATAGAGTTCAAATTTATAATGACTGCTTGCAAGGTATTCTAATTTAGATTGTATTATAGATAGTATATTTGAGGGTCATGTAATATTGTCTGTGCAATGTACTCTGTTCAGTAAAAGAAACAGAATTTTGAGGAATTGGCAATCATCCCAGTGAAGTTTTGTGAAGTCCTTTAAAAATCCTTTTGGTGGAAATTTAGTTTTCCTTTGATTTTATTTTTTTATGTTTGTTTATTACTTCAAGTTATATCTCCATCACAGTCCCCTCCCTCCACCCCTCCTGGCCCCACCCTCCCTCCCTCTCCCACTTCTCCTAGAATGCATAATTATTATTTTTTAATAATTAGGCCACAATTATGAAAATTATAAGTTATACATTTCCAATGTCCAGTCCATATATATTTGGCAACTGATATTAATATTCTATTATATATCTGTCTCCACGAGTTTAAAGTTCTATACTTAACTCATTTTCCATCCTAACTTGCATTATCAACTTAACAACATCTTTTTAGACCTAGAACATCATTTTAATTCCCAAACAGCTTAAAATTTAACTGTGAGACTATAATTAACTAGTCTTCAATCCAGTTGTGTTGAATGAATATGTTGTTTGTTTTGGTCCAAGTATGGGATGTGGTAGTGTTTTGTCCACCACTAAAACCAAACTCATGAAGGAGACATGCAAAACATCCCAACGGAAGAGCACATGGTGTTTGTCAGCCAGAAACTGTCACTTGTTGTGAAACGTGCTTTTTGCTGGAAAACATCCTTTGATGGTCACACTCCTTGGAGAGCATGTGATATTAATCAACAGGAAGTATCTTTTGCAGAGGGCATGATGTTGACCAATTGGAAAGCATCCTTGTGCATATTTGGAGGAATTATAAATGAAGATCCCAGAAATGTGGAGGAGCTTTTTGCTTGGAATCATTGCTCAAAGCTGCTCATTCCTGCTTCACTTAGAAAGATTCTAGACAATGCTTTGCCAAAGTTCGCTGCTGCAGAGACTTGCTGAAGATCATGGCCCAGGTTGAGGTGAGCCCAGTTCAGGCCCTGTCTGGGGCCTCTAAAGCTGCCCTGCTTTGGCTGTCATTGTTGGTTCTCCTGGATAGCTATGTTCCTGTTGCTGCTGATTGCTGTGCTCCGGTTGCTGATTGTGCCTGTTTCTGTGTCTGCCTATTTCTTTTTTAACTGCTTACAAGTTGCCCCAAGAACCTGCAACTGAGGAGGTCTTCATCTTTTGCCTCTATTAATATCCTTTCTCTCATGCCTCAGGTTAGTGGATTGGAAGGAGGATAGAGATATTAATAGTTTAAAAGTATGCCTTTAAGTCCTGTTTCCTTTAACTGATCGTCCTGGAAGCAATTGACTATGGACTTGAAGATGTGTAACAGTATTATATAGGAAAGTATGAAATGAAGTAAGGGAAGAACTAAAGAGGATATAGCACCAATGGATAGACATAAATATACTTGCAAAAGATGTTTATTGAGCACTTAGTATGTAACATGTCTTGTGTAAAGCTTTGCCTTAAACATTGTATAACAATGACTAATATAAGCATTTACCATCTTGTTACTTTATACTTCACCATTCTGTACCAAGAACTAAGTAGATATTTAAATCAGAAAATCTATTCCCTTGGTTGGAATAATTACATGTCACTTACATAGACAGTGGGAAAACTTACAATACAATAAAATTAGTTCTCCTATCATCAAAACTAGGTACTGGTTTCTGGCTCCATGTAATAGACCACTGAAAACAGTATGGCAAAGTGTGAGTATAATAATAAAGGGGGCTGAGATTTGATCTATTGTGTGTATGTGTTCATGTATATCTAGCGCATTTTTCAATTGCTCACTACTTTTTAAAATTACAGTCTCTCACTGAGCCAGTAACTCATTGATGGCTAGGCTGACTGACAAGAAAGCTCCAATGATCCTCCTGGATTCTCCTCCTAGGCACTGGGATTACATACACATAACGTACCTAGCTTTTTATCTGGGTGGTAAGAATCTTAACTCGGATACTCATGTTTGTGCAACAAGCATTCTACTGACTGAGACATCTTCCCAGCCCTAGGGTCCAGTATTTCAATTTGGCTTACATATCAAGCATTGTGTTCTCACAAATATGCTCAGTTCACATAATCAAGGAAACACAGATGAAAATTTCATTCTCTGCCTAATTAACAGGGTTGATGTTGTAGATCTAATGAAATAATACAAGTAGAATGATTTGTATATTGCAAAAGACTATAAATGTGGATTTTCATATTTTCTTTGATATATATATATATATATATATGGAATTTTCAGTTTCAAACATCATGTTTGAATAGAAGAGTACACTGAAAGGACTCAAGAATATGCCTTATGTAGCAATAGTAATGATTTGCTATTACAACAATAGTAATGATTTAGTACAATGAGACGTTAGCAAAATGCAATCAGCCAGTCCATGTGAGCAATGTTTCTTCAAAGCACAGCACATGCTTTAAATTTTCATTTCATGTTTATTATCAAGAGAGATATGGGTTACAAGAGAGAGTTTGCTTGGGTAAAGAGAAGTACATGTGGAATGTTCAGGTGGTAAAGTCCAGTTAAGGAGAAGCAAACTAAGTTCCTAACACTTCTTTTCTAGAGAGCGTCTGGGTGAAAGCATTTCATTAGAAGGCTTACACACATAACTGCTGCTGGAAGGCAAGCTAAAGACTTCCATCTGAATCAGATGCAGTTTCAAAGTCTCCTCTTGATTACTTATTTGTTTTTTTAAATAAATCCATTTGTTCCTTTTTTAATGTTTATTTATTCAGGTTACATTTCCATCACAGTGCCCTCTTTCTACCTCTCCCACACTCTACCCCCATTCCTTCCATCCTATTTATTTCATGAAAATTCTCTAGTATCAAAGCTCTATTTCCTAAAGATACTCATAATCACACCTTAAAATTGTTGCTATTACTCTTGGTTGCATTTCATATTATTTAGATCTAAAATAGAACACGCCAAAGCTGGATTTAAACAAAAATTATATATTATTTCCAAAAACTGTTTAATAGTGAACAATGGTTCTTGATCTAAAGATATGTTATGCTTAGGAATCCAAAGATCTGTTGTGGAGCCTGACTAAATCCATCTTGAAATAGGATTCCATTTCATATTAAGTTTGACTCAGAGTTAACCTCTAGTTCCAGAACAACAACAAAATGTACCTGATCTTGCATTCCAGGTGTGTTCCCTCATCATCACTAGACAGCTCACTCTGCGAAAGCATCCAAAAAGTCTTAACAAACTTTTTGGTGGTCAAACTTACCACAGCTGGTGAGTCAGGAGCAATGAGCCAATCAGAAATGGATATGACTAGTTACCCAAATATCATCCAATCATATGATAGAAAATCTGTTTCTTTGTCTAAGCCTCTACATAAACCCTGGAATTTTGGAGTTTGGGGCTCTCAACTTGAACCACTGCATTGATGAGCCTTGAGAGTCCAAGCTCTGAGCTTGAATAAATAACCCTCATGCGTTTGCATCGGAGTTGGCTCCTGGGTGGTCTTTGGGGTCTGGAGAACCAGGCAGAACACTATCATCTAAAATGGTGGAAATCACTGCTGTCTGATAATGATTGGGGTGGGGTTCACAACTGGGAGGTTCAAATTTTGAGTCATCCATGATTATGGAGTTATAAGTAAATTTTTTTGTGCGTGTATGACACTTTGATTTTCATTTTTCTTATTTGAATACCTCGTTGTAAATGAGATGTTTCTTGCATTTGACTTCTGAATTTTACTCTGTAATGAAACATGTTAGTGAGAAACTTCTGCTTCTCTGATTATTCCTCAGATAGAAACCACAACATGTGAATCAATGAACCAAATGCCAAAACTCTGAGAAGAAATTAACTCAAAGTTGTTCACCTTCATGATCCTTGTCTTAGATGGTTTCCATGGTAACTCCTTAGCTAGCAACGTGTTTGTTACCAGATCATGTTGTTCAATTGCTCATCTGTCTTGATAGCTTAGTTTGAAATTGAAGGTCCAACAGAAACACTTTCACTAAATATCACAGAAAAAGTTTGAAAAGAGATATAATCATTGTGAATATTGTGACTATAGATAGATATAAGGTGGGAATGTGGGTGGGTTGTCAGAGATGGAAATGAGGAAAGGAACAGACACTGGCCTGGCTGCCCAATCACTGTGTGAAGAATGACTCATATTTGCATTGTATTCTCAGATCATCAATATGCTATAGTAAAGAAAAGGATGTCTAATTATACTCAAAACTCCTACTCACTTGGTAAATCATCTGTCCCTGTTGGCTTCCTGATAGATTCATTCACATGGTTAGCCATTCATTCTTACAAGAATTGACTGTCAAAAGATGATCACAAAGTTGATACATGAAAGGTTTGTGGGAACTGGGGTGGGGGGGCAATTGCTACATGAGCTGTTAAAGGCACTTGAAGCACAAGCATGAGGAACTGAGTTCAGATCCTTAGGACACTTGTAAAAAGCTGATCATGTACTTGTAAGTCCATGTTATAGAGAGAGAAGAAAAAATGTCTACAAGTGAAGGCTGAACACAATCCAAGTCCCAAAATGATGAACTCCAGGTTTTAGTTCTGATAGAACAGAAAATGTGATGTCTTGCTCTGGACTGTCATCTTTGGATGCAAATCTATGGGAATACGTGTGTGTGTGTGTGTGTGTGTGTGTGTGTGTGTGTGTGTGTGTGT
>CAJQZJ010001896.1:2836181-2850893 GCA_907164525.1 Lophiomys imhausi | reverse complement strand
GTGTGTGTGTGTGTGTGTGTGTGTGTGTGTGTGTGTGTGTGTGTGTATGTGTGTGTGTGTGTGTGTGTGTGTGTGTTCGATGTAATGCCTGGGTATACCTGAGGATGTGTCTGCTGAGGGCCAGATAGACTAACCCCACTTGTCAGTGCTCCTGGAGTAACAGAGGAGGACAGTGGAAAGCAATTAAAGAAAAAATAGTCATAAGACTGAAGCAAGATGAAATTATTTCACAGTACTTGCAGGTACAAAAACATGATAGATAATAAATGAATTTTTCATTACCCAGCTCTACTTAAAATATGCCCTTAAATTGTAATTTTTAGATGTTTGCTGATTTTGATAAATAAGCCATTCATTAACCAGAAATTGATTGATTTCTGTCTTTGGTAGAATGTTACAGCTGATGTGAAAGTTAACTAGAAAAATGAATCCATTTCATCCTGAGCCAAACATAAAACTCGAAATCGTTCAAATAATTAATTTTAATTGCATTGACTCTGTAGCTTACACTACCTTGGGAGTTTGCCATAAAAGGGCAGTTTATAATATTCTCCAAAGAACAGGGAGTATCATGAAGAGGAAGGTTTGACATTAAGAAATAATTACTGGTTCCTCAGGAAGTTTATACTCAAATGGAAAAAAAAATCTCAAGAAAACATACAACTTCATGCTATTGGCATATGGAGTACCTTATACCTTAGAAACCTTGTTATGTTTCACCTTATTCATGAAGGTTAGAGTTTAAAAATCATGTTTCAACTTTGTAAGTAGAGATTCTTCATGAGAAAGTACATAGCACTTAGACTGCTCTGAAGGAGGAAAAACACACAAGACAAAAATAGGAAAGGAATATCATTGCATGTATGTTTATGAGGCTACCCCCAAAGGCTATTATGAAAGCTAATTGAGACAAACACATAATTGTTTAGTACTGTACTCAAACTCTTAACATTTGATACATTTGTATTGTTTGGTGATCCATAGAAAGACAAAAAGGAGAAAATTTTGTGGAAAACATAACATTTTTCTTAATAATTCATAATTGAATAAAACAAGAGTATTATTTATATTTTAAATTTTCTCCATCAATTATGAAATGAGAATTTGCCTAGGAAGATCTCTAAGATAAGCTCTTAGTAGTACATTCTATCATGATGGGACAACCCACAGATATTTGTTCATCTGATTTTGCCTTACTACTTGTTTCATCTCACCTGAAGGAAGTCTTGTGTAAATCATGGACAGAGGACCAGGTATTTCCATGGTGGAAAGAACACATGAACTTCAAAGCATATGACTCATTTGAGGATAGTCTTTCTGAGCATCACCGTATCTCCTCTTAGCCCCATTAATTTATTTGTCATACTAAGGTCACTAATTTGCATTTCTTACTGTGCTCTACCAGATAAATTGGTAAAGAAAATAAACATCTTTATTAAATTTCTGGTGGAGAAACCTGATTAATAGTCCTGGATTAAACTAAGAAAGTGAAATCTCTTATTATATAAGATATTCAAAATATTTGATATCTCTGTATGTTATGAAGCACCAAGAGGTTTAGGTACTGCATGATATTTTTCTTAGATGTAAGGCATTGGGTTGACATATCATTTTTCTCTTTTTCTACTGATTGCTTTTCTAGATGGATGCTTTCCTTGAAACTCATACTATGGGTTAGAAAATTACTATTGGTGTCCTTGCTTAACATTAATTTAAAAAAAAGTGAGTTGATGATTAACTATAGTAACTTGTGCCATTGAGATACTTGTAAGTTTCTATGAGGTTTGAAAAACAGTTGAAGAGAAACTAGTCATTCAAGATATACAGATGTTTTTGGTGAGCCACGTTTAGGCATCAAAACCTATTTGGATGTCTATGACTTACTTAGCTTATAATGAAGATTCCAGAAACTTAGGTTCTATCTTAAGACCTGGATTTCAATTGCCTTTTCATAACACACAATCTGAAAAGGCAAATTACACAGTGAACTAGTGATTGTGGTGGCTCTCTGTCCTACATGTCCAGCCTCTTTTTTTCACTTTTCCATGCACTTTTCTACAACTACCATTTCAATCACATCCCTTGGAAATGCAAGTGTAAGACATTTTCCCCCACTCTGGCCAAAGGGACCTTGATACTCTCATTCATTGTTCCTGATATTTTGGGACTGAGTACCACGTACAGAATTAAAAATCACCAGTAGAGGTTTGTGTTTTGAGATAAACAAGTGTTTCTGTAAAAATCACTTTTAATCCAACCTTCTCAACTTCTTTAGTTCCCAAACATCATGTGACTTGATTTGTTTATCTTTCTTTTACTTTTGCTTTATATATTTTTCTGAGTAAGTATGGCTACATTGACAAGCTTTACAAAATATTTATCAAAGATAAAATTGGGATACCACTTTATCTACACTGGTAAATCTGTATCAACAGTTTAGATAATATCATGGAGCTAGAAATTAAAGTGTTTCAATATATTTAATGCATATTCATATCTACGTAACTATATTAAATATGTATTTTCATATGATAGATTCTAATAAAACATGCTTTAAAGCATATATAAAATTGTCTATATTATAATGAAATATAATATTGACTCTGGATAAAATTACAAACTAATATCACTTACAAACAGAAAGTCTTTCAATAATATATGTATATTGAATTGATAAAATATATAGATGAGATGATACATTATAACCTAGTAAAGAAATCAAAACTAAATTAATATGCAAAAACATGTTAATCACTCTATTACAGGGTATTTTGAAAATTCATATATTGACAATCGATGGTTAGATACACTTGAAAAATGTCTGTCTTTATTAAAGTAAAGAAAAACATTCATCAATGAAAAATATTTTTAATATTATAACTTCTAAAAATAATATAACTTCTATAGGATGTTCTATACTTCCATAATACCTAAAGCTAATGTCACTTTTTAAAAAATGTCTTCATTTGTTTATTTTACATTCCAATCACTGTGCCCTCCCTCCTATCCTCCCAGTCCCACCCTCCCAGCCACCTCCCACACTCTCCAGTACCAACCTACTGTGGCACATCAAATCACATTAGGGCTAAGTACTTCCTCTTCCACTGAGGGAAGACAAGGCAACTCTGTTAGGAAATTGAGTTCCAAAGGGAGGGAAGAGCATCCAAATCAGAGATAGACCCTCTTACCGTTAGAGGATCCACTTGAGGACCAAGCAGCCCATCAGCTGCTTCATAAGTGTAGTGGGTCTAGGACCAGTACATGTAAGTTCTTTGGTTGTTGGTTCAGTCTCTATGAGTGCCCTTGTATCCTAGTTAATTGGCTTTATGGCTCTTCTTGTACTGTCCTTGATCCCTCCAGCTCCCTCAAACCTTCCCCTAACTCTTCCTCAAGACTCCCTGGTTGTTGTCTATTGTTTGGCTGTGGGTCTCTGCATCTGTTTCCATTATCTGCTGGATAAAGCTTCTCAGGTAACAGTAATCTTGGGTTCCTCTCCAGATCCTTCTCTCCATCTACTTCGAATGTCTTTTTTGTCTCCCCTACTTAAAGGATTCAAGTATCATCCCTTGAGTTCTCCTTGTTATTTAGTTGTTTTGATCTGTGGGTTATAGCATGGTTACCCTGTTCATATTGGCTAATATCTGCTTATGAGTGAGTGTATATCATGTGTGTCTTTTTGGGCCTGTGGTACATCACTCAGGATGGCCTTTCCTGGTTCCATCCATTTACTGCAAAATACATGACCATCTTCTTTGTGGTAGCAGAGTAGTATTCAATTGTGTAGATGCCCCACAATTTCTTTATCCATCCTCAGTTGAGGGATATCTGGGTTGTTTACACTTTCTGGCTGTTACTAATCATCCACCCATCAGAATGGCACCATTTGTTGGACTGAAAGGGGGAGCTGTTGGGGGGGAAAGATATACCTTAAACTTAAAAAAAAGGGAATAGGATGGGGGGATTGAGGGGGAAGAGGGTGGGAGGGTGGGGGGAGTAGGGAAGGGATTGTGATTGAGATGTAACTTGAAGAAATAAAAAAAATTATTTAAAAAAAATCTCAAGTGACTGCACATGATTAAGAGGATGTGGAGAAAGGGGAACACTCCTAAATTACTGATGGAAGTATAAACTTGTACAAACACCGTGGAAATCAATCTTGCACTTTCTAAGAAAATTGGGAACAGTTTTACCTCAAGACCCAGCTAAACCATACACGAGAATATACTCCAAACATGTATCACCAAATCAAAAGGACATTTACTCAACTATGTTCATAGCAACTTTATTCGTAATAGTTAATATCACTTTCAATTGTGAAAAATCAAATGCTTTCCTTAAAACATAAGGAATTAGGAAAAGGTGTGTTCTCATTCAACAGTGTCCTGAATTCCCTAATTAATAGTATAGAATGAAGTATAATAAGAATAGATGATAAAATAAAACTTAAGATGTAAATCAAATACATAAATAAAGGAAAGTAAAAGAGAAAACAATGTATAAAGAAACTAACAGAACAAAGTAAATCTGAGAGGAACACAAGTATAAATTTACTTTAATGTGTAAATAAATGTACATATATATGCATATATATGCATTCAAAAAGCAATTTCTGAAAACAGAAAAATTCAGAATACTATAGCATTAGAAAAGAAAAATGAGTAAACTGGATGCACAAGAAGGTATGTGATCTGAAATCTACAAAATACTATTCATGAGAGAACAAAGCATATACAAGACTGACCTGGACATGAGTTAGAGAGTCAATATAAATGTATTGATTCTCCTCAGGTTAATTTACAAAATCAATGTGTCCTAACAGAAATCCCCAAAAGTGTTTTTAAAATATAGGATTGAACAAGTTTATTGTATGATTATATGATGAGTCACAGAACCTAGAAAATACAAGACAATCTTGAAGAAATCTTGTAAAAGCAGACCTCTTACTGTAATTGCTTTCTTGAATTGCTTTATATCTACAAAAGTTAGCACTTACAGAAGGACGCAAGTAATCAGTGACACAAAGCCCAACATATTGAACTGGATACAGGTATGTTACAAACTGATTTTATTATGTATGGAATTCCATGGATAAATGAAAAAAAATATGGCTATTTTGTGGGGGACTAAGTTGGGGGATAATTTGATCTTATTTCATGCTATAGAGAAAAAATTTATTTTATTTCAATGGTAAAGTAAACTTGAAAAGTTGAAACTATAAAGTTTCTAGAAGAAATCCTACAAGGATATTTTAATAATTTTAAGATATGATGAGATTGTTTGAATATTTTTTAATTTATTTTAATTTCTTCAAGTTATATATCAATCACAATCTCCTCCCTACTCCCCATTCCAGTCCCACCCTCCCACCTTCTTCCCCCTCAACTCCCCCATCCCCTTCCTTTTTTTTAAGTTTAAGGTATATTGTTCCCCCTGCCCCAACAGCTTCCCCTTTCAGTCAAACAAATGGTTCTTTCTCTTATAATAATTAATACAATACAAAACAACAGAAATAATTAGGCCACAATTATTAGAGTTGTAGGGCTTAGCATACATTCCCAATGTCCAGTCCATACATATTTGCCACCTGACTTTAACATTCTACTATCTAACAATCTCCATGTGTTTAAACTTCTATATCCAACTCAGCTTTCATTCTAACTTGCATCACAAATTTAAAAACATCATCTTAGATCCAGAACACCCTCCTAATTCCTAAACAACTCAAAATTTAACTATGAGACTCTAGCTATCTAGTCTTCAACCACCTCAGAGGCCTGAGAGGGATAAATATATCTGATTATACAGGAAGTGCAGTGCCCGCAGCTTCCAAAACTAAGAAATGACATACCAGTGGCTGCCTGGACAGTTCCCAATTTCTCTCCATACATTACAGCATTAATCTTTAGCCATTTGGCCCCATTTCTTGGAGAGACATTGATTGTAAAGCAGGAATTATGAAGGACTTGCCTACCCTGTCTTGGCAGAGCTAGGCTGTTGACTTACCTGCTTCCAAGTTTTGTCCTTTTTGGACAGCATTCTGTCTACAGTTGAAGCAAGGGATTTTTCTTGCCAAGAGATAGGCTTGCCACAAATTCAACCATCTCCAATTCGAGGTTCTTCAATGCTCATCTTCTACTTGGAGTAGAATAGGGGGTGCTGTCAGGAGCTGACATGTCTCTCTATCAAAAAAAAAAAAAACTTAAGTTAAGAAAACATCTTTGAATGCCATATCCTGCAGATCTCTTGAGGTTTTTGAAGACTACCTATCTATCTCTTATATTTGGATCAGCAAATGTTGCTTGTCTCTTAGCAACTTGATTTCTGATTAGCTTAGATAATAACTGTGATAGACTGTCCTGTTACCTAACAAAATGACATGCTTGAATGACTATTAGTTTGCATTTCTTAATTTTCCTAAACAAATTATGACAGTTTGTAGCAAAAGGCCAAAACTTCACATTTCACTTTTAAGCATTACCTAGGTACAATACCTTAAAATGAGTTAACCTTAATTTTGTATCAGTATACAAAGATCAATACCAATGTTGCCAATATAATCTTAATTTTGCATCAATATACAAATACCAATGCCGATGTAGTCCAATACAATCATAATTTTGCATCAATGTACAAAGTTCAATGACAATTTAGCCAAATATAATCTTAATTTTGTATCAATATACAATGGTATAAGGGCATATTCAATAATCTGTCCTGTTTTCTTTATCATTCCTATATTATGTCTATGTCCCATTTTCTCTCAAGTCTGTTCATCCCTCCATAGGAGATAAAGAAGGATACAGAAAAGAAAAAGAGAGAAGTCCCTGTACAAGCTGCTTGAATATTTTTAAACAACCATGTGTTAGAGAGTTGTAATTAGACTTCAACAAAATCACTGCGTTGTCCATAAAGCCATAGTTAATAAGATGTGAGGACTAATTCCAAACAGGAGGAAAATGTGTTCATTGGGTGCACACAACTATAAAGGAGGGCCATCATAAGGGCCTACAGGGACGACTCTGTGGTTGAGAGCACATACTACTCTTACAGAGAGACCAGGTTCAGTTCCAACAGCCACAAAGTAGCTCACAATTATCTGCAATTCTGGTGCCAGGAGATCCAATGTCACTTCTGGCCTCCTTTCACAATGAATAAATGTGCAAAGACATAGCTACAGGGAAACGCTAGAACAGATAAAACAAGATTAAGCAAATAATTTAAGGACTATTATCAGTTTTAGAAGGTGCAAAAGCTCTTGTGAACAGAAAGTTCACATGAAATATATAATAAGACTAGAAGTAGTTGGTGAGTCTTATGATGAATTACATGACTAATTATGAGGCAAATATACATGAAAACCAAATGGAGAGGCTGTTGTGTTCTTCCAAACTAAGTGGAAGAAATAAAACAAAAACAAAAGAAAAAAATACCCCAAAACAAACAAAAAATAAACCAAAAAAGACCAACAATAGTAATAATAACTACAGATGAAACCACATGGAAAACTTAGCAATTTATTTGCTGAAGGTGAAGCATAAAATGATACATCCAGGGCAAAAGAAAATGAATTACTCATTCATCTGTTTATAACTGTAAACACTCAACACCTGTGATTCTACAATTCTTTTTTTTTTTTAGTGTTTATTTATTACTTTAATTTACACCTCCATCACATTCCACCTCCTTCCACCCATCATGGGCCCACATTCTCTCCCTCCTACCCTCTCCTCCTTTTCCCACCTATCCTATTCCTCCAGTGTGGAATGCCTTACATATCAGCCCCTTTCGGTTCAGCAGCCATATGAGGGCTAAAAGCTTCCTCTTACACTGAGGGACCTTCATGGCAGTTCCACTAGGACAAAGTGTCCCACTAACATATAACAAAGTCCTGTTCCTTTCTGTCTGTTGGTCATAGGATAGTTATCATGTACTATATGACTAAAATCCAATTATAAGTGAATAGATGCCATGCGTCTTTCCAGGTCTGGGTTAGCACACTCAGGATAAGCTTTTCTAGTTTCATCCACTTGGGAGAAAATTGCATCATTTCTTTGTTTCTGATGGTTGAGTAGTATTCTATAAATGTACCACAACTTTCTTATCCATTCTTCAGTTGAGGGATATCTTGGTTGTTTCCACTTTTTAGCTATTACAAATAAAGCTGCTATGCATATACTTGAGGAGATGTCCTTGTTGTTTGGTGAGGAATCATTTAGATGCATACCCTATCCAAAATTTATAAAGAACTCAAAAAATTAAACACCAAGAAACCAAAAAACCCAATCAAAATATGGGGAACACATCTAAACCAATAATTCACAGAAGAGGAATCTCTAATGGCTGAGACACTTGAAGAAATGTTCAACATCCTTAATCATTAGAGAAATGCAACTCAAGACCAATCTGAGATTCCATCTCACACCTGTCAAAATGGCTAAGATCAAATACTCAATTGGCAGAACATGCTGGTGAGGTTGTGGAGAAAGGGGAACACTCCTCCAATGCTGGTGGGAGTGCAAACTTATACAACCACTATGGAAACCAGTCTTGTGATATCTTAGAAAATATGGAATAGCTCTACCTCAAGACACAGCCAGACCACTCCTGGGTGATTGTACAATTCTATTTCTCAAGAACTATCCAAGAAAATTAAAAACATACGTTCCAAAAGTATTTTTACTGGGATTTTTGCTAGGAATTTTATTAATAAAGCCTCAGAACTTGAAGCATCCAAATTTTTATCATTAAAAATGATAAATTAGAGCAGGGATTATGAAGGACTTACCTACCCTGTCTTGGCAGAGTTAGGCTGTCAACTTCCCTGCTACCAAGTTTTGTCCTTTTTGGACAGCAGTCTGTCTGCAGTTGGAGCAAGGGGTTTTTTCATGCCAAGAGATAGGCTTGCCACTAATTCAACCATCTCACACTGGAGATTCTTCGATGCTTATCTTCTACTTGGAGTAGAATAGAGGGTGCTGTCAGGAGCTGATATGTCTCAATATCAAAGAAAAAGAAAATCTTAATTTAAGATAACATCTGTCTGTCAGAGAAACAGGACCCAAAGGCTGAAGACTGATGCAGGAATGTATGGAGAGAAAATGGGAACTGTCCAGGCAGTCACTGGTATGTCATTTCTTAGTTTTGGAAGCTGCAGGCCCTGCACTTTCTATATAAGCAGATATATTTATCCCTCTCAGGTCTCTGAGGTGGTTGAAGAATAGACAGCTAGAGTCTCATAGTTAAATTTTGAACTCTTTAGGAATCAAGAGAGTGTTATAGATCTAAGAAGATACTCTTAAAAGTGTGTTGCAAGTTAGTATGAATGTTGAGTCACATATAGACCTTTAAACTCATGGAGATGGTTAGATAGTAGAATGTTAAAGTCAGGGGCTAAATATGTATAAACTGGACATTGGGAAGGTATACTGGGCCATTTAACTCTCATAAATGTGGCATATTTATATCTGTTGTTTTGTATAGTATTTACTGTTATAAGAGAAGGAACCATCTGTTGGACTGAAAGGGGAAACTTCTGGGGGGAAGAGGGTGGAAGGGCAGGATAGGAAGGGGGAATAGGGAGGGGTTTGTGACTGAGATGTAACTTGAAGAAAAAAATAAAGTATTTAATAAAAAAATGATAAATTATATTTTCTTTCAAAACAGTGCTTCCCAAAAATGAAAAGAACACATTTCTCAATCATATAACAAAGATTTGTGGTTTAAAATTGCTGCTAAGTATGGTCAGACATTAACCAGTACTAATTTATTTAAATATATATACATACATATATATATTTATAATTCAATATTATTCAATAATTCAATATATATACATATTCATAAATTATAGGATATATAAGATTAGCCTACAGTATAGACTGACTCTCTAAGGGAGAAGCAGTGTTAGTAATGAGAAGAAGACACTGAATTAAAGTAGAATTTTCATAATATAAACTCATTGAAGTGAATCCTTAATATCTGTGTTCTACTGTGTGCCAAATATCCAAATAATATTTTTAAAAATTCAAAGTACAAATGTAAAATGATGTAGTAGTATTTCTGTTTCTAGGAGTCATGACTTTAATCAGAAAAACCTTTTAAAAAGATAAATCTGGAGAGAATATAGGATGCTTCAGCAGCAATTACTTAATAAATATTTCATATTTTTAAAAACTCTCTTCAATGTGTGTTTGTTATTTTGTTTTGTGGCTTATTTTTGCCATCTTGCTCAGGACACTCTAGAACTTATGATCTGCACCATGCCCAGATCTAGCTATACTTAAAAAAAGATGATTTGTATCAAATCTGACAGTTTTCCTAAATTTCCCAGTGTAGGCTTGCAGAAAATGAATTTCTATAATTTTTATAGAAACTAAGTTTGTGTTCTCTAATTACAGATGATGGTACATTAAAAATAATAATGGGGATCTAGCTAAATAAGCTTTTCTAAATTCAACTTTCCAGCCTCATCCTCAGCTATAGAGCAGAAAGTCTGCTGCAGCTTCTCCCTGCCCTTCTGCATCAATCTCCACTGGATAGCATAAATCTTCTCCTTCAAACCTCCTCCACCAACCCATTGCTTTGTCTTAGCCTCAAACTCCATCAGGCACTACCTGGAAACTCACAGGCCACTCTGGACAGGGAAGCAAGTAGGCTAGTTATAGTTCTTCACCTCTCCCTATATTCTTCCAAGACCAATACCCCAGTCTCACCCCTAGTTTTGTAGCAGACCTTCTGATGTAGACTTTTCTCACTATTTGCCCCCATTCCTAGGGAACAAACTAAAGAGATCCTGGTGAAATAGCATGCTTTCCTCCATATTGTGGACCCATTCAAAGGTGTCAGCTCCCAATACCCAGAAACACATTTTACCTAAAACCCCAAGAAGCCACACCAACAGATCCATAGAAAATTCCCTACCAGGCAACACTTAGCCATCAAACCCTCCTAAGAACCATAAAGGAAACAAGAACCATGGAGCAAAACACTCACTCAACAAAGACAAGTGATGATACAATCAATTCCAAATATAGAATTACATTCCTCCCAATCCCAGATGCCTAGAAGTCAGTGTAAAAACACAATCAATAACAGTGATTACAATGTCTCCACTAGTGCCCATTAACCTCACTACAGCAGGTCCTGAACATTCCAACATGACTGAAACATAAAAAAGGGACCTGAAAACAGTCTTTATGAATATGATAGAAGTCCTTAAAAAGGAAACAAACAAATACCTTAAGGAAATCTATGAAAACATCAACAGTGGAGAGAAATGAATAAAACAGTTCATCTTCTGAAAATGAATATAGAATTAATAAAGAAAACCCAAACTGAAGGAAATTTGGAAGAGAAAATTTTAAGAAATATAGCAGGAACCACAGAGACAAACTTCACCAACAGAGTATAAGAGTTGGTAGAGAAAGTATCAGGCATTAAAGACACAATAGAATGAATGAATACAATGGTCAAAGAAAGTGTTAAATCCAAAATAACTTCTATAACACAATATCCAAGAAATCTGGGACACTTGGAAAAGACCAAGTCTAAGAATAACAGGAATATAGGAAGGAGAAAAAACAGAGATCAGAGTCACAGAAAATATATTCCACAAATGCTAGAAGAAAATTTCCTTAACCTAAAGAAGAAAATGACTATCAAGGTAAAAGAAGCAAACAGAATACCAAATAAAATGGACAAGAAAAGAAAGTCTCCTTGGCACATCATAATCAAAGCATTAAACATACACAACAAAGACAATATTAAAAGCTACATGGGAAAAAGACCAAGTAATATATGAAGATAGACCTATTAGAGTTAGACCTGACATAACAATGGAGACACTAAAACACAGAAGGGGAAGACAGTGGCTCCAATTGTCAGTATCCAAAATCAGCTCCAGACAGACATAGGAGGAGAAGTCTCCAGCTAGAGGACTCAACTCTCAAAGTTAGGACCTCCAGAGTACACAGCATCTGTCCCTGGATACCGAGGACCATACCAGCAGAGCCACTACATGCTGAATACACAGTCTGAAACACAGAGAGCTTTGGCTTGTGAACAGTGAAACAATCCTGGGCCATTCCTCATTGCCTAGGAGTGGGCTGCACCAACTCACAGTGCTTCTGGCTATTAGATGCACATTGACACTGAGAACCCCCTGAGAGCAGCTGGGGAGGACTACTAACACGGTCCCAACATGTAAGCTGCAGGGGAGATACAGCCCACCCAACAGTCTGTGGCCTGCCAAGCTGCACTGTCATCTATACAAACACCAGTTGCATCCCAGGAACCTACAGGAATACATCCCACCACAACCCCTCACCCAAGTCCCCAATTGGGACAAAACAGGAAGGGGTAAGCTCTGGGAGACACACTGAGAACAAACCTCCACACAAGGCCCCATCCAGCCTGTGGAAAAGCTTCAGATCACCAAGTGATATGACATCTACACCAAACCTCCCCCCACCTTGGCACCAAGCCCAAAAGGCACCAGGAACAAACAGCTAAGAACAACCAAATGGCTAAAGATCAGCGAAAGAACAGAGGCAACAAAAGTCAGGAAAGTATGACTCCAACAAAATGCAGCTATGCTAGTACAGCAAACCCTAACCACTCCATCTCAATGGAAACATATGAAAACAATGACAAATTTATACTCTGGAAAGTGATAGATTCCTTTCAAGAAGAATTTAAATCTCTGAAGGAATTCAAAGATTCCACAATTTTACAAGCAAAAGCAACAGAGAATACCATTAGAGATCTCCAAGCCAAAGTGGCTGAACTTGAACAGGAAAGAGACAAGGCAACAAACAAATTGGAGCAGGAAATGTATAAAACAAATAAAACATTTCAAGTCATGAAACTGGAAATGGAAGCAATAAAGAAAACACAGTCAGACATAAGAGTGGAAGTGGAGAATGAAGGGAAGAGAACAGGAACTACAGACACTAGTATCAAAAATAGGATAAAAGAGATGGAAGACAGGAACTCAGGCATGGAAGATTCGATGGAAGAAATCAGTACAACAACCAAAGAAAACGAGAAAGCTAAAAAAATTCTCACCCAAAACATCCAAGAAATCAAGGACTCAATGAAAAGACAGAACCTAAGAATATAGGCATAGAGGAAAGACAAGACTCCTGACTCTTTGGTCCAGGACACATCTACAAAATCATAGAAGAAAACTTCCCAAACCTAAAGAAAGAGATGCCAATAAAATTCCAAGAGGCTTACACATCACCAAATAGATTAGATCAGAAAAGAAAGTCCTCTCACCACACAATAATTGAAACTCCAAATGTACAGAACAAAGAAAGAATATTAAAAGTTGTAAGAGAAAAAGGTCAAGTAACATATAATGGCAGACCCATCAGAATTACCCCTGACTTCTCCTCAGAAACTTTAAAAGCCAGAAGGGCCTGGAAAGATGCCCTACAAGCCCTGATAGAACATAGGTGCCCAGCAAAATTACTATACCAAAAACGCTCTGTCAATATAGGTGAAGAAAACAAGATATTCCATGACAAAATCAAATTTAAACAGTATCTACCCACAAATCCAGACCTACAGAAGATCCTAGAAGGAAAATCCCATCCCAGAGAAGGTAACTAAACCCATGAAAACAGAGGAAACAAAAAACTCCACTGCAGCTAAACCAAAAGAAACACATAACCACCGCCTACACCAAAATAATAGGAAATAACAACCTTTGGTAATTAATATCCATCAACATCAATGGACTCAACTCCCCAATAAAAAGACACAGGCTTACAGAATGGATCCGTAAACAAGACACATCATTTTGCTGCATACAAGAAATGCATCTCACTAACAAATATAGATGCTACCTCAAAGTAAAGGGCTGGGAAAAGATTATCCAAGCAAATGGACCCAGAAGAAAGCTGGAGTAGCCATCTTAATATCAAACAAAATAGACTTCCAATTAAAGTTAATAAAAAATAGAGAAGGGCATTATATACTTGTTAAAGGAAATATTCATCAAGATGACATCTCAATATTGAACATCTATGCCTCAAATACAAAGGCACCTACATTTGTAAAAGAAACTCTCCTAAAGCTTAAACCACACATAGATCCCCACACATTAGTAGTGGGAGACTTCAACACCACAATCACAACAATGGACAGGTCATCAAGACAGAAACCAAACAGAGAAATAATGAGTCTAACAGAGATCATGAACCAAATGGACTTAACAGATATCTACAGAACGTTTCACCCAAACACTAAAGAATGTACATTCTTCTCAGCACCACATGGAACCTTCTCCAAAATCGACCATATAGTCGGACACAAAGCAAGCCTCAACACATTCAAGAAAATTGAAATAACCCCTTGTATCTTATCAGACTACAATGGAATAAAGCTGGACTTCAACAACAACAGAAACAACAGAAAGCCTACACACATGGAAATTAAACAACTCTTTACTGGATGACTTCTGGGCCAGGGAAGAAATTAGGAAGGAAATCAAAGACTTCTTAAAATCCAATGAAAATGAAGGCACAACATACCCAAACCTATGGGACAGAATGAAAGCTGTGCTACAAGGAAAGTTCATAGCACTAAGTGCCTTCAAAAAGAAAATTGTAGCAGCTCATATTAGTGAATTAAGAGGTAAACTGGATGAATTGGGAAAAAAAAGAAGAAGAAGAAGAAGAAGAAGAAGAAGAAGAAGAAGAAGAAGAA
>CAJQZJ010001896.1:2812264-2836171 GCA_907164525.1 Lophiomys imhausi | reverse complement strand
AAGAAGAAGAAGAAGAAGAAGAAGAAGAAGAAGAAGAAGAAGAAGAAGAAAACACTCCCAAGAGGAGCCAAGGTAGGTAGGAAATCATCAAACTTAGGGTTGAAATCAATAACTTAGAAACAAAAAGAACAATGCAAAGAATCAATGAATCTAGAGTTGATTCTTTGAGAAAATCAACAAAATAGACAGACCCTTAGCCGAATTAACTAAAAGGCAGAAGGAAAAACCCTAAATCAAAAAATAAGAAATGAAAAGGGAGAAATAACAACAGACATTGAGGAAATCCAGAGAATCTTTAGATCCTACTTTAAAAATCTATACTCCACCAAATTTGAAAACCTAAGCGAAATGGACAATTTTCTTTATAGATTCCACCTACCATAGAATCAAGATCAGGTTAACAGATTAAACAGCTCAGTAACCCCTAAAGAAATAGAAACAGTCATTAAAAATCTCCCAACCAAAAAAAAAAAAAAAAAAAAAAAAAAGCCCAGGGACAGATGGTTTCATCACAGAATTCTAACAGACCTTAAAAGAAGAGCTAATACCAATACTCTTCAAATTCTTCCACAAAATAGAATCAGAAGGACACTGTCAAACTCATTCTATGAGGCCAGAGTCATCCTGATTCCTAAACCACACAAAGTTCCAACATAGAAAGAGAACTTCACAACAATCACCCTCATGAACATAGATGCAAAAATACTTAATAAAATACTAGCAAACCAAATTCAAGAACACATCAAAAATATCATACACCATGATCAATTAGGCTTCATCCCAGGAATTCAGGGATGGTTCAACATACGAAAATCCATCAACATAATTCACCATATAAACAAGTTGAAAGAAAGATAACCACATGATAATCTCGCTAGATGCTGAAAAAGCATTTGACAAAATCCAGCACCCCTTCATGCTAAAAGTTTGGGAGAGAACGGGAATACAAGGATCATACCTAGAAATAACAAAGGCGATAGTACAGTAAGCCAGTAGCCAACATCAAATTAAATGGAGAGAAACTTGAAGCATTTCCTCTAAACTCAGGGACAAGACAAGGATGTCCACTTTTGCCATATCTCTTCAATATAGTACTTGAAGTTCTTGCTAGAGCAATAAGACAGCTAAAGGAGATCAAGGGGATACAAATTGGAAATGAAGAAGTCAAATTATCCCTATTTCCAGACAATATGATAGTATGCATAAGCAACTCCAAAAATTCCACCAGAGAACTCTTACAGCTGATAAACATCTTCAGCAAGGTGGCTGAATACAAAATTAATTAAAAAAAAAACATCAGAAGCCCTTCTCTATACAACAAATAAGTGGGCTTAGAAAGAAATCAGGGAAACAACACCCTTCACAATAGCCTCAAACAATTTAAAATACCTGGGAGCAACTCTGACAAAGCAAGTGAAAGACCTGTACAACAAGAACTTCAAGTCCTTGAAGAAATTGAAGAGGCCATCAGAAGATGGAAAGATCTCCCATGCTCATGGATAGGTAGGATATACATAATACAAATGGCCATCTTACCAAAAGAAATATACAGATTCAATGCAATTCCTATCAAAATACCAGCATAATTCTTTATAGACCTGGAAAAAGTAATTCTCAATTTCATATGGAACAACAAAAAAACCAGAATAGCTAAATCAGTCTTGTACAATAAAAAAAAAAAAATCTAGAGGTACCACCATCCCAGATTTCAAGCTGTACTTCAGAGCAATGGTAATAACAACATCATGGTACTGGTATAGAAACAGACCAGTGGATCAATGAAATCGAATTGAAGACCCAGAAATGAACCCACACACTTATGGTCACTTAATTTTTGACAAAAAAACCAAAACTGTACAATGGATAAAGGACAGCATCTTCAACAAATGGTACTGGTCCAACTGGATGTCCACATGTAAAAGAGTGAAATTAGATCCATACTTATCACCTTGTAAAAAACTTAAGTTCAGGTGGATCAAAGACCTTAACATAAGGCTGGACACTCTAAATCTATTAGAAGATAAACTGGGAAAAATTCTTGAACTCATTGGCACAGGTGACAAAAGTAACATTGCCAATTCAATATTGGAGGCCACAGGTGTCTTGATAACCAATCCATATAAACACCAAAAAAAGAATTACAGACCTATTTTCCTTATGAACACAGATGTAAAACGTCTCAATAAAAACTTGCAAAATGAATGAATAATCACACTAAAACTATTGTCTTCTTTTACATGATCAAGCAAACTTTATCCCAGAGATGCAGGATGGTTCAGCATCCATAAGTGAATCAATGTAATCAACCATATAAACAAACTGAAACACAAAACCATAACATCTTATCAGTTGCATGAAAAGCCTCTGACAAAATCCATGCCCACTTCATTATAAAAGTCCTGGTGTGATTACGGATACAAGAGATACATCCCACCATAGTAATGGTCATTTGCAACAAGTTCATGGCCCAAATCAACTTACATAGATATAAACTCAAAACAAGTTCACCAAAGTCAGGAAGAAGACAAGGCTGTCTACTTTCACTATACCCATTCAACATAGTACTTGAAATCTTAGCTAGAACAATAAGCCAACCAAAGGAGATCAAAGGTATGAAAATGGAAAAGGAAACAGTCAACATATCTTTATTTGCAGATGACATGATACTAAAAATAACCCAAAATATTGCACCATAAAACTCCTTCAACTGAATACAAAATTAACTCACAAAAGTCAGTAACATTTCTATGACAAACAGACTGAGATAGAAATCAGCGAAATAAAAACCTTCACAACAGCCTCAAATAATGTAAAGGATTTGAGGGTATCACTAACCAAGCAAGTGAAAGACTTGTATGATAACAGCTTCAAGTCTCTGAAGGAAGAAATTGAATAATATCTCAGAAGATGAATAAATCACCCAAACTCAGGGATTGGTAGGTTAACATAGTAAAAATGACCATCCTACCAAAGCAATCTACAGATTAAATGCAATTTAATCATAAAAACTAAAACACGATTATTCACAGATATTGAAAGGACAATTTAAAGCTTTATGTGAACATTAAAAAAAAAGCAAGCAAGGAAAGCTAAAACAATTCTGAGTAGTAAAAGAACTGCCACAGGTCTTAGCATTCCCAGTTTCATGATCTACTATTGTTATAATAATAAAAACAGTATAGTATTAGCACAAAAACCAGACATGTTGATTAGTGAAATTGAATTAAAGACCCAGATATAAATCCACAGACCTATGGACACCTAATTTTTTATAAAGAAGCCAGAAACACACACAAGAGAGAAGTTAGCATCATCAAAAAAATTATCCTTGTCAAAATGGATTGCTGTACAAAGAAGAATTTTAAAAGATCCACACGTATCAATCTGCACAAAACTAAACTCCAAATGCATCATAGACCTCAATACAATTGATAGACTGCACATTCTAGGAGAGAAAGTGGGGAATAGCCATGAACTCCTTGGCCCAGGAAAACACTTTGTAAAAGAAAACTGATAGTGCAGGCAACTAAGACCAACAATTAGGAATTGAGATCCCACGAAACTGAAAGGACTCTATCATTTGTACAAAGCAGCAACCTACAGAACGGGAAAGATTTTTAACAACTCCAATAGAGGACTGATCCAAATATATATAAAATTAAAAAAACTATAATTCAAGAAAAGAATCAATCCAAGTTAAAAATGATGTAGGTATGTGCAAAAAAAAAAAAAAAAAAGTCTCAAGTGAAAAAACTGAAATGTTTGAGAAACACTTAAATAAATACCCAACATCCTTAGCCATCAGGGAAGTGTAAATCAAGAGTACTTTGATAGTTTATCTTACACCTGTCAAATGTCTAAGATCAATAAAACAGGTGGCATCTCATGCAGGTAGGCATGTGGAGGGAGGTGAAACACTCATTTATTGCTAGTGTGAGTGCAAACTTATACAGCAACTATTTAAATCAGCGTTTTGGTTCTTTAGGAAGGTGACAATTGATTTACCTCAAGACACAGCTATATCACTCTTGATCATATACCTGAAGAGAACTTCATTCTATTACAAAGAAAATTGCCCAACCATATTTATTACTGCTCTATTCATAATAGCCAGAAATTGGAAATAAGTTAGATGCCCCTCAACAGAAGAATGGACAAAGAAAATGTGGCATATTTACATGTAGATTATTATCCAGCTGTTTAAAAACTGATGAATTTATTCCCTATAACACAGAATTAACTTCTTTATTTATACAATTGCAACAGGTCATCAGAAATAGAAATAATCCATTATATATAAAACCCATATTCGATCCCATACAGGTTTGCCAGGAACACTGGCACAAGGAAATGAGGAAATTGACCAATTACTCATAGGAAATGTGTTGGAAGCCTCAAAATTTCATCAGAAACATCACGTTAACAGTTCAGGTTTAAAGAAAAAAATTCTCTATTACCTGGCAACAAGCCAGGGAAATAACTAAAAAATGTCCTATGTGTTCTCTGTATAACCAAACTCCATTACCTGCTGGTAGTAACCCCAGGAATGAAATTTGGCAAATGGATGTTTTTCGCTTTGCAGAATTTGGAAAACAAAGGTACGTACATCATACCATTGATACATACTCAGGGTTTCAATGGGCAACTGCTTTAAGTTCTGAAAAAGCTGATTGTGTTATTGCACATTTATTAGAAATAATGGCATTTATGGGTGTACCTGCACAAATTAAGACTGATAATGCTCCTGCATATGTATCTAATAAGATGAAGCAATTCTTTGCATATTATAATATAAAGCATGTTACTGGTATACCACACAATCTTACAGGACAAGCAATTGTAGAAAGAGCTAATCGTACTTTAAAAGAGATGCTTTTTAAACAAAAGGGGGTATTAAAGAATCCCAGGGATAGATTACACAATGCATTGCTAACTTTGAATTTCCTAAATGTTGGTGAAAAGGGTACCACTGCAGCTGAGAGACATTGGGTTATACCAAAACTGAGGAATTAAATCAACCAATATATTATAAGGATATGTTAACTTTAGAGTGGAAACCTGCAATGGTTTTAAGATGGGGATGTGGTTATGCCTATGTATCTACAGAGAATGAAATAATGTGGTTACCAACAAAACTTATAAAGATTAGATCTGACCATGGAGAACCTCCCATTAGCTGAAATACGAATGTCTTCGCATGGTAAGAGTATTTTATTAACTGTATGGTTTTCATAATATTCCAATCCTTTATCCACGATGGACAGAGTTTATGGTGTTCATGATATTCCAATTTTTTATCCAGTATGTACAGAGTTTATGGTGTTCATGATATTCTAATCTTTTATCCAGGATGGACAGAGTTTATGGTGTTCATGATATTCCAATCTTTTATCCAGGATGGATAGAGTTTATGGTGTTCATAATATTCCAATCTTTTATCCAGGATGGATAGAGTTTATGCCTTAAAATGGACTTACAAAGTTGTTTTATGCCTTCCATTTTCTCAAATTTAGAGCAAAAATTTATTTTCATAGCCAAGGACTGAATGACAATAACAACAAGACAAATGGGCCAGAAGATTCAACCTAGCATACTGCTTCAATCACTGTTTTCTTAAAAACTTTGCATGCAAATCATTTTTAAAAGAGTTAGTCTAAAAAATGATCGATCCTACAGAGACTGGACAACAAAAGCTATAGGTAACTTTCCCAGGAATTGGCCAATATCTCAATTTTTGAAGGGTACCCGAAAATATTTGCACTCCATTCCCAAAAGATGGGATGGAAGTTTTTTGTGTGTGTTGTGTTATATGTTGTGATTGTTTGTTGTCGTCTAGGATGAATGGATATATGTTATGTGTTGTGAATTGGATTCAGGGATTTTCTTCTTACCCTCACACTATTTTATTTTGTCTCTTTTATTATTAAAAACTTAAGATTATTTTGTTATATTAATAGATATTGATAGAAATTTAATATTGTTTTGTTATACTAGATGTTGATAGAAAGCTAAGATTATTATGTTTTATATACACTTAAAGATAAATTTTAGTTTCAAATTTTCAAGATTTTTTTTTTAAATAAAAAATTGTTTTTTTTTCTATTGTCCAAAAGACAATTTGCCCTAGAAAAGATACTACATGCGATCTTCTCATGGCATGAATGGAGACTTACAAATGTCTTTCTTCTGTTCAAACAACAGGAAATATTCCTTCATTGATTTGTGCATCTTGCACATCCAATGCATTTTGGTAATTGCAGAACTATATGTTACTTGTGAGAAATTATATATTTTCAGAACAATGGGACCTGAGTCCAGAGAAGACAAGACAAGTAACCCAAATGATCCAGCCTCATAGACTGCCTCAATAGCTGTTTCCTCCAAAATCTGCATCCAGAACAACTTCAAACAGCTTGCTGAGATGGACCAGCCTCAAGGACTTTTCCAGACAGGACATCAATGGACTCCTGAACTTTCCTACCAAAGTCCAGCTTCGAACTACAAATTGCTCAGAACATTCAAATAGCTAAGCACATAGAGACTGGACAACAAATGTTACAATTTACTTGCTTAACCATTTTTTTTCATTTTATTTGGGCCCCTAAACAGGTTTTCTGTGACCCAATTCATCAGGAAGAAGTTTTAAGTGAGTGTCATCCCAATCCCAAAAAGTGGGGTGGATGATGGATGTTGTTTAGAGGGAATGGTTACAAATTGTTATGTGGTCTTGTTAAGCAAGGTGTAGGAGGTTAGGCTCAGGGATTTCTTTCTTTTCTCTATCCTTTTTTTCTCTCTTATATAGGGGGAAAAGACTTGGAAAGAAAAGGAGGGGAAAATATATATATAGAAATGATAAGATATAGAGATAGATTATTGAATCTTCTCTGAAACTCAAAACTTGTTATTCTTTAAATAAGGTTATCTTTTGATACATTGGTATTGAATTTTGTATATTGATACAAAAATAAGGTTGTCTTTCGATACATTGGTATAGAATTTTATATTTAGACACATATTATGTATATTTCAACTTATATAAGGTATTGTGCCTATACAAATCATTTCAAAGTACAGGTTAACTTCTGAGCCTTTTATGGGTTGCTATTGCAATCTATTTAGGAGTCTGGATAATACAAGTCGACTGGGCAGTTGAGTTTCTGGTCATGTCAAATACTAGTCTTAATTTATCACAAAACAGACCTAATAGGATAAACAGATAGTAAATGGTTAAAAATATACAGTTTGTTTTTTCATAGATAGAAGATAGATAGATTTATAAATAAAAAATAGATGTCTTCAGCACTCTCAGAGGCATACAGAAAATGGCATTTAAAGATGTTTTTATTATTTTAAGAATTATTTGACTTAAGACATTCAGCTCCTGACAGCTCCCATTTGACTTGGAAGAAGACAATGAGCATCAAAAAGAAATCTCCCATCAGGAGATAATTCCTCAAAGAGAAATCTCCCATCAGGAGATGATTCGTACTGGGCAAAAACACCCCTGCTCTCTCAACAGACTATATACAATCCAAAGATGGACCAGAGCATAAATGCAGGTAAGGCGTTGTCCTAATTCTGCAGAGACAGAATGGGAAAATCCTTATTTCCTGCTGCACAATTTAGTCTGAAAAATGCTTGGCCAGAAGGCTGAAGATGATGCTTCAACGATATCAAGAGATATTTGGGACTGTTTAGGCAACAAACTGTCATATTTCTTTTGGGAAACTGCTCTCCTATGCTTCCTAATCACTCAAATAATAACTTTATCCCTTCTTATATCGTTGATGGGGTTGAAGACATAATAGTTATAAGATTTCAATTGAACTTGAGTTGTTTAAGATTTAAAAGGATATTTTCAAGTCTAAATAATTTCTTTAGGTTTATAAATATAGGATATGATAGAAATTACTTAGGTTCAGAACTTTAGACATACCAAGATAGATGATTTTTTTTCTTCTTCAAGATTGCCTGATACAAATAGGCTAAACGTTATGTGTATAACTTTTATATTTGGTTTTCTTGATTGTTTCATATTTGTTCTTATTGTTTTTACTATATGAGTTAAAAATTTAGCCTTTTTTTTTTTAGACAAAAGGAGGGAATTGTTGGGGTAATGTTAAGCATTCTAAATGTTAACTAATTGGTCCTTCTTGCTGTCTGTTACTTACATTGACTCTGATTGGTTAAATAAAATGCCGAGGCCTGAGATTGGGCAAAGACAGAGAAAGGTGGGACTTCCTGTGATTAGAGCAAGAAGCCTGCACTTTAGACAGAAGAAGGCATTCCAACCAGCAGCAGGAAGAAGGCGGCATTCCAGACAGGAGCAGCAGGAAAGAGACGCACACCATGGGTTAGAAAAAAGAACCTATTCCACATGGCCAGGAACATCGGCATAGCGTGGAGAATGGCAGTCCAAGGGGATGTGTGTATATATGGGGTCATATTTGGGTATAGAATTATGAGCTAGCTTAGATGGGCTAAGATTGCACAACTCAGGCCAAGGCTTGTTAAAATCCATGTGGTCTCTGTGTGCTCATTTATAATGGCTGCTTAAAGATTAACAGCAGCGAACAAGCAACAATAATCTAAATACTGTTAAATAACTTATTAGCTATATTTTTCTACATTAACATTATGAAATTTATAGGTAAATGGGTGGAACTAGGAAAAAAATCATTGTGAGTTAGGTAACCCATGCCCAAAAATATATATATATACAATATATATTCATTTATATGTGGATATTAGCTGTTAAGCCAATGATAAGAAAACTGCAATCCATAGAATCACAGGTTATATAGAGAGTAAAAGTTAGGGTTAGGGTTAGGGTTAGAGTTAGAGTGTACTAATAGATCTCATTAGGGTTAGAGTTAGGGTTAGGGTTAGAATGTACTAATAGATCTCATTAGGGTTAGGGTTAGGTTAGGTTAGGGTTAGGGTTAAGGTTAGTGTTAAGGTAGGGGTTGAGTTAGAGTTAGGTTTGGTTAGGGTTAGAGTGTACTAATAGATCTCATTAGGAAAGGGAATTTGACTAGTTATGAATGATTTGGAGGCTGGAAGATGTAGATCAAATGGGTAGGCAGAGACGAGAAGGAAATGACAGGAGGAATACAGAGTGAGATTCTGAAATCAAGGCCTTCCATACTATCTTTTGAGGGATATCCTTAAATTCCTCAAAAGGGTAGTATGGAAACTGAGTACAGTAGAATCTTCTCAAAATATATACACATATGAAAGCAAACTAAATGAAATCACCAAATAATTGAAGAGACAGATACCCAACTGGCAATCTATTGTGAGGAAATGAAGCAGCAAGTACTGGGATTGGGTTACTCTAATTGTGTTGAAGTCCAAAGGGGTCCCTTGGCAATCCTCAAGTATCCATGGGTCTTGCCAGATCTATAGATTGCTGTCCACAAAAGGAAAGCTAGGCCATATTGCTGAAGACAATACCTACACAATTAATTAAATATGAAGAAGTTGAGTTGGTGTCTGCATAGAATCTTCACCCATGTGCTATTATCCTCGGCACCAAAATGTATTGTGCATGATACCAAAAGAGAAAAGTGAACACAAAGCCAGCTACAAATCTTTTGATATACAATAGTGTGTTGTCTCCAATATATGGTAGTGGAATGTTGGCAGAAAGCTTGAGCAAGTAACCAACCAATATCTGATTTGACTTAAGACTCACTCCACAAGATGAAGCCCATACTTGACACTGCTCAGATGATAAAAACCAGAAACTAGATAACCCATAGCTCTGGGGTAAAAACAAACAATACTTGTGTAAAAAAAAAAAAACAAACAAACAAGGACAAATGCCTTTAGCAATAAAATGACCCCTAATGATAGTCTGCTATACTCATAGATCAGCACCCTATTCAACCATCATCACAGAAGCTTTCTCCAGCAGCAGCTGAGAACAAAAACATGGACTTACAGACAGACATTACATAGAGAGTGAGATATCTTGGAACACCCAGTGCTAAATGGGATGTGTCCATCAGATTCCTCCCCTCGAGGTTCACATAACCCTGTGACAGAGGAGGCAAAAATAGAATAATAGCTAGAGTGGGTAGAGAACAGCAAGAAAACAAGACCTTCTAAATCAGTGTCATCAAAGCTCATGTGGATTTAGAGACTGAGGCAACATCTGCAAGGTCTGAATGGGTCTGTACCAGGTCCTGTGATTATTATATATTATGGCTTCCATTTTTGTGATTTTATGGGATTCCTGATTGTGGGAAACAGTTAGTCTCTGAAAAAATGCTGAAACTTAAAAAATTGAAATAGAAAAAAATGATAGATGTCAATATCAGATGTCGGTGTGATGGCCACTCTAGGGATTATGAAAGTGATACTTCAAAAATAATACTGTTTATTCTACCCAGAAAACACATTTCAGTTAGTGGACATCTTAAATATCTTGTGAATACAACATTAATTCTATTTACTGCATAATGAAGATATAATAGTATCAGTCCAAAAATAATTATTTCTTCACTATATAAACTATGTCAGTATGTTATGGTTTAATTTTTTCTCTTAAAATTCTGCTATCTCATGCCAAGCAAATCATGGATAATTTGCTGTGAAAATGCAAATTTATTCACCATGAGTACAAAGAGAACAAAGTATGTTTGTGTTAAGAAGAAATATAATCCCCTTTCTGCTTGTAACATATTTTTTTCTGTCCCCACGGTTCAGAAGGACAAGACCTACCACTTTACAATTTAAGAAATAGTTGTTCTAAATCTATACCCCCTGACACACACACACACACACACACACACACACACACACACACACACACAGGTATTACATGCTCACATTGCACATTGCATCTGACTATCACCAAATTCATAAAAGAAGCATTTTTAAATTTTAGTTCCCAAATTATCTTGAATTATTAATTTCAAGTGCCTATCTTTACATTTAACAATATAGCTGTTTTTAGTATTGAAAATATTTGTTTAAGATAAAACTCTCCTAAACGGATCTTTTCTCTGGATATCACCTCCACAGGAGAAATCCATAGAGGTTTAAACAGTTGGTGTTCCATCCATCCATAGCCCACTTTCCATTGTCATCCTTGGAGATGGATCTGAGAAAATTCGGGAGGTAGCAAGGCTTCTTCAGCCAGAGCTATGGTATTTAGAATGGAGCAAAAAGAAGTAAGAACACTTCAGGCTCTAAATGGGCATCCCTACTGGATGAGATGTGAAGTTTTATTTGGTGCAGTCATTGTGCCTTGTGATCTGCACCCATTGTGAATGTTTTGTTACTTCACTTGTGAGTCCACCAATTTCCCTCTGACTTGATTTCCCAGCTCTGGTCACTGCTGTCCACAATCAGACAAGCACAAAAGGAAACATTTAGCTGTTCTTCAGCACTAGAAATTTTTCTTCAGACTGAAAAGGGCAGCAGGGAATAACATTTGTCCTCACTGAGTTCTGAGCTATGGTAACTAAGGCCCCCTGGTTCCCATTGATCTGTGCAACACAGAACAGGAAAAGTGGCTCCTGACAGCCAGCTGGGGCAATCAGCACCAAGACATTGTGAGGGCTTCATTTTTCTTCCATTTTAACTAGGCCCACAGGCTACCTGCACTGCAACAGCAAGAGAGGAAGAAGGGCTGGTTTTGAATGCTCTTATCTTCACAAACTTTTGGCATCCCTTCTCCCATAGCAGGGAAGGCTGACAAAACACAAAACAAATCAGAACAAAAACAAAACAAAACAAAACAAAAAACCCAAAAACAAAACAAAAAAAGATTTGCAAATAATTGAATAACATATAACCCTATATTATTTTATACCTGGAAATATGGAGGTGAGAGTACTATCCCTAACTTAAAGTGAATTATGTCTGATATTTCTCCTATTGCCCTCAAATAAAGCTAATTTCTGTCTGTTGGTATATGAGTCCAGCATATTTTTCTAACTTCCCTTGTTTATATGCAAAGTTGAGGCATGATTAATTAAATTGTCATTTCTCTCTACTGTCTGAGGCTTGTGCATCCTTCTATTAGTCTGTAACAATTCTATTTTCTTCCACTGGGGAACTTACAGGATTTCAAGTCTCAGACTGAACAACCCTCCCTCCCCTCCATTTAAACACCTGATGATCTGATTCTGGCCTTGCTTTACTTCTTGTATTTAATGAGCCATGTTTATTTCTTATCAATCTTTTGGGATACAGTGTCTTCCTATGTAGACTATGATGGCCTCAAACTTGACATTCCCTTGCATCAGTCTTTGAAGATCTGGTTTTTAGACAGGCCATCATGGCCCAACATTTATCATTCTTAATATAGAGTATGGTGACTATATGTCATCCCCACCATGCTCTGTGTGTAATGATACCAGAATACTTCTATTCTCTGTTGTCCTGTTAACAGTGCTTCCTCAGTAGCTGTGGAAAGTACAAATGAGGAAATAGATGCCCATGAGCCATTTTCCAGAGAGAAACATCTTCACAATGAACATGCCCTCCCCTGTACAAATTTCTGGGAACATTTATCAGATGCTTTTAATAGAAAGTACAATTTTTTTGATAGGCAAAAGTTATGATTTGGATAATAAATATCTCTCAAAGTCATTTTTAAGGCTTGGTCAGGAACCAATGCTGCTGTTAGCAGTAGCTGAAACCTTTAAGAGCTGAAAGCCACTGGAAAGAAATTCCAGTGAAAAGTTTATCAGGAATGGGTGTACCTTTAAAAGAGGCATTGCCACACCTGGTCTTTCCTGTTTCTATCTTTTCTTCCTGGCTGCATAGAAGTGAACACATCTTGGACTACACTCTGCTTCATTCTCCTCAAGATCCTTAAAAAATGGCATCATCCTAGTATGACCCAAAAGCTCCCAAAACTCTGAGTTTAAACCAAATTTTCCTCCATATTCATAGGTTATCTCAGGCATTTTTCTGGGACAGAAAGATGATTAACACAACGGAGTGTCCATGTAATTCCATCAGTATAGCTGTACTAGTAGCATACTTAGGGTGTTGGCAGAAATAGTTTAAAAACAACTTTGACTCATATGTTCACTGTTATTCCAACAAGCAAGCCCCCTGCTCAATACTCTGTCATATGATGGGCCAAGTGTTAAGTGAATGTCCTGAAAAATAACACAGCTTGCCAAGTGAAGTTGACAATGAATGTAATAGCAGCAGGAAAGCAAAAGGTATACTAAGCCCAAAAGAAGAAAAATGACTGAAGGCACATTGCTGATCACCACCAGGTTCTTCCTCCTATATTGCAATGGTCTTGATAAATGAACAGGTACCTAAATCAGAGTGGGCAATTAGCTGGCTGCTGCTGCTACCCTTCAGCCGAGGGAAGCATGTTAGCACTGGTTAAGTCCCAGGAACAGCAATCGAGATAAATATGTTCCTGCCTGTAATATCCTCTTGGAAATGCTAAGACAGTTGGTTGACTCAGTTTTTGAATAAACGTCAGTTAACAATCTTAAAGATGATAATGAATGAAAAGAATATATTGTAAAAACAACACAGAACCAAGGATGCCATGCATGTATGCATAACCAAAA
The DNA here is from genome assembly GCA_907164525.1 of Lophiomys imhausi. Taxonomy (NCBI): domain Eukaryota; kingdom Metazoa; phylum Chordata; class Mammalia; order Rodentia; family Muridae; genus Lophiomys; species Lophiomys imhausi. The sequence goes on along the minus strand of CAJQZJ010001896.1, from coordinate 2,822,615 downwards.
AGCTAATACTATCTTGGTATATAGAAGAGACTATTTACATTTGAATGTCCTGGCATGATAGTGTAGTTTTTCTTTAATTACATATGTTAAATAAGAACTAGATCTTTCAATGTATTTTAAAAATGCTAATATTTCATGATAAAGGACAAATATCTTCTCAGGTATTCTCTATTTGCAGGGTGAACCATTATCACTATACAAATTTTATTTTGCTTCAATCCATAGAATTCCTCATGTTTCTTTATTGCAGAAATCCATTTAGTATTTATGATCATCATTTATGTTTTAAAGTGAAGTCTAAGGAACTATTTAATGAGTAGAGCTAGAAAGTGGAAAGACTGTTCTTAGGGTTGTGAACTGCTTAATGATCACACACATTTAAATTATCAGTTTATTGAAATAAAACATGAGGTTGGCTTTTCATCTGGCATCTCTGGTTATTATTGGATGGTGGCATTTGAAGACTGTATTAGAAATGCTGCACTTCAAGAAAAAACAATATTTAATTGAATCGTGATAAGATAGATACACAATTTTCATTGCTGAAGTGTGAAGATAAAGGGTACACATTCAGAGAAACATTCATACAGAGGTGATTATCCTACATCATTCCCTCCATTGTTATTAGAAATCAATCTCCCATGATCTACAGACAGATTATTTGTGTCCAGTGCTGGGAACCAAGGCCTGGGTTTTCTTCTCAATTCAAAAACTCTGTTTAACCTTTGTTTTATGATCCCTAAAATCAGAATGAGAATAATTATTTATGTTTATGTTTTTGTTCAGGGTGAAATCAAGGGAGTAGTATAAAGTGTGTCTCACAGTGTTAAGCATCATCTTGAAATGTGCAAGCCAATCTTCCCATCTGTCTCCCTTTACCAGTAGTTTTACTGACGGTGTCTGATCTGGAGCTTCAGAAGGTCCCATGTCTGAGATTTTTGTCTGGTGACTCTCATGTGTTTGCTGATTTTGAAGAATTTTAAATTTCCTACTTGACTCTCCTTGACCAGCACAGTTAAGAAGTTTTTCTGGTGGCCTACCTCAGTTATTTTACTTAATCAAGAAGTGCAGTAGTATACCTGGTATACTTTAAACATGACCATGTGATAATGCTTCCCCTGCTCATATTTTCCCATTCTGGTTTTCTTAGTGTGAAATGAATAAAAGTCTATAGACTTGGCACTTTTAGTTTAGAACTCAAAGGTGATTGTACTGATTTGCTTAATATTGCATAACAAATAATTCTTTGGAAAAGTTTTTAATATAAGCATTAAAGTATACAGCAGAGTATTTCTACTTTTAAAAAGCAACACACTGACTTCCATAGTGGTTGCACAAGTTTGCACTCCCACCAGCAATGGAGGAGTGTTCCCCTTTCTCCACACCCTGGCCAAATGTGTTGTCTTTTGAGCTTTTGATCTTAGCCATTCTGATAGACTCTGAGATTCCATCTCAGAGTCATCTTGAGTTGCATTTCTCTGATGATTAAGGATGTTGAGCATTTCTTCAAATGTCTCACTGCCACTAGACATTACTCCTTTGTGAATTCTCAGTTTCCCATTATGTTTCCCATTTTTTGATTTGATTATTTGGATACTTGATGTTTAACTTCTTGAGATCTTTATAAATTTTGGATGTTAGCCCTCTGTCAGATGTGGGGTTGGTAAAGATCTTTGCTGAATCTCTAGGTTGCATTTTGTTCTAGTGACAGTGTCCTTTGCTGTATGAAAGCTTTTCAATTTCATGAGGTCCCATTTATTGATTGTTGGTGTTAAAGCCTGAGCTATTGCTGTTCTGTTCAGGAAGTTGTCACCTGTGCCAATGAGTTCGAGGCTTTTCCCTACTTTCTCTTCTATTAGTTTTAGTGTGTTTGGCTTTGCATTAAGGTCTTTGGACTTAATTTTTGTACAAGGTGATAAATATTGGTCTAATTTCATTCTATTACATGTTGAAATCCAGTTAGACCAGCACTATTTGTTGAGGATGCTGTCCTTTTTCCACTTCAGTTTTGCCTCCTTTGTCAAAAATTAAGTGAACATAGGTATGTGGGCTCATTTCTGGGTCTTCAATTCAATTCCATTGATCCACTGGTCAGTTTCCATACCAGTACCATGCTGTTTTATTACTATAGCTCTGTAGTACAGCTTGAAATCTGGGATGGTGATACATCCAGATTTTTTTTATTGTTGTTTTTGTTTTATTTTTATTGTAAAGGATTGATAGAGCCCTACCTCGAGACTCAGCCATAACATTTCTGGGTATCCACCCAAATGATTCCTCACTAAACCACAAGGACATATGCTCATCTATGTTCATAGAAGCCTTATTTGTAATAGCTAAAAACTGGAAACAACTCAGATGTCCCTCAACTGATGAACAGATTAAAAAAAAATGTGGTACATTTTCACAATGGAATACTACTTAGCTATCAGAAACAAGGAAATCATGCAGTTCGCAGCCAAATGGATGGAACTAGAAAAGCTCATCCTGAGTGAGCTAACCCAGACTCAGAAAGATTCACATGGCATCTATTCACTTGTAGTTGGATTTTAGTCATACAGTACAGGATAATTATCCTACAACCAACACACCAAAAAGATCAGGAACATAGTTTTTTTTTAACCTATCAATGGGACAATTTGCCCTAGGGGTGCTACCATGTAGGCCCCCAGTGCAAGAGGAAGCTCTTAGCCCTCATATGAACTGAGAGTGGCTGATATGTAGGGACACTGTACATCGGAGGAGTGGGATGGGTGTGAGAGGGAGGAGAGGGGGGAGTGGTAGAAAGAGGGCACTCTGATGGAGATGTAACTTGATGTAATAAATAACATTATTTTAAAAAAGCAACACACACACGTACACACAGGCACACAGACACACACACACACACACACACACACACACACACACACACACACGATACATGTGCCTTTTCTTTGTTCCACTTGAGTCTTCTAGAATTTGGAAAAGTTTTAGTATCTTTTGATAATTTTGGAGAATAAGAAAGTAGTGCATATTCCCCAAATAAATTGGAATGTCCTTTTCTCAGTTTCTCTCTCTCTCTCTCTCTCTTTCTCAATCTCTCTCTCTCTGTCTGTCCCTCTCTCTTTCTCTCTCTCTCTCTCTCTCTATATATATATATATATATATATATATATATATATATATATATATGCATGTATATTTATGCATCATTGGACTTGCAGGTGACTGAATGACCATGTGGGTGTTTGGTACCAAACCCAAGACCTCTAAAATAGCTTCCAGTGCACATAAAAGCCAGATCTCCAACCTCTGTCTCTGGGGATGAATCAGACTGTCCTAAGTGGATAAGAAAGTGTAGTATGTTCTTTCTCTATCCTTGTTACAGTTTGGTTTCTGCCCTGAGGAATTTCTAGTTATTTATTTTCCATCAGAGAAAAGAATGAGTCTTCCACAAAGCTTAACTCCTTCCTCATTGATAGGAAATATCCACCTTTACAATCAACCGTGTACTGTATTTCATCCACATAGCCTTGTGGAAATATATAGATATTAATTTCTCTTTCAATCAGAATTTTCCAGTAGGTAATTAGTATATATGTCCACAGGAATTAGGCTAAAACTTGTAATGTATCGAAAATACTCTAGCTGGGCGGTGGTGGTGCATGCCTTTAATCCCAGCACTTGGGAAGCAGAGGCAAGCGGATTTCTGTGAGTTCAAGGCCAGCCTGGTTTACAAAGCAAGTCCACGACAGTCAAACCTGTTACACAGAGAAACCCTGTCTCGAAAAACCAATAAATAAATAAATACTCTAAAAGAGAATTACCAGTTTACCTGCAGTAACTGACATTAGATTTTTAGTTCCCAGATTATTCACAAGGAGAACATTGTGTTCACATCATTATATTAACACATTTGTGCTCCTTTTCTGCTAATGTGTTTTGTTGCACCACTTTCCTTGTCATTAAGAATTCCCACAGAAAAGTACATATTATGACAATTTGCATCATGACTATCTGAGACTTCCAGCTCTGATGGTAACCCATAGATAGTCTTCATAAAGAACCCTTTCAGATAGGAGTCACAAACCACAAACTCAATATTAGGGAATCAACTTAATAATATTAACAAAATCTTTAAGCCCTGTCTACAACAACTAAGGTTCATTTTCATATTTCCAAAGTTAACCATCATAATTTAAAAATCCTTTTTTAGTATGTCTCATGGCATCATTTTTAATGGAGTTACACATTTAGTAAATGTATCCATTTAGTATACTGTATCCATTTAGTAATATTTTGTTTGAAATAGCATCTAATCATTTAAAGTTTTCATGAAAGTCAAAGCATAGTTTCACAGTTATTGTCAAGATTCCTGGCTATTCTCCTTTTTTATTTTGTAATGTTAAAAAAAAAGATGTGCTTATTTTCTTCAGCATTAAATGTCAGTTGAGAGTCCTGAGTGGTGATATTTTCAGTAAACACGGGATGGGGGAGGCATACTGAAGGCAGAAAGACATTGTCAATTATATGTTGTTTTTACCCACAGAGTTAGTAAAAGGTCTTACCTCTATTTAGATTGTTTTGACTTAAAATAATGGCCTCTGCTGATATAGGTCTGGTGGACTATTTCCTGGCCACACCCAACACTTCTGGATTCCATTCACTGAACTAGACTTCATAAATAAGGCAGCTAATACTCTCCAAGTTTTCAAAGATATCATCAAACTGATTTCCATAGTGGTTGTGCAAGTTTGCACTCCCACCAACAATGAAGGAGTGTTCCCCTTTCTCCACAACCTCACCAGCATGTGCTGTCATTTGAGTTTTTGTTTCTTAGCCATTCTGACAGGTGTGAGATGGAATCTCATAGTGGTCTTGAGTTGCATTTCTCTGATGATTAAGGACGTTGAACATTTCTTCAAGTGTCTCTCAACCATTAAAGATTCCTCCTGTGTGAATTCTCGGTTTAGCTCTGTTCCCCACTTTTTATTGGATTATTTGGTTTCTTAGAGTTTAACTTCTTGAGTTCTTTATAAATTATAAATATTAGCCCTCTGTCAGATGGGGGGTTGGTAAAGATCTTTTCCCAATCTGTAGGTTGGAGAGATGGCTCAGCAGTTAAAAGCACTGGTTGTTCTTTCAAAGGACCTGGATTCAAATCCCTGCACCCACATGGCAGTTCAAAGCTGTCTAATTGCTAGGCGTGATGGTGCATGCCTTTAATCCCAGCACTCGGGAAGCAGAGGCAGGTGATCTCTATGTGTTCGAGGCCAGCCTGGTCTACAAAGTGTATTTGGTTTTACAACTGCTAATGTCATTAGGAATTTCTAAGTAAAATCAGAGAACAAATGTATTCTTTTATATTTTCTCCAATTTTATGGCCTTGATTCATGCCATACTAATATCTCTTTCTGAATGACTGGGTAAAGCAAATGCAAGTTTGGACTGTGAGTACCAATTTTAACATGTTCCCAGAGGAGGGCTAAGACCTTGCCTTTTTTTGGAAGAAAGAGATGCTCCTTTTTAAAAGAATGATTTTTGAATCCATGAATTATGGAATAAATCCATTGTATAATGCAATTTTCAACCAACTCTATTCTGTGAACTTGATCAATAATAGCTTTATGTTTTGTATAAATGAATCCATCAGATTTTAGTCTTCCTATTTTAATCATCAAAGGAACAAAAGATGTTACGTATTATAGAAAGGGTAATCTTGGGTGTTTTCATTTTCTTCCTTGGATATAATCTATCTTGGTTCTTTTTGAAAGGCAGGTGAGCATGAGACATTTTCAACATCAGAAAATTTAAACCTTATGATTTTCTAATAGTAAAGTACTATGCTAGATTTTTGATTAAATAAATATACCTTATCTAGAATTAAAATTTCTTATGAAGAATTTGGAATCAATTTATTTTTGTCTTCAGAGACTTAGCCTCAGGCCAGACTGTCAAAATCCTGTTTTTAAACACAGAATTTGTGTTGAAGAAACATTTTCAATGTGTCTGATTCATATTTATGATTACAGTTTTGGGAGAATTTAGATTAAGTCCCTCAGAATAGACAGAGTAATGACTACCTTCTGGCTCCGTCTCAAATTTTTCAGTGTTCAAAGCCCAATGTTTTTCTCAGAATTTCTAATTCTTTAAAGAGAAGGCTAGATGTGTTTATTTATATTGTATTCATTCTGAAGAACATTTTAAAAAATGTCCTTGCTATAAGACAACTGGTTTGAGAAATCAAGAAGAGCTTGAAATCTCAAAAGAAAGAATTTTTTTTTAATGCTGGCAACGAAACAGCTTTCTGTCTCAAGGTCATTTCACTGTAGGAGGAAGTTGATAGAGTGTAATTAGAGTTAAAATGCTCTAAAGTCACTCACTAGTGATGCACTTGCCTAACACCAATGTCAGGAAGGAGTTGAAGGAAGTATATAAAATGTTCTCTTACTGATGTACGTTGCATACTTAGTGAAGTAAATATATGTGAATATCACCTGTGATCTTTTATCCCTGTTAAAATATTTAAAAATTGACCTGAAAAGCCTTTCCTGCTCAGTTTCGTATTATGAATATTCCAGTAAATACTGCCTTATAAATTTCATTCCTTATGAACTATCTTCATTTAACAAGATGCTCAAATATTACCCACAAGTCATTATACAAAACCATAGTTTCTCTCAAAGATGCCTAAAATATGGATTTTGAGATGCTTAAACCTGATATTATGATTTATTTTATTATTTAATTTGAATATTCCATCTTTTGTATTTAAATATAATCACTTCATCCCCTGCTTTCTTTTTTCAACTCTTGCTAAGTCCTCTCCCACAATGTTCCCTTTCTATTAATTGCTCTTTTTTATGGCTATTTTAAGATAAGTATATAAATACAACCTACTTAGTCCCTTTAGTGCTTTTTGTTTGTGCACATATGTTTGTGTGTGTGTGTGTGTGTGTGTGTGTGTGTGTGTGTGTGTGTGTGAGAGAGAGAGAGAGAGAGAGAGAGAGAGAGAGAGAGAGAGAGGAGATTGGTTATTTTGATTATTTTGGGGATGAGCACTTGGATTTTGATAAGCAATTGGGGAGTAATTCATAGGAAATATTATTTCTCCATCTCTCAGCAGTCATGAATAGCCTGTGGTTCTTTGTCTAATGATAGGGTCCCATGAGATTTCCCTTCTACATTACCATCTCTATGGTGATGTTCAGGTCTTGTTTAGGCAGCCATATTGTTACAGTGTTACTGGTGATGTTTCTTTATCATTTCTAGGAGAGATAACTTCACAGCATACTTTCAAGTTCTCTGGCTCTTATAATTCTTTCACTTCCTCTTCAATGATGTTTACTGAGCTTTATGTACAGCAATGGTGTTTTAGATGTATCTGTTGGTCAATCCATAATTAGTTGCTCTCTGTATTTTGATAAGTAGTGATTTTTCTGTTATGATGACCTATTTCTGCAAAAAGAAGCTTCTTTGATGCAGAGTAAGAGGCCCACTAGTCTGTGGATCTAAGGATAGACATTTAAGATGAAATTGGGATGTACACTGAATTAGGAAAGTGGTAGAAATAGGTTCATCTGGAAGATCCATAACCTCATTATCACTAGGTAATTGGATCAGTTTCTGTTAACAGGCATGATTTCTTTTCTGCTGAGTAAGTCCTTCAGTTTAATTAGAGAGCTATTGCTTATTACCAGAATATGAGTGTCACTATTGTGCCTTAGGAACACCTTGCCTTGATGGACATTGTTGTGTTTCATAGGTACCACAGCTGAGTATGACTAAAGGTTGCTTCCGTCTATTGGGGGCTAGCCTAGTAACATTCAGTACTATGAAAACAAGTCCTCAATGAGGTTTCAATGAAAGTGAGCTTTCAGGTCAGTTCCATCTTAGATCTCCCAAGTCCTACATCCAAAGTACATGGTGTCTTCAGCAATAGGGACTTACCTTCAACCCCTGAGAAGCAGACAAGGGCAACAATTATAGCCTATATTGTTTTAAGAGTTTCTTGCACTCTTCTAACCAACAAATATAAAATGAATTTCTCGTCTGTTACTAAGGTTTTATGCTTCTTGGGGGAACATTGTAAGCCCAAAGGGCATACATTCATATAAACTATATAGGCATATAATTTTGGTAAATATAAAATATGTTTCATCATAGTTTTTTTTTCAAATTTCCATTGTGTTATTTTCCCTCCTTTCTTTTTCTCCATCTGTATTGAACTCTTTCTCATTTCCAGTTAAATTCTTTTCCATTTTTCTCTTTCACATATATGAATTTCTCCTTGTCCTTTACCTGGAAAAAAAAAACTGCTAACACAAACATTTTAATTTAATGTATTTCAACTCACCCTTTAAGTGTGACACTATTGATGTGTAACATTTATATCTGTATATATAAAATAATTATAACTCCAATGTCTTCGAAGAGTTCACCTGTGACTGTAAATAATAAGACTTTAAGAGACACCTGTTGTTAAGCAAAGTACATATGACTTTGGGCTCCACAAGCCTACCATGCACAATGACATATTTCCATATCTATTCCTATTAAACTATTCATACTTTGATCTTGAATATGTTGCTGCTAAACCCACTTTGATCTTAGAAGAATATGGAGTTGGATTCCCAACTTCTGTCTGACATCTCATCATAGAGTATCTGTCTGTCGTCTCCAGTTCCACTAATGACCTAGTTCTCTATAATTTAATTAATTGTGAGAAGACTCAAGAAGTGTTAAGGAACCTACAGTCTACCTTTAAAAGAAAGCTAGCATAGCTACTATCTCTGGCCAACACCAGGTCTATCACCCCCACACACTGAGAAAATGGGATGAAACCTGAAGTTGGAGTGAGCCAGTTATTCAGTTTGTGCATCATGGTATTCCATGTCTTTATTTCCCATAACTATAAACTGTAAAGCTTTCTTCATTACCTGGTCTGTTGTCCCTTTTGTACAGTGTTGGAGATTCTGCTCTATATATGATCAATGTGATTTTTCAAAAGGGAATCAGGTTCTATGTTGGGGAATTCCAAATTCTAACTATACTAAGTTCATATTCTGTATATTCCAGTCTCATAGATTTATAGCCAATCCATTAATCCCACTTGAGTTCATGGCTATTTTATCTTCTAATAATGTTTTTATGAGATTGCCATTGCATGCTGGCTTTCCTTGTGATATATGTGCATGGGAGACAGATTTATTATCCTTTACACATTCCTGTTAATATTGATATAGATTCTGAGTTCACGACCCTTTAAAGTCACAAAAGTAAAAGGCATTATTCTAGGAAGAGGAAGCAGGCTGCTTCACAAAAGGTGTTCTGCTTAATGCTATGTCCTCATTCAAATGGAAATGAACTGATGTGGTATTTGAATGCTAGAATAATCTTTAAAAATGTAGGGTAATGTGTAAAGTGAGTGGCTCAAAGGAAGACTATCTGGCTTCAAAAATCATGCTTATTGCTGTGTAACCTAGGAAATTTAATGACTACTCTGTTTTCTATATTTTGAAAGAGTGATAATAATGTCATTGTCATGGCTCATTGTGAGAGTTACTGAAAGGTATACATGTGTAACAATATAAGTAGTGTCTGATGCACAGTAAACGCACCAATTTATGTTCACTGCTGATATACTGTATGTGAAATATATAATTTAGTACTAAATATACTACTTAGTATGGGCTATAGAGATGGCCCAGAGGTTAACATCATTGGCTACTCTTCTAGACAACCCAGGTTCAATTCCTAGCACCCAGAGACTTGCTTGGAATAGTCTGCAACTCCAATTCCTCTTACATATATATGAGCAAAAAAATCATGCAGATAAAAGAAAATAAATAAATATTTGGTCCATAGTGAATCTTTTCATTGTACATATAGGCAAACCACTAACTGGACCTGAGCATTCTGGCCCTTATAGGCTATCTTTGCCTTCTGCTGGACTGAAGAAAGTTGAAGTAGAGAGGCAACATCTGGTAGGCTTGTGTTCCATAGTCTGTTCTGCCTCTCATTTCTGCATGAATTTCATCACATTCTTTAATTTTGCTACTCTATGAGAGGTTACACAGCAAGTAAGCAAAGGAATTTAGATTCAACTAAGAAGAGCTGACTTTAAAATGAGTAGTTCATCCCTCCTACAATGTCAGCAGCTGCTTTGTATAGTACTTCTATGCACACTAATCTATTTGTTGTGGGAAACTGTTTTTGTTGAGAGATATTTGTGTGTAGAGAGCTGTGACGTGCCGCGCCCTAAAGATGGCGCCGGTTTCTGCCTTCCACCATTCGTGCCACAAAGTCTGAAAAGGGCTCCTTGGGGCCCTGTAGAATCTTAGTTAAGTTCCCACTCACCTCCCCTTTA
>CAJQZJ010001896.1:2755879-2795571 GCA_907164525.1 Lophiomys imhausi | reverse complement strand
AAAAAATACCTTAGTGGCCAGAAGAAAGAGTAAGATCCTCTAGAACTAGAATTATAAGCAGTCACAAGCTTCCCAACTGAACACAACTCAAGACCCCTGGAAAAGCATAAAGCATCTTAACTGTTGAGCCATATTTCCAGCCTCTTAGTGTTATTCTAAAGATGTTCAGTGGAGTTTCTACTACAATTATGGTGTAATTTGTAAATGCACTAGGTGAGACTTAGAGAGGCTAAACATCCTATCTATTGTCCTCAGAATGACAGGAAAAGCCAGCATTTTACCTCAGGTCTTGTATCCAACTCTTCTGATACAGGGTGATAATACACTCTTTTAAAGTGAAGCTGCAAGTGGACACTGCATGTAACATTCAAAAAAAGACATGCTGGGAATGCTCCCAGGGCCTGCCAAGTAATGACAGAGAGGAGACCCGAGCAAACATTTTAATCTCTCAATGATTTTGAAATTTGCCTACTACAAAATAAACATCAAAGGCAGCTGCAGGAGCCAGATGTTTCCTTTGTTTCTTCACCTGTGAGCCTGCTGCCTGCCCAGGAAGAATGGAGCAATGCCTGGACTAAAAGGCATCTCTCCTAGGCCCATTCACTCCTTGGCCTCTGTACAAATCCTGCTAGCAGTGTATCACTTACATCCCAGTGCAGCCGTGATTTCTATAACAGAAACACCAGTCAATTAAAACCAGGAGTCAGCCAGCAAACATATTTTACCGAGACTGCTGGGGCATCATGCTCACATAGATCAGCAGATAGTAATGCTTCCCTGAAAAAAGAGAAGAAAAATAAAACCAAACTGGTTGGGATCTGATCACAAAAAGACAAGTTCTTGTTTTGTCCACCTGTAACCAGGTGGTTTCCTAGAATATTCTCTTCACAAGTCACATGATACGATAAATAATCTTGCACAATGAATTAGTATATTACTGACAGGGGTTGTATGCTTATAGTTTCTTTTGGGTGCAAACCAAAAGAAATAGACTTTCCCCTTTATTTCTAACCTAGTTAAGATTATATTGGTTAATTTAAATTTGTGATATTTCCCCTCCACCTGTTATCTCCCAAAGTGTCAAATAGGAAATATACAGAGTGATCTTTTAGGACTAACATAGAGTTTTTAAACTCTGTGTTACTGAAGCTCTATACCATACAGTCTATATATGTTAACTTGTTTAATCCAAAAGTCACAGAGTGCGTAACTAAGTGGTAGCTAATTGTGATGGTCAGCTGGATTGCATTAGAAATGCTTTGGTCGGGAGGCACACTTCTGATTATGTCTGTGAGAGTGTTTCCAGACAGCAGTTACTGAGTAGAGGAGTTCATTGAATGTGGAGGGAACATTGAGCAGGCTGGAGCCAGAACAGAACAAAGAGAGAAAAAGGGGAAAGTCTGCTGAGCTCTTGTGTCATTTTGTCTGCTCTGCCTCTCGATCTGCCCGGCTGTCACAGGCTCCTCCAGTCACAGTCACCTGTTGACATGCCTTCCCTGTCACCATAGATGGAGGGCATCACAACTTGAACCATACCCAACTTTCTTCCCGTGCGTTGCTTCTTTCAGGTATTTGCTTATGTTGAGTAAAGGAAGTAACATTGTGTGTGCTGGTGAAGCTGAGTCAGTTATGGATCTGACATGGGAGTGTAGAAAATAAGGCCTCAGTCTCACCCTCTTAGCTGCAATTCCACTTTGTTTACATGCACATGTTAAATGTTTAGGCTTATTTTCATCATTTTAAAATACAGTTTATTTGACAATCAGGACTAGACTCATTAGATCCTAAAAAAGTATCAGTATATCAATATGCCTCTTCATGTGTAGCACTCATGTTTGAGTCTGCCCCCCATGTAGACTCATGAGTCATTTTAGAAGGAGAGATTTACTTCACACTCTGCTCCTTAGTGTTAAGCAGAAACTGGAACTTCACTTTAGAGGAGAATTACTTAACTCTCATTTGCAGGCACTGTATCCATTCTTGTGCACATAGATGGACTCTAAGGAAACTAAGTCTGTTCAAGGCTTTCCAGTGATCAGGACCAGTGCTCCATTAACACAATATTACAACAAATGAGGGACACATAAGACCATCTCTTTCTTATGAAGAGTCTGATAACGGCCTGTGTTGATTGTGGCAGCCACAGAGCCATTGTTACACCACTCTGGATAAAATTCACACAGATTCTTCTGCTCTAGGCCAGCCTGGACTACAAAGAAAGACCCCATCTCAACAAACATATAAATAGTAGTAGCTAACATTAAATGCATTATTGTATAATAAAATTGAATTTTCCCAAGGCGATTAGTTTTAAGAACCACAAAGTATCTATTAAAATGTCACTAGAAATCATCCTCAGTTTTACTTCTCTCTGTAATAGTCTTGAGAACATGTACCATGCAATCAAAGAATGGCATTCCTCCATTGAAAATAGTATTTTGACTAGAAAAAGGCAGAGATGCTGAGTTAGAAGAAACAGCAGATGCCCGTGTGTTAGGACTTCTTAAGCCTCATTCTGGAAGAGCCTTGTTGAGCGTCTGTCCAAGCTGGCAGAGTTACTGGTCTAAGAGCCTTTCAGATTTTAGAATCTCGTCCCCATGGTGGCTTATGCTATTGGCAGATGTAAAGGACCTGACCATAGAACCCTCAAGTTGCAATGTCCCTTTTCTTTTACAAGAAGTCCCATACTTCCTAAATAGCTTTCAAATAAACCATTATTTCTATTGTTTCTACCTCTTGTAATAGCAGTTGTATTAAAATCTGCCTCTCTCCCTCATGATATATCTCCTCCTCAAACTCATTCTGTTTCCTGCTGATGGAATCTCTCTGAAACCAAAGTTCCACCATGCCACCTTCACCTTCAGAATACATATTTATATTAGATGTTCAAAATTAAATATGAATCATAGCTAGTAGCAGAACAATATCCACTTGTCCTGGACATCTGGATACTGATAACATGAGCTTCTCAGATTTTTGATACCATACACATATGAACATGCACACATGCATATAAAAAGATTAATACAAATTAGAAAATAAAAATTTTAATTTTAAATTAATATTTAATATACAAGTCCAGATTCATAAGCTATACTATACATATATAAATATATATGTGTGTGTTTATAAGTACATATATATGTATATATATATATATATAAATATCTTGGTAGTCACAAGTATCTAGTGGGTATGTATGGTGTGTGTTAGGATAAATATAGACTATCTCCATTATTGTATTAGATTCTCATAAAACATAAAATCTTAGTGCTCTGTGGCACCCTATCTAGCCACCTGCCAACTATTTTCTCAACTGATATTGTACCACATATAATTTTTGAGTAACTCCTCCATAGCCACACCTATGTAGCTTTTATTCAGTCTTACCTGCTTGAAAAACTCTGCAATCGCTGCTGGATTAGCCACTACATGTGCTTGAAGACTCAGCTCAGCACCTTTGTTATCTTTGTACACAGCAATACAGGGCTCATCTAAGTAGTTTCAAGATATCTGTGGCTTCCTGTACCATATGACATGGTGTTAATGGGATCTTGTGTGTGCCTAGCTTTCTACATGATGCAAGTATCTGGCTTCGTGGGTTGTATGCTATGTGTTCGCTCATCACAGAGCATAATGAGTGGCATGTAGCAAGCACTGTAACTTTTTAAAAAGTGTCAATTGCGATTAAAGAGATGGGGCATACATTTAACCTTTCTTAAATACCCACTATTATCTTGATAACTACCATTAAACAATATATATCCCTAACCTTTAGCTCACCTTCTCTCACACAGACCTAATATCAGCTCAACTCTAACATCAGAATGCTTCTCTTCTCTATCCTTTTCCTTGAATTGCTTTAGTCTCTTATATGCAGCCTAAGCAAGTTTAAACATGGAGTCAAGTGCGATTTAATATTGAACTTGTCTTCCAGGTCTAATGCATGATAAAGTTTAGTAAATTAGTATAGACTATCGCTGATGCTACAAATTGTTCAGATATACATGGTGGCAGTAACATTTATTTGAAACTATCATGTATTCAGCATTCATTAAAAGGATGAAAGAGGAATGAAAGCTGTTCTTACTTTCCCTAGACATGCAATCATTATGCATTTACAACATTCTCAAGGACTAGGAAATCTTGTGCTTAAGATTGGAACGGTTCTTCTTGTTGCCTGTTTAGATATGCCTCTTCCCTAACAGTAGATGGATGCTCTTCCACAAATGCACTCAAAAAGGATTCTGAAATTGCTTTCCTATGAGTTTGGGTCAGTGATACAGTTAAACATTTTGCATGCCACTTTTTAAATCTCATCTAAAATTTTTTTTCTTTAACATTTAGTATCACTCTGTTCCAGTAAAGGCTGCTACCTTTTTTTTTTGCAATGACTTTCTGACCTGTCTTTACAGTCAACACTCCAATTGGTCTCCTATGACACAAAGAGAATAGTGATATGTTGACTTTTACAAGAGATGAATCTAGAGATGACAACACACAAATAGGTGGAACCTCATCATGGGATTTTCCATATGAATGCAAGAGTCAACTACACAAGAGAAGAGCCTCCCTCCTCGCAGAGTTAATGTAGGTCCTTTATCCCTATCACTTATATTTGATGTAGCACTGCATGAGTCTGGTGTCACAGTGAAATTATGGATAAGTAATCATTTTTATTATAAAGTTTAATTTTATTTTGCCATGAATTACCTGGATGTACAATTACAAAAGTTGAGACTGTTAAGTCAGTCTTTCTAATTTTCTACTTATAAATGTGAAATGACAATGTAATTGTATTATCCACTTTTTTTCTCCACTTAAAGTAAAATAAAGGTGTCCTGGAAGAAGGGACTCAAACTGAGCAATTGCATCCATCAGATTGGCCTGTAGGAATGACTGTGAGGAATTTTCTTGATTGATAAATAGTGTAGGAGAGCTCAGCCCACTGTTGACCGTGACAACTCTGAACAATTGATCTTGCTTTTATAAGAAAGTGGGTTGAGTAAGCCATGAAGAACAAATCAGTAAGCAGTGATCCTCCATGGTCCATACTTCAGTGCTCACCTCCATGTTCCTGCCTTGATTTCCTGCGCTAACTCCCCTTCATAATGGACTGTAAGATGCAGCTGTAAACTGTAGCCAAATATCCCTTTCTCAGCTTATTTGTGGTTAAATAAGAACAGGAAGTTATTGAACAAGGAAGAAAGCAGGACAAAAGTGTTTGTAACGGGATATTCGTACTAAAAAGTAACGCAAAGAGATAAAAGACAATGAAATAACATGAGAATTTTTAAAGATATAGACATTTAAAATGGAAATTTTTATGGAATTGAAAATATTCCAGGACTAAGGAACAACAGACTATGTTAGTTAAAGAATGAGTCCATCTCACAAACTTTCAGAATTCCAAGGATAAGGAAAATTCTTGTAAATATATTCTTCTGTGAAATCCTGTTCCCAAAGTTTTCCTGGAAGACATGGATGAATGCAGTATTGCTAACATTGAAATAAACTATTTATTTAGGATAATGAGGTCATAAGAATGGTTCTCTACTCATAAGTTTAGTATCATCTTAAGGGACAGCAGAGGACTTGGATTCTCTCCTCCATATGAACACATAAAAAAGATGGTAGCTACTGCAAGCTTGTAAGAGAGCCCTGGCCAAAACTCAGCCAACTGAATCTTTATCTTAGACTTAGCAGTCTCCAGCAACATTAGAAATACAGTTTTATTGTTTTGGCTCAGGCTGATTTTTGAGGGTAGGACAGATGACTTTCCAACAGCAATATGAGCACATGATGACTCTTAGGAATGAAATGACTTTGGACATAGAATATGTAACTAGAATATCAATCCAACATCATAATGACTAGTAACAAGATGAGTATAGTAAGAAATTCTGTATATGGAAACATGAGCACATAGATGTTCTTGTATGTTGCCTTCATTACTTTTATATTGTGTGATAAAGCACCATCATCAAGACAGCTTATAAATGACAGCATTTCATTTAGACTGTGGTTTCAGAGGATTAGAGTCCATGATGGTGGAGTGAAGGAACAGCTGGAATTCAGATCTTGATCCACAGCCACAACCCAGAAAGCACTGGGAATCTCAGTAGTCTTTCAAAATCTCATAGCCTACCCTCGGTGACACACTTCCTCCAACAAGACACCTCATACTCCTTCTCAAACAGTTTTAACAACAGGGAACCAAATATTTAAGCACATGAGCCTATGGGAGTCATTCTTATCCAACCAACCCCATGTGTGTTGTATACACACATTATAATAACAGAAAATTCAAGACTTAATCTGAGAAAAAACTCATGGGAAGGAAAGTAGGGAACACACACCTGAATTTTGTTTTATTTTACCATTCAAACCCACTTATAACATTTTAGATGGGTGTCTGTTATTTTATGAGTAGATTTTAAGTTTAAAAAATGTTCATATTTGTAAATATTTGCCTCTATTTGTTGAAAATTATCATTGCCCTTTTGACTATTTATTTGATTTCAAGTCTTGCCTTAGACAATGATGATCTCAGAGAAATCTCAGAGAAAATGTATAGGTACTGTTCCTACTGCTGTGACATTTGATGGTGTTCCAAATTAACATTGGCATAGGGAGGGGCAGAATTAATCACACATGGTTGATAAGAAATCCATAGTATGTGCTTGTAGACAGACTGTCTCTCATTATCTTGCCCATTTTTTTTGGGGGGGGGGTAAGGAGTAGTGACTCTAGAGAAAGGGTGGAGGAAATCTGACAATATGTGACTTAGAGAATGTTTGGAGAAAGGAGTCTATTTCTTTAAGGTGTATATGTCATGCATGTAAGGGTGTACTGTTGCTCTCTGATGAGCTGTAGTTTAGTAGCCTGGGGCCTGTCAACTTTCCTCTGGGAAGCAAGAATTAGGGCATCTGACATTATCCTAGAATCCAGGTACACCCCTGGGGACAGGAAACTGTTAATGAGTTACAGATTCAAATGCAGTCTCTCTGTGAATGGTCTCTTGTCTCTTTCTGCAGCTGCAGGGGTCGCAAAATGAACTATGACAGTGAAGATAAAAAGGACTGCAGGTGAATATGACTAGAGCAGCCTCTGGTCTGGAGTCTAACAGGTACCACAGCAATAGCTAACCTATTCTGAGCATTGCAGAGGTAAAACAGGAATCCACCATGTGTTAATTAATGAATAGAGTATCTTGTATAGGCAAGAATATTATTGAATTAGAGGACTTCTGATTCCCCTAATACCCACTTAGGAACACAAAGCACCATCCTTTCCTACTCCCAACGCATGTGAAGTTACTCTCAGAAACAATTTTAAAGGGAATTAAGTTCTTTCAATCCATATCCAAATAAAAGTATATATTATGTTAATATCTAAGTACCTCAACCCCCTCTCAAGGTTGCTTAGATTTTCAATTAACTGTTAATTTAAAAAAAATTCACACTTTATATTACCCCTTGATTCATAATTATAAGGTATTTGTAACCAAAAATTTTATTGTATTTAATAATACCTAATGAAAAAACCTATAACCTAACAACACTTACACCACCCTTCCCTAACTGTTTTGAAAGAATATTAAGGCCTTAGGTCCTTGAAGTCAAACTTATCAGTCTTCTATCTTCAGGAACACCTCAAACAGCAATCAGCAGTGTGCCTCTGGAATTATTATGGTAGCCTATGCCTCAGTTCACCTTAGGGCTGAGGTTTTCTCCTCAACTCAGGGCCTAGTGACACCTCAGACTATCAGTTGAATTAGCTGAACACCTCAGAGCAGGTACTGTGCAATGTGGCTTAGTCCTTGGTCTCATGGCCATGCCTTGGGTTCGAGGCTTTGCTGGGGCTACTCCACTTGTCTGGCCCTATGCCATTCCCTCATATGACAGGGGTTACCCTCCTGCCTGTTTTCAAGGTCTTTGCAGCCTCAGAGTTCAGCTTGACTCCTTGTGCCCTGATACTTGCTCAGTGGCTCTTGGGGCTGTATGTGATTGTCTTCAGTGTCTGGATTTCATGAACTTTCTCTCAGCAGGTTCTATGCCATGCCTTTTCCGCCAGCCTTCTTGGGCTACCTCATGACCAGAGTGCCTTTCTGGGGCTTTTTACTGTCAGCATGACCTCAGTGCAAGTCACTGGCATATTTCTTCACACCTGTGTCTCTTCCATGGTTCAGGAGTCTACAGTGTGGGGCTCCTTTATCAAGTAGAGATCTCTCCCTCTCACAGAGGCCCCCACATCCTTAAATAGGGCATTGTTTCTCTTGGTTTCTCAAGGTGATTCATAGCTTGTGGGCATATTCCAGGTAACTGGTGACCCCTGTCCATGCTCTTGTGCAGGGCACTGTTGTTGGGGCCCATACCCAGAATTCTTGGGGGTGGGGATGAGCTGGTGCAGAATCAAGACCCAGATTCCAGAAGTCTGGTAAGAGGCAAAAGCAGACTTGTCTATTTCAAAAAGAGTGGGTTCCCTTTATATCCTCCCAGGGTCCCATTGCCTCCCAAACTGCAGGCTGTTGCTGTTTTTCCTCATTGGCTCATGTCTCACTTCTCGGTGTGGCATCATCAATCTCCAGGCAGGTCTCAGGCTGGGCATGTTCGGGCATCCCCAGGCAGGTCCCAGCATGCCGGGGAAGGTCTCTAAGGTCAGCTGGACTTGGAGGCCCTGCCATGCATATGCTGTTTAGCAGCAAGCCTTGTTTCTACTCAATAGCAAACCTTATTCCTTACAGGGCACTTTCTCTATGTCTTGCAGAGCCACAGCTTCAGAAAGAGGCTTTTCATTTGGGCTCTGCCCACTTTGGTCAAGCCCAAATCCTTTTTTAAGTTTCTAGGCTTTTAGAATGCCTTCTCAATGGTTGTGCAGGACCACACACTGCCAGGCTCCAGGCTAATCTGCATGACCCTTAAAAGTCTGCATTTCAGAAACCCTTTCAAATTCCCTACAGGTATCCTTTGCTCTTCTATACACATTGTTTCATACTTCAAGAATGTAAGTATTGCTTTATTTACTGTAGCTCACAGTCTTTGAGGTCTTTGTGATGTGGTTTTGTGACAGCATTTCACTGTTGCCCAAGTAGCCTTTGGCTTCGTAAACAATTCTGGCTGGCTTCAAATTTCTAGCAATCCCCTTGTTTCAGCCTTTCAAATGCTGGGATTATATGTTTGAACAATCATGTCAGCTACCATTTGAATGACATATATTGGAACATTTGGAGTTTTCTCAACTTAACTGTTTTCTCAAGAAGGCACAACCTTTTCATTCCTTTGGGAATCACACAGTTCAAAGAGAACTGGTAACCACAAATGAACACTAAGTAAGTGTCTGCCTGTTGGATAATGTGTCTTTCTCCACTAAACGTACAGGAAATCATTTTCACTTACCCTGTTTCACCCTTATTTGATCATGAACCTGTGCCATAAGATTTTTCTGTTATCTGACATATCCTCGGAATGATAGCAAGTTAGAGTAGTAATCCAAGCCTGACATCAATATAAAAGCAATTTCCAAAAAAGGTATCTAAAGGCTACTACATTAAAAATTTTCAAAACTCTATATTATATCCATCATATTGCCCATTATTAATACATATTCTATGAAACTGTAAGCTAAGAAAACATACTGGGGGTCACCTAGCCAACCCCTTTGTGGGAATGGGAGGTATGATTCACACAATCACATAAACTAAAAATGATTATATCAGTCTTGGAGCCACCCAACAGAGTCTAGTCTCCTGGAAGCTGCATGTCATTTGTCATATTGACATTTTGAATATAGAGGACCAGGATACTGATATTTGCTAAACTTACATCATATATGTTCAATTTTACATTATTTGGCCTTTAATAGTTTAAGATAGTTACAACTCCAAAATGTAGTAATTGCTGGAATTGAGTCACAAACTTAAGATTTTTTTATTTCAAAAATGGATTTTACATAATTTCCTTTTTACAATTTTATAAAAAGAATATAACCCTAAAATGTATTGATCAAAATCACTCATTCGGGAAGACAAGAAACCTCTAGAATCATTCCAACTGGAAGTTGGAATGAAGTATCCTATCTTAATTAATTTCAAAATTCAATAATTAATTTCCTTGGGTTATTATATTTGTGGCAACCTGTTCAAAGACAATATAGTATTAAATTCTGTGGGGTGGGGTTTGCTTAATATTTGTAGAATGCTGTTGCTTTCCAAGGAATTTACTTATTTCCAGCAGGTCATGTTCCTTAATTTCTGTCACATTTTAATGAATTTCACATCTCATTGTCAGACACACATTTGATAGGGGGAGAGGGTAGAAGCTCTCTTGTATTACTTTTATGGTTCTCTTCCTGAAGTATATTAGTTGACAATATTTTGCTATTAGACCAATAGCAAAATAATCATCTGTGTTCATTATGCCTTGAGCAATAATTTGTACATTGCTCCTAGAAGGATCTACACGCTTGTTGGAAACTCTGAGTAGTTTTTAATTGCATTCCCATTAGAACTGGATGATACTAATCCATGTTTGATGCCCAAGATAGTAACAAAATGATTTGACATATGTAGCATCCACAGACTGTGGAGCTAAGAATGCTGACTGTACTTTATACCGAAGCTCTTTACATACAGGTTTAATAATCAGAATAAGGATGATATCTCATTAATAATTGAACATGTGTTTAATATTTAAACATCCATATCCCTGCAGTTGTTAAACTGTTATTAAAGTATGGAGAAACAGCAGCCAACTTACTGACAACTGTCCATCTCACATGTGCTTTTTGAAGCTCTGTACAGTGACTGAATGTCACTGGACCATCTGGCAGAATGATGTTTATAATCAAGACCAGCCATAATGTGAAACCTTAATCTCAGCAATATGCGACATCCACAGTGTGATTCATTATTGTTCTAGTCTCATGTTTTGATTTTTCTTTGTTATTATTAAAGGTAGACATCATTTTACTGACAAAGGAAAAGAGATGAACATAATGTTGGAATCAAATTATTTTATGGAAATTACTTCCCTCCCAACTAATGGTTGGATTACTTAGAACATAGCTTACAGAAAGGGATTAAGTGTTGGTGAGCACTGAAAATGTTTATATGTGGTACTTTACTGGAAGGTTATACTTTATCTCTGAAAAGACCTTCTACATTGTCATAACATTGCAGACCCAGAATTCAGTTCATAACAGAGCAGTTTCCATTGAAATAGTTTCACAAAGGAAGTTAACTACTTTCTGAAGCACCTGAAACATAACTAAATACAAGCTAGAAGGTTAAAAACAAATTTCAGCTGGGTGTGGTGGTGGCACAAACCTTTAATCCCAGCACTCGGGAGACAGAGGCAGGCAGATCTTTATGAGTTCAAGGCCAGCCTGGTCCATAGAGTGAGTTCCAGGACAACAAGGGCTGTTAAACAGAGAAACCCTATCTCTACAAACCTAAAATAAAAATAAATAAAATAAAATAAAATAAACCAAATTTCATCTTATTTATGAACATTGGTGTTTTGACTACATGTATGTCTGTGTAAGGGTGTCAGACCCCTTGGAGCAGGAATTCTAGACAGTTGTATGCTGCCATGTAGGTGCTGGCAATTGAACATGGGTCCTCTGGAAGAAGAGCCAGTGATCTTAACCGCTAAACCATCTCTACAGCCCCTAAATTTCATCTTATAATATCTGTTCTGACATTTCTCTTCTGAAACCTGCTTTATGGGAGTTTATTATTGTTATTATTAAAGATAATAGCCACTCTCAAATGGACTTGATTTGATTTAAGCCTTACCTATCTCAATGAGGGATTTAGGTGAAAGCCACGCAACTAAAAAGGTCTCTGGCAGATTTGAATGTTTTTCAGTACAGTGTTTCTTTCAATTTGTATGAAATAATTTCAGTGACTCCTTTTGCTCTTCTTCTTCATCATTATTATTATTATTATGTTATTTATTTACTTTACATTTCAACTGTAGCTTCCCTCCCTTCTCTTTTCCCAGTCCATTCCTCTCACCTTGACTCCCTGACCCACGACAATCCCTCTTCCTCTTCTCAGAAAAGGGGAGGTCTCCTATGGATATCAAGCAGCCTTGGCACAGCAAGTTGCAGGAAGACTAGGTGCATCTTCTATTGAAGCTAGACCAGGCAGCCCAGTTAGGTGAAAGGGATCCAAAGGCAGGCAATGCAGTTAGAGACAGCACCTGCTCCAGCTTTAGGAATCTTCATTGAGGACCCAGCTGCACAACTGTTACATATATGCAGAGGGCCTAGGTCTGTCCCATGCATTCTCTGTTTGGCAGTTCAGCCTCTATGAGCCCCTTTGGGGCCAGGTTAGTTGATTCTCTTGGTTCTCTTGTGATGTCCTTGATCTTTCTGGCCCCTCCAATACTTCTTCCCCATCTTGCACAGGACCTCCTAAGGTCCACTTACTGTTCGGCTGTGGGTCTCTGCATCACTTCCCATCAGTTGCTGGGTGAAGCCTCTCTGATGACAGTTTTGCTAGGCTCCTGTCTGTAAGTAAAGCAGAATAGCATTAATAGTGTAAAGGGGTGGGCTCCCTCTCATGGCATAGGTATCAAGCTGGGCCAGTCATTGATTGGCCCTTCCCTCAAATTCAGTTCCATCTCTTACCCCTACACACATTGTAGGCAGGACAAATTGTGTGTTTAAGATTTTGTGGCTGTGTTGGTGACTCAATCCCTCCACTGGAGGCCTGGCCTGGTCACCAGAGATAGAGGGTTCAGGCTCCATATCCCACACTGTCAGAAGTCTTAGCTAGGGTTGTCCTCATAGATCCTTCCTTCTAATCATTTTAAGTTTCATCTTATTTTTTAAATTGTCCTGTGAGAAAATTCTTCTTTACATTTTTTCCAAGACCTCAGTGTTACATTATGTCCTCTACACACCAGAAAGGCATTCACATACAGTCAAAATAAGAACCTCCGTAGAAAGATAATCATTTGGGTTTCTTGATGGAAGAAAAATTAATTTTCAATTCATGAAGATTAAAAAGAAGTAGATTGGAAAAAATGCATTCTAAAGTTCTCATCTAAGTAGATTTTGCCTGTGATTTTAATTTTTTAAAAAACCAAGTTTCCGGTGTTCTTTTGTCTTTATTTAATAGGTGATACTAAAGATCAGTTTTTGAAATGTTTTTGCTTAGTGTGCTACATGAACTTGAACCCAGTGTAGTTCAGTATGTTCTGGGAGGAAAAAGGTCACTTAGATCCTGACCACTCAATGTCAGCAGTAAATCTACACTAAGGTGCATTTTCACGCACACTTATGTTTTTAACTGACCTTTTGTATTTTTAAAATTAGTTTTTCCTAAAGTCAGCCTTGATGATCCATTTCTAAGAGGAAATAGAGTACCTATTAAGGTACAACTGAAGCACTGGGTCAGTATTCATTTTTATCTTCCAAACTTGGCCCTTCGAGTCCATTTGGGGGACAATCTTTGTGAAGCAAAACTTTGTGAACTTGCTAGACCCTGCTGATCAAAATGAATGAAAACAAAGTATTTACATAGTGTACTGGAGTTTCCTCCAAGATGTGGGGAAAATGTCATGTTCTACAACATCAATTTCTAAAATAAAAGATAGGATGAAAAGATAAGTCAGAACACTTAATGTTCAGTCATCAAGTCACCCGTGAAAAACATGCTAGCCTTAATGTAAACAGCTCTACATTCAACTCTTGAATAAGAGATAAAGGGCAAATTAGGTAGCTGCAATGATTTCTTTTCTTGGGTTTATGCCTTTCTCCAAGGCTTTCTTAAAGGGATTTACTTTTAACCAATACCAAAGTTATAAAAATAGAAACTATGGACTACTGCATCAGTCATTTGTTTCTGAACATTAGGGAAATACCTTAGAGGATTAATTTGCATTTTCAACCAAGAAAGAAATCTGGAAAGCTCCATTGTTCCTGAAACCACTGTGGACACAAATGGGAAGCACTCATGTCATATTTTCATTTTATCTTTTGCTTCTGGGAAAGCTTGTCCCAGAGGCTGCAAAATATTAAGTTGCTGTGAAAATCCAATATATGCTAATGTAGTTTCACATGTTAATGGTGTTTTCTTGCTCTGTGCCAATTGTACATGTTCTACAAATCATCCTGTGTACATACATTGAAACAGAGAAAATGTACACATAGATATTGTGCATACCTAAGTCAATTTAGTCCTCCAAGAAACATATGTCTCCTTTTAGAAAATCGTTTGAAGACTCGCTGTACAGCAAGAAGTGAAAAAGATGTTAGACAATCTGGAGGATAGTCATAAAAGCAACGCAGAATGTTTCTTGGCCATTTAGCTAAAATCAGCCATAGAAAACCATGCAGGTGTGACCCCTAGGAATATGACAAATGCATATGAGTCAAGAAGAGCCTGGAAACACAACTCATTTCTTGAAGCTTCTTTGCTAGGTTCATGTGTGTTCTTTAAGAAAGTTACCTAGGAGCAACCATTCACTGAGCAGTAATGGGCTAGCACAAATAGCCCTGCTCTCTTCAGTCGTTGGCCAGAAATTCATAGTAACTAGTTCCCCAAATCCTCTGGAATAGCAACTTAAGGCTGTCGACTTCCTTTTTAAATTTTATTTATTTACTTTAAATATTTTTAATTAAAATGCCATATAACACATTCTCCCTTTCCTTCCTCCCACTCATCCCAGCTACACTCTCAGAACCCCTCCTATGACCTCCTTCATTCAAATTGATTTGAATTTAGCTTTGAAATAATCTCTCCTAGAAATGACTGCATAAGTAAAACAAGAAAACAGTGATATCAATGGACACATTAATGTGGAAGAGAGAAAACTGAATGGTGGTCCTGCACTAGATAAAGAACCAAAGGCAACAATAGTGCGGGGAGAAAAATTGACCTCACCAAAGAATAAGTCTCCTGTTTGGTTTGAAAAGTATTTGGATATCTTCTATTCATGCTTTCTCAACACATATAACACTTCAACACACACATACACACAGTTCAAATCAGAAGGCACAGATACAGCAAGGCATAAAGTTTTATCATAAATACTAAATTGAAAAGTGTATAGATAGGACAGGAGAAATAATTTGGTGTACAAAGTGCTTGCTACACAATGTGAGACCGTGAATTTATATTCCTAAAAAGCATGATGGTACATGCTTGTAATCCCAGCATTGGGGAGAGGTGTAGTTAATAGTGAGCTTTGGTTTTAGTGAGAGAGCCTGTTGTAGAAGATAAAATAGAAAGCAATGAGGAAAGATATAACATCAATCGCTGTCCTCCATGTACTAGTAAATACTTGTAAAGGAAGGAAAGAGGAGAAAAAGTAGAGGAGAGATAAGAGAGAGCAAGAGAGGAGACACAAAGAGAGACACAGAGACAGAGACACACAGACAGGGAGACAGAGACAGAAAGATGAGGAGGAGAAGATGAAGAAAAATTTGGAAGCAAGGAAAGAAGGAAGTGCCAACAAACACATACAAGGAAACTTTTTGTTGAATAAATTTAGAGAAGGGGATTACAGGACAATGGCTATGGAGATACCTAGGTGGAATCCAGATTATTGAAATAGTTTTTATGTAAGTGGCTGATTTACAACCTGGGCCTGACACAGATCCTGTTTCCCTGATGGATAAAATCCTTATAAAGCTCCTTTAATTTGTCTTTCATTAGAATTGCTTTTCCTTTGCACTAACTTCAGGGCATGTGCAAACACCAGAACGCCAGGAAAATTCTCTACTCAGTATCACAGGGTCCTGAGGCAGAAGAATCAGGTTTTAGATTCCTGATTCTAGTAATATTAGAAGGGACATTAATATGGAAGTTAAAACACATAATTACCCCTGCTCTCCACCATACATAGTAATCTCTTTGCCCATGTAATTGAGAAGGAAGATCTTGGACTTTCTTCCTGTGTCTGTCACTCCCTTTCTGTGGTAAGGTCTACCGCACACCCCTCCCATAGTTATGTCCTCTAGTGTTGCCCATGTGTCCATGTACATAGAACTATACATTGAAGCAAAAATCTTTCAGGGGCACAGCTCTGAAGAGACTTGACTTTTGTCCTCCAGCAGGTTTCAGCAGTCAGTAGGCACTAAGCTAGGTGTGGAGCCTCCATAACCAGTTGGGATTTTGCTTGGCTTGCTCTTGTACAGGTTTTGTGAAGGTGATCACAGTAGCTGTGAGTTTACTAGGGCAAGGGTCTTTGATGTCTAGAAGATAACTTTTTGCAGCAGCCCTCCCTAGCCTTTGTGATATTTTGAAGGAACAAACCACTAAAAAGAACACCGGCAATGCAGACCTCCCATTCCCAGAAGTAACCATGAGTTTAATTGATAAAGGGCAAGCAGCCCCAATAAAATCAGACAAGGTGCAGCCAATACTTAAGTGTTAATATTGTTATGTCCTTGCCCTTCTGGAAATTTCTAAGAAATAATCAAAAAGTATGTAACCCAAAAGGGACAGCATTGCCTCCACCTATTTCTAGTTCTTTGTCTTTCCTAATTGTATTTGGAATTAGTTAAATATTAAAGATTACATTCCTAGAGCACATATCCTTTACAGGAACCCATCATAGACTTTCTGCAGATTGAGACAAGACTAATATTTAAACATCTCTGTACATCAAAGATTATTTACACATATGTAATTAAGAACTTACAGCATTTCACATCCTTCAAAAAGCCCTTAGCTTAGTAGAGAAATAACACCTAAGTCCTTTATTAACACATAATTTTCAAAAAGTTTAGACTTATGAAATGATAAAGATGTGAATGTAAAAATCAACTTAACTTATAAAACCAAGTAAGCATTTTCTGTTTGAATTAATGACACCAAGTGAAAAAAAATATGCTAGAAATTTTGAATAGAGCAAGAATGCCCCAAATTCAGTTAATGCACAGCTGCCTTCAAATCCATGGTTTAATTTTATCTTTTTCACCCTTTTAGCATAAAATCCTGGAACTCTTCAGTTCAGACACCTTTGCAGGTGCTCCATAAAAGTAACCTTTCAATCAGATTAGCTGCCAGACTGTGACATTTGATGTGTCATAATGTAAGGCTTTGCAAATTTTAAAAGGTTCAGCAGATGAAGCTGAGAAACAGCAAAGAGTTCTTAAGGTGTAATTGAAAGACTAAGTATTAAAAAGTGTTATATACAATTAAATGATGTAATTACGAAAGAGTTAATTTGACAGACATGATGAGACAAACCTGTGAACTTAGCACACAAGAGGTTTAGGCAAATGGAATAAGAACGCAGGACAAGCTGGGCCGCATAAGACTTCTCTCAAAAAATGACATATTTCATGGGTGTCATTGTGACCGTTGCACTCTAAATACCTACTGAGAGAAACACATTGTACAAGTTTCTTATTCCCAAGTGAAAAGTATCAATAATTATAATAGAATTTCCAAAGGCTGTCTTGAAATGATTGTGCACCCACATTTTCATGTGCCATTTGTATATTAATTTTATTCTAATTAATCAGCTAGGTTTTTCTGAAGCAGCTATGGCCCAGAGCGTTTAAATACATGGATGGAGATGTTGAACAGAAGAAAGTCCCCTCCTATATTTCTCTGCCTTCTTCAATCTTGGAACAAATGTTATCCAGTTCTTTTGACACAGAAACTCTCCCATGTGGATTGTGATCCAGGAAATGTAAAGTGGACTTGGAAGTCTGAATTTGCTTGGGTAATTTGTAAAGTGTTGTCACACTTTATATATAGGCTCCCAGCTACAAAGGATGGTACTAGAAAGCCTTCCCAACACTGACCTCGATTCATCAGTTCAAGAGGGGTAAAAGGTGACAGTCAATCTAATAATGGATGAGGCAGGCATCACTACTTGCTGTCCTCGAGGGACTTTTACTTCCTTTAGAAACGATCAGGTTTATGAAAGTTTATAATAGAAATATACATTGAAGAATATATTTCTCATTTTTATAGAATAATTATTTTAGACTGCCATTGGACAGGTTAGACAGTTAAAAATATGTTCATCAAATAGGCATGATCTGATGCCATTTTCATAACAGCATTTCACATTGTGAAAATTTGGGAGACGTATTTGATTGCTTTAAAATAGAAAAAGAAACTGTATTTGTTTTAACTAGTCTAAAACAACTTAGAAGATCCCATTTAATAATAAATTTTGTAGGACATCAGGCACTTTAAGTCCTAGAAATGACATACAAAGTTGACACTTTGTGACAATCATCATTTGTCCCTTCCCTTATTCTCTTATTCAGATTCCATCCATAGTCATTCACTATGTTTAGCATGCCCCTCAACAAACAGCAAATTGGAAATCTATTATATAAATAGGTACTGGTGGATGATTTTTTTTGTATCTAAAGATCAAATTATCCTTGTGTCTTATTTACTGTTGTACTAGTGGGAAGAGACACCATGACCACAACAACTTCCAAGAGAAAGCTTGGGAAGTATACCAGCACGCAGACAGGCAGGGATGCATGGTGCTGGGAGAGTAGGTGAGAGCTTATATCTGATCCATAAGCAGGAGGCAGACAGCAAAACTGAGCCTGTGTGAACTTTTGGAACCATAAAGCCAACCACCAACAATACAACTCCCAACTCCTCCAACAAGGCCACAACAGCTTTAACAAGGCAAAACATCCTAACCTTTCTCAAATAGTTTCACTAACTGAGGAACAAGCATTCAAACATATGTGCCAATAGGGGCAATTATCATTTAAACTACCACACCATGCTAAAAATCATCAAATAAAAGCATTTATAATTTAAACATCCATTTAGAAAGTGTTAGCCCTTCACATGTTATAAAATAATAGAATTTGAAAAAGAAACTTTTACAACAGAAAAGATAATACATAGCCAAGTATCATTGTATACTAGGTAGGCAGATCTCTGTGATTTCAAGGCTATCCTGATCTACATAGTGATTTCTAGTATACCCAGGGACATGTACTTAGATCATGTCTAAAAGAGAAGCAAACAACTCAGAAAAGCAATATTTAACTTAAAATCAGAACCCAAATTGGAGCAGAAATATAAAATAAGTGATTAAAGGTTAATGAAATTTATTAAAATATCAAAAGACATATCTTCCATTGACTCTTTTCAAACACAGTCAATAATATTTTCATGAATTTTATGTTATTTTAAGCATTGGATATATCCTGTGCAAGAATAAAAGAAAAGTATTATACTGATGTTAATATATATATACACACACATATATATACATATATATATATACATTATTCAATCAAGATATACTTGTTAGTAAGAAAAGAAATAGTTAACCAATTGTGTATTTTTATTGTATCACAGAAGAATTATCATTTCAATAAAATTAAAAAACTTTATTGGTATGTAATTTGCACATTGGTAGACTGTATAACTGAGTGAAAACAGTAATCTTAAAAATATTTATTATGTGTATATTTGTGCATAAATAAGTTTATATGCACAACATGCATTCAGAAACCCCACCCCCCAAAAAAATCAGAGGTTATCATATCTTTAGACCTGGAGTTAGGTGAAATTGTTCCATTTTATATAGATACTGTGAATCAAACTTAGGTCATTTGGAAGAGCAATGATTTTTCTTAACCACTGAGCCGCATCTCCACCCCAAGTACAAAAGAAACTATTTTAAAAACAAAACAATACTCAATTTTGATTTTCTTCACTGTTGCTATTCTTATGATATTAATTCTGATCCTCTAATAATATTTCATTCACTATTTTATGTTTTATTAGATAGTTCTACTGTTTAGTATATTTACTATAAGGCACTTTTTGGTACTATATATAATATTTAAGTGGATATTTATGTAACATTATCTTTCATATCCATCTTTTTATTGAAAATTCTTCATATTGACTATAGTCTCAAAGGTACATGTATTTTTAACATATGATAAAATAAATATTAGTTTCTCCTTTTACAAAATTGCCAGAGGCTACTAGCAAAAAATGAGAAAAAATAGATATCAATAAATAATGCATGAAACAATAGAAGCTGAATAATGTTAGAAATATGAATAGATGTTAAGGCAATAATTGCAAACTGGGCAGTTTGTGTATTCAATAGTACTGTAGAAGCCAGTGTCCTACAGGACAGATTGTGAAGTCAGAGGATCTGGATGCATTTGGACTTCGGATGTACCTCTAACTAGTATCTCAAGTTGGACAAGTCCCAACAAGACTCAGTTCCAGTTTTCTCATGTATAATGTGACTATCAAGCTATTTCTGTGACCTAATGTGCACCCTAAAATGATGATACTTGTCAAGGACCAGCCATTAACAAAACCACTAAGAATACGCAGTCCGCCATAGGGGTCAGTCACAACTCTTAGAGACTGACGTCTTTCATTCAGAAACCTTCTAAATTCGGGGATTGCAAGAGACAGCCAATAATGCTGGTTAGTTTAGAAAACAGAAAGGAGAAAAGAGAAAGGGAGAAAGGGAGGGAGAGAGGGAGGGAGGGAGGAAGGGAGAGAAAGAGAGAGAGAGAGAAAGAGAAACCTATGCCTTTTCTCCTCTGTAACTCAAAGGAAGGCTTTTGCTAGTGACTTCCAGAGTTAAAATGACCAACCTTTTTCCTTTGGTTGGGGCTGCAAGCCCAGGAGATGGTAAAACAGCCGTTGTTTTGTAATTTACTGCAAGCGCTTGGCCTATTAGCCGGCAGGCCACCCAATGAGTGTTCAGTGGACTAAACTACATTTTGACCAATTTATCTCAAAAGTTGATGGTGGAGCTCCAAGGTTTTTATCTGATTCATGAGTTACAGGAAATAATAAGAAAGGAATGAGAACAGAGGGACTCTTTCACACACACTCACACCAGAAAGAAGAAATGGATGAAGCTAGGATGCAACGACAATTTTGATGTGGTGACCATTCTTTTACCCTGAGCAAGAGCTCTTTACATCAAGGAAAGAAATACTTCATAGTTAAAAGGCATTTATCACAAGGATAGATAAAACCATAGCAATAGGAGGGCACTTAACAATAATACATAAAATTTTGTTTTTCTATAAATAAGTTAAGTTTAAGATGACAGTATATTACATCAAACCTGACAAGGTATAAAAGAATTATAACAATACAGTTTGTGTATTTTGTCATTAAGATTTGTACTAATATTTAGGCATTTCTTGGTAGCCTCATTAGATCCTAAGTTCATGGGAAGTTTAAAATCCTTAATTGGATTTATGGTTTGCATCTGGAGTCAGTTTTATCACCTCTAGTGTGAAAGCTTATCTGAGGTCATAAATATATCTCAGGCCTGTCTTCTAATGAGATACATGATGTTTGGGAAGAGGATTTACTATACACAGCTGTATGTTTTCTATCAACTATCTAACTTCTTTAAATACTACAGTAGTTTAGACTAAGTCAGGCAGTTTGTAAAACTCTTATCAGGAATAATAATATCATCTTTGTAGGATTCTGTGTGAAGTCTGGCCAAACAAGAAGAGTGGCAATTAGCAATAAGGAAATCTTCACTCCATATCAGTAATAACAGATGACAGGAAAAACTGGGTGTTAGCAAGAAGTAACTCTGGGGTGCATCTTTAGCGTAGACTTTTCAAAATGCCGGATAGCTTTTTACGAAGCTTACATGTTTATAGAACCCCTTTCTCAGAGAGTTTCTGACACTGCTTGAACACTGTATGTTAAGGGCCTAAGAATAGCAGATGGACCTGAAGGAAGGAGCCTCAAGAGCATTCGGCTCCCGACAGATACTTGTTTTAGTTAAATATTTGTAATTACCATTATAAAATAATTTAATTATGTACTTCCAAACCAACACTTTATTCTGAAGAAAATAATCATATATTAGTTTCAGCATGAAGAAGTTCTTAGACAAAAGCCTACTAATATATAACACTTTACTTCCTATGGGCTACTCCTTCAGATGATGAATATAAATTTTGTGAAACAATTATTGGCATTCATTATAGGTTAGTTAGTTTAAAAAACTTTAATGTGAATTGGCAGATGGTTTCCAAAATAGGAGTAGAATACCAAAAGGAGAAAAATGATTGATATGAAAATCTAGTTATATGGGTTAAAAAGTGAATCCATATAAGAAACAATTAGAAAGAAAACAAAACTAAATCAATGACAGACACAAGAGTCATTGTATTTGACTACAGTCCTATGTCGTATTTAAATAGATGTTTTTAGAAATATTGGTTTTTAATTCAATTATTTTATATTATTCTTAAATTTAGTGGGAGTCATAGATGTAGCTATCTCCTCAAATGTGTCAAGTAAGCACCAATAATCTTTATCCGTAAGCAGTACATTGAGGACAGATCCGTCAAATTTTAGAAGTAAACATATTTTGAAATTGAAAATAGATTATTCTCTCATACAACTCATCCTAACCATAGTTTCCCCTCCCTTCACTCTTCCCAACTCCCTTCAGACTCCCATCTTCCCCAGACTGACTCCCCCACTGTCTGCCATCATAGAAGAACAAGTCTCCCAAAGAAAACAACCAAACATGACAAAACAAGATACAAAATGATAAGGCAATGCCCTCATATTGAGATTGGACAAGGCAACTCAATAGAAGGAAAAGAGTCCCAAGAGCAGGCAAAAGAGATACACTCACTCACACCATTAAAAATCCCACAAAAACACCAAGCTAAGAGCTATAGCATATAGGCAGAGAACCTGGTGCAGAAATGTGCAGGTTCTGTGCTTGCCCCTTTAGTCTCCATAAGCCCATATGATCCCTGCTTAGTAGATTAGCTGGGCCAAGTTCTCCTGGTGTCTTCCATTGACTCCTAGAATCATTTCTACAGTTTAATTATTCAAGAGGAAGTTTTAATGCTGCCCCAATATTTCAAATAATTTTAAATCTATTAATCCATATTTATGAGAGTTAGGTATAGAATTCTGTGTTTCTCTGAAAAGCTACATATTTATTTGAAGTTTAAAGGTATTGGTACATAATTACTCAAAATGTTATATATGTCTTCTTTTGTTTTATAACATATATGTACTGCTTTACTTTTTACCTCATCCACTGGTAACTATATAGGTCATCATATTCAACATAGAAATCATAATGTAATTTTAGTATTCATCATATGTTCTGAAAAGGAACGCATGTATAATATCCCCTTAAAGAAGCCTCAATTCATTTCAAAGCACTTCCTGTTTCAAACCAATAAAAAAAACCCAAAATCTCATTATTAATTGTATTATTTTATTAACTAGCATGGAAATTAAAACTTACAAATGGATACACCAAATTAGATACAAACATTTCTTAAATAATATTTTTCAATGATCATTCAGGTAAGAACAAATTTAAGACTGAAAATCAGGGACAGGGATGGAGATAAAGACTAGAGAAATGAGGGAAAGATTAAATTAGAAACTGTGAATTAAAATTGCTTTGATTGTGCTTGACAGAGAGTAAGACAGTGTGAAACTGTTCATCATCTTACTGAATGCATTCTTCTTTAATTAATTTCAAAATACAGAGAAGAGTAGCAAGAGAGAAAACAAATACAATATTAGTAAAAGCAAAGAATTAATGCATGACAACCATAATAAAATAGTATAAATGGTTATGATACTGGATGAGAGATACACCATTGAAATGAATGGGATAGTCTTCTCACTGTCAATATAGCATAGTTCTTTTTCAGATGCATTCATTTTTTCTTTGCTGCAAAGACAAAATATTATAAAGTCCTTTAAAATTAATGTTGGTTAGTTTTATATCAACCTGATACAAGTTAGTGTCATTTGGGAAGCAGGATTCTCAATTGAGAAAATTCTTCCATAAGCTTGGCCTACAATCAAATCTGTCTAACATTTGCTTAATGATTGATATAGCAGGGTCCAGTCCTATATGGCAGTGACATCCTGGACAGGTGGTCCCACTTGTGTAAGAAAGCAGGTCAAGCAAGTCATGAAGAGCAAACAAGTAAACAGCCTTACTCAATGGCTGCTACTTCTATTCTTGTCTCCCTTCCCTAACTCCGGCAATGTGGACTGAGAGTTGTAAGATAAAATAAACTTCTTTTTCACTATGTTACTTTTAGTCATGATGTTTGTCACAACAGTAGAAACTCATGATAACATCTTAGAATTTCCCTGGTTTAAACTTGTCTTATCATTTTATTAATAGTCTTTTCTGATGAAGAAAAAACTCCATGTCAGTCATTCAGACCTATTGTGTAATGTCTGTGATCCATACCCCAAACAATCACTTTTACTTAAATATTTGTTTTTCTCATATGCCAAGTCAACCTCCCTACTGCAGCAATGTTATTAGATAAATTCCTTAAAAAATAGATGTTTTATTGTTGTTAGATTCCATTTTATCCTTTCAATGTACAGAGTGCTGAAGTATCGATATTTAAAACAGCAAACTTTCTATAAGAATTACAATTCACAAGAGAACATTTTTTCCTCTCCTACCTTAAATCCACATTTGAACCCCTCTCTTCCTTCACAGAGAATAGTAACTCTAAAAAATTAGTATATTTATTGAGTTCCTCTATAGTTCAATCTATAAAATACTTTCATGATGGGGTGTGTTAAGCATTCTAAATGTTAATTAATTAGTCCTGCTTCCTGTCTGTTACTTACATTGTCTCTGATTGGTTGAATAAATGTTGAGGCCTGAGATTGGGCAAAGACAGAAATAGGCAGGACTAAGTCACAGGCTTCTGAAGCAGAGAGGTTGATGGGAAGAAGAACCCAGGAGCAGGAAGAAGGAGGATACATGCCATGGATTAGAAAAAAGAACATCATTCCATGGGGCTAGGAACATCAACATTGGCATAGCGTGTAGAATAGCGATCCAAAGGAACATATGTATATATGGGGTTATATTTGGGTAATAGAATTATAAGATAGCTTAGGTGGGCTCAGATTGCACAATCCAGGACAAAGCTTGTTAAATTCCACCATGTATCTGTGTGCTCATTTATATTGGCGGGTTAAGGATTAACAGCCACTGACCAATTAAATACAATTTAAATACTATTAAATAAAATAACTTATCTTCTACACTTTCACAACAAATACATTTATTCTTTTTAACATAGCCAGAACCTCAATA
Source organism: Lophiomys imhausi (assembly GCA_907164525.1). Lineage (NCBI taxonomy): Eukaryota > Metazoa > Chordata > Mammalia > Rodentia > Muridae > Lophiomys > Lophiomys imhausi. The sequence continues at coordinate 2,770,486 of CAJQZJ010001896.1, read as the reverse complement.
TAAAGTTCAAATTTTCCTTGCATAGAACTTAGAATTGTATTATGTTTTAAAATTTATGTTTCTTTTCTTTTACATTTATTACTTGAAGCTACATCTCTATCACAGTCCCCTCTCTCCACCAAACCCAGTCCCATTCTTCCTCCCCTCGCCCCCCCCCAAGTGGGTTGCCCCTACATATCAGCCCCCCTCATTTCAACAGTCACATGAGTGCTAAGACCTTCATCTTGCACTGAGAGCCTACATGGCAGCTCCCCTAGGGCAAAGTGTCCCACCAACAGGTAGTAAAGCCTATGTTCCTTTTCCATTTGGTCTGTTGGTTGTAGGATTCTGTACTATATGGCTAAAATCCACTTATAAGAGTATATATGCCATGTGCTTCTTTCTGGGTCTGGGTTAACTCCTTCAGGATGAACTTTTCTAGTTTCATCCATTTGGCAGCAAATTACATGATTTCCTTGTTTCCTTTGGTTTTATACCCAGGAGTGGTATGGCTGGGTATGGAGGTAGAGCTATTCCAAGTTTTATAAGATACCACCAGACTGGATTCCATAGTAAATGTAAATGTTTGCACTCCCATCAGCAATGGAAGAGTGTTCCCCTTTCTCCACACCCTCGCCAGCATGTGCTGTCATTTGAGTTTTTGATCTTATCCATTCTGACAGGTATGAGATGGCATCTCAGAGTCGTCTTGAGTTGCATTTCTCTTATGATTAAGGATGTTGAGCATTTCTTCAAGTGTCTCTCAGTCATTAAAGATTTCTGTTTTGTGAATCTTGATTTAGCTTTGCTCCCCATTTTTAAAATTAGATTATATGTTTTCTTGGTGTTTAATCTCTTGAGTTCTTCATAAATTATGAATATTAGCCCACGGTCAGATGTGGGGTTGGGAAAGATCTTTTCCCAATCTGTAGGCTGCCACTTTATTCTAATGACAGTGTCCTTTGCCTTACAGAAACTTTTCAGTTTCATGAAGTCCCATTTATTGATTGCTGTTCTTAGAGCCTGAGCTATTGGTGTTCTGTTCAGGAAGTTGTCACCTTTGCCAATGAGTTTGAGGCTTTTCCCCACTTTCTCTTCTATTAGAGTTAGTGTGTCTGTTTTTTTGTTAAGGTCTTTGATCTATTGGACTTAAGTTTTGTGCAATGTCATAAGTATTGGTCTATTTGCATTCTTTTACATGTCAATATCCAGTTAGACCATTTGCTGAAGATGCTGTCCTTTTTCCATTGTAGGGTTTTGGCTTCTTTGTCAAAAGTTAAGTGAACATAGGGGTGTGGGTTTATTTCTGGGTCTTCAATTCGATTCCATTGATCAACTGCTCTGTTTCTATACCAGAAACATGCTGTTTTTATTACTATTAGTCTGTAGTATCGCTTGCAATCAGGGATGGCGTTACCACCAGACTTTTTTATTATACAGGATCTCTCATGAATCAACATAATAAAAATGCTACCAAATGCAATATACAGATTCAATGCCATTCCTTTCAAAATACCAATGTACAATAAAAAATTTATGTGTTTCTAAAGGCAATATGATGTAAAAAGAAAAGCTCACAAAATCTTCAGACTTGTTTTCATTCCATGCTATTTTCCTTTACCTATCATAAGTAACATTTAAAATTATACTTGATATTATTATTTGTATATTTTAATGAAATAAAAATGTGTGTATAGAAATGAATGCAAATATTCATGTAGCAAATAAATCTGATTATGTATTTTATGATTTTTTTTTCATTTTCCTCTACTATTCCATGGAAGGTTTACTCTGTAGAGTTATCCTTTTGTAACTGAAAGAGATTGTTTGAAGAAATCTCAATGCAAATTGGAAAATCTGTGGATGTTTATATTTTTTGTATAAAATGATGCAGTCTTTGTAAGCAACCCATGCACGTCCTCTTGTCTGTTGTAACTCACCCCTAGATTATGATGATGCCTCATATGTAACCGAACTTTTAAATTATTATTTATTTAACACTTATTTATTTATTACTAAATTCACTTATAACAAACACCAACAATTTCTTAACTATTAATCCTATAAATTCCTACAACCCCTTTAACCTATTCACTAAACCTATTGATAATTATAACAACTACTTTCATAACCTTTTAGAATGATACAGTCTCTGGGGCAGGTCCTCAGTCGTCAGGAACACAGTCTTTGTTGTAGATTCTTTAACACACTTAGCAGTCCTTTTTCTGGATCTCTCAGATGCAGGTTCGTCAGGGTCAGTTGGTTATTGCAGTCTCATCTTAAATAAGGCTTCATGCTTTCTTCTCTGTGGGAGACCCCAGCCGTCTGCAGGCCAACTTACTTCTTTTGAATCAGGAACTCAGCTGCTCTGCCTCAGTCCTTAAAGCCAGGCACAGTTTCTTTTAGGCCACTGTTCGGACAGATCAAACCCCTCTAGGCAAAAGCTGAGCCACAGGGTCAAGTCCTTGGCCTTTTGGTGTCTTGCTCAGGCTTTCTTTGCTCACCGGCTTCTTTCTGCTTCAGGGAGAGAGCTGGCCATCAATGGCTAGCCCTTTTTTCAGCAGGACTCTTGGAGATCTCTAGCATCAGGGGCCTCTTCTCTCCTGGGCTCCACGCACTGACCTCAAATAGGAGGAACTCTGTTTCAGCTTAATTTGGGCTCTGCCCACTTAGCAGCTGAAAACAATGTCAGGCCAGATACTTTTTTTCTTCAATTCTATTGAGTCTTTCCTGTTTTCCTGACTTCAAACTTGTCTTTCAGTCTATTGAGTCTTTCCTGTTTTTGCTGACTTCATGCTGATAATGCTCTTCAGGCCCCGAATTAAGAGACAGTATCAGAAACTCCTATATATTTTCTAAATCTAATTTATCTAACCCCTACACTCATACAGCAAAGGCATTGTATAAATATTTATAAAACTATGTCATTCAGTAAATCATGAAAAGAACAAATAAGTCTGTACATATTTTGAGCTGCTTCCATTTCCCCCAAATAATTTTAATCTCGATGAATTATTAGATCCAAAGCCTACTCTTTGTACCTAGCCTTCCTTTGTTATTTGACATTCTACATTGGAAAAGACCATGTGTAAAATCATGAAGTTAATATTAACGCTTTTTATGTCTGCACAGTACTGAATGAATATAGCATAGTGATATTAACTAAATGGAATGATATGCCATGTAAACTTTTTAAAGTTCTATATTCAAGGTTCCCATCATGACTTACTGTACTATAAACTATTGAAGAAATTGAACCAGAAGATCACTAAATCAAGGGAAGTTTACAAGTTAAGAGATTACAGAATGACTTCAATGCTACATGAAAAATTTAATGAATCCTTGGCTCCAAAATTTGAGAAATAGAGATCTGAGGATTGAGCTCAATAGTATGAGCTCTTGTCTCACATACATAAAGTGCTAGAATCAGTTCTTAGTATCTCAGGGGAATGTCTTGCCACTTTTCTTAAATATTCCCAATATCTCACAGATTCCATACATTCAGCATCATAATTAGGAATAATTTTTCTTTTTTTCCCTTCAGGAAACATTTTTAAAATAAAATGTATGTCATGGAAATAGGTGCTCCTAGCATTAGATACTGATTTGGTATCATGGTTTTACATAAACTTGTTCTGCTGTTCAATAGATTAACCTATTCCTTGTTTACTTCACAAAGGAATTTCAATATATGGTAATCAACTCCAAATCTGAATTTCTGGTGAGGTTAAGCTTGATCCAATATCTGTCTTTTCAGGTGATAATTAAAATTGATCATACTATGGCCTATAAGGGTACCATAAATAAAGAGGAAATGTCAGGTACCAAGAGTTCAGTTAGTGAGAAAATAATAAAAGTAGTCTCAAATGAAATTATCTTCACCCTGGAGAATATAGTGCTTTATTTTGTTCTTTGAGATAAGGACTTAGAACTGAAAATGTAAGTCCCTAATTTAGTGTTCAGTTGCTCAAACCTTCCCTAAACTAAAACCCCATCGAAAGTGACTTTGTTAGTGTAAAGTCTTATAAAGATGAAAAGGATATGAATAACTGAGACAATCCACTTATGCCTCCTATCAAGAGTTTCCAAGGATGTTTTTACAGCTATGTGCAGGACATAAGGATAAAGATCCATGCATATTTTTTATCATATCACAGTACCATAGCAAACATAACTTCTCAGTCAATGAAACTTTAAAGCATAAAGACAATTTTAAGGTAGATATTTTGTTGAATTTTAATATATTAGATCTCTGTTGCATTTGTTTTTATAACATGCTGTGGAGTTCACATAGTTTTATACTAAATGAGATTCTCACTATAAACTTGGGGATATGTGACACTGACTTCAGTTCACAGAACAGGAGGTAAGAGTTTTCTTATGGCATAGTGAAATAAGTAGCTCCCTTGTCTGAAGTGAGCCCAGCCATCAGTAAAATCAGTGCTCACAGTTGAGAATGACATGTTCCAGAGAGACAAGCGTTGGTACAAAAAGTAGTACTTCTTAAAGCATGGTCAGAGCAGTCAACACACTTACAGAGATGCCAAAACTGACTGATAGAAGATTTAGACTGACAGAATTTTCTGCCTCAAAGGGATGTATTGGGTACATTAAATGTGCTTTGTTTAAAAAACTTAATATTCATTTTACATTGAAAACCTCAGTATTTATGGGGTTAATATTCTGAAATCATCACCTAACTGATTTTAAAGTTTGTTAGTGATTTTACTGAGATTCTACAAAAAGGATAGTTTTAAATATATTCAGAAGTCATAATAAACTGTAAATGTAAAATAGCACATGTTACCTAATTTTTCTCTAATTACTATTACTCAAAAGCATTTTTGTGATTTACTTGAGTTGATTTTCTATTTGTTTTCTTTTGGGGAAGGACAATTGCTTTTTTGACTAAAGAATCCTTTGCAGAAAATGAGCTAATCACTGTTCCTTTATCTTATTAGAGAGCTCAGATGAGAGACTTTTTAGAGGGAAAAGTTTATCAGGAAAGACACCTGAGGTAAGCTAAATGGAGCTGTAGTTAGCTGAGAATTTTGACTAATTTATTCCCATGTTCCACTTGCATGATGGGTACATTTTTTTTTTTAACAATACGTTGATTATTTTAGAAGGGAATGCCAGATAGTGGAATAATTGCTATTGAATAAAAATGCACAATTGTGCTGTAGTAAGATATTTGTCTTGAATAGCATACAGATGTATGTTGACGACGAAACAGGTTTAAATGAGTTGAATGATCATTTTATAAGAAAGACAGATTCATTTAATTTGAGCCCTGCTTGGAGAAAGTCAATAAGAGATTGCCAATAGAAGCAATTACATGTTAAATGGAATTTGTACAGTACATTTGAGTGTAGAGCTTGCTTTTCAATTTTTTACATAATTGCAAATGATTCCATCGCAATGAGACAATCCACGCTGCATGCCACGGAGAATGTCAGTGCTTCTCTTTGCTAACAGGCTGGAGCCGCAGCTTGCAGTCTAAGGCTGTGGGTGGAAATAATAGAATCGAAAGATAAGAAGGACAAGTAGAGACACTGTTCAAGTTTTCAAACTTGCAGTACTACATGTAATAGCTGAGCAATGATACCTGTTCAGGAGAAAGAGCCTCCCCTCAATAATTTAGAACATTTTCTTTTCTTTTCTTCTTCTCTTCTTATTACTATGTTGCTAGAAGTAATTTTTCTTGGCTTCCTACTCCTTGTCACACTTTGTTTTCCTAGGTCACTGCTGATGAAAGCAGAGAATAATATGTTTGTCATCATTGCATTCACCTGCTAATATGACAGTGCCACCTTTGAAACTAGAAAACTATTTAAATTCAATGACTTTTTATTCATATATAGGAACTCTTTACTACTCAGTACTTATGGACTTGAATTCCAGTTTCACTCATCCACTGTTTTTGTTGTTGGTTGGTTATATGTTTGCTTGTTTATTTTTCAAGACAAACAAAACAACAGTAATGTGTCTCTGTGCAACAGTACTGACCATCCTGGAACTTGTTTTGTAGATCGGGATGGCCTTCATTTCAAGAGATCTGTGTGCTTCTGCCTGCACCATACCCGGATCCACCCATCCTCTGTTAGTTGAACATCTATCATATCCCAGCTCTCATACTAGACTCCAACGCAGACTTTACCTGTACTTAACTATATTGAACTCCTAAATATAAAATTATGGTTAAATATATTGTCCATTTCAGTGTGTCATACATGGCAAAGGAGCAAAGAAGGAAAAAGGTAATTTCAGTCATGTGCTCTATGGAAATGGAAACTATAGTCAAAATAGTCATAGTATCATTGGAATCTGTTAGGGCAAACATATTTCCTTTTAGTCAATATTTACTGTTGACTGATCAATAAATACAGTCAAATTCTGGTCTGTATTTATTTTCTGGGTGGAGACATGACAAGACTGTCCAATCATCTGGCCAAGGGTCTACCACCAGGCATTTTTTCTGCAGCCATGCTAAGGAAATGGGAGGAACACCATTCCTTAGAAAATGGACTTTTCCTCTTCAGGTTTCCTGCCGTTTGTGCTGTCAAGCATTAACCATGTGGCTACATAAATCTCCCTTCGATCGCAAGTCTTTGCTCTAAAGCATTAACTGTGGCCCTTTCTTCTTTTTAGACTGTCTCCCTTTTGTCCATGCCCGAGCATGCTCTATGAGACCCCACAGCCTCTCTCATCCTTAGTCTGTGTTTATCTGCCAGGAGAACCATTTCGTGCCTGTTTACAAGGAGGATGAATTTCTCTTCTCTGTCTCCCTCCTCCAGTCATCCTCCAAAATTTACAGCTTGCCTGCCCTGAGGTATTTCTTTAAAACTCTAATAAAGTTGACATCAGGCTTTCTTCTGAGTTTATCTTTCACCTTAATTTTATTAAGGAGACGAATTTCTGGAAGATTTTGAAAGCTACAAAATTTCAAGGAAATGGCTAAGTCTCATAGCCCTTTAAATAACAACAGATGTCTGGGTTCTTAAACTTATGACTATGAACTGCTGCTTGACTTCAGTCTGTATCTCTCCAGCTGGTATTTGTAAAGCATATAACTAATTAGGTCAAAGAAACTTATAAAGTTCCCTTATCTATACTGAGCATAAATTGTCAAATAGATATGGAAAGGCACAAGTGTAAAAATCTTACCATAGTAACAATGATACTTTTATATGTAGCATTGTTTTTGTACTGCCTCCAATAATTTTGCTAGAAAATATTTTAAATCAAAAACAAAGACAAAATAGTCTTATATCAGTTGGTAAGAATCAACTCCTGGGTCTTAAGTGTGTGGGACAGAACTTGGAAGAGTTGAGTTTATATGATGTGGCATGTAACTAGAGAGATAATGGTAGACTAGTAATCCTGAAAACTTGCCCATATGCTGTTGATCCAATAGAGTAGACATACGTTGTTAACCAGAAGTCTACATGATCATCATGCTGTCAAGCCTGGTCCTCTTCCATTTATTGATATCCATATAGATGATCATCATCCTGCTAAGCCTGATCCTCCCCCTTTTGTTGACCTGCAATTTCAATAAACATCTATATTTTATCCCTGATCCTCTTCAGCACTCCTAGACAAGGTGTTCTCCAACCTGTGTACTTACAGCTCTTGTTGAGTTTTGCCTTTTTCTCTTAGGGATTCAAAACGGAATCAGACTGGATTTGTAGTAATTGTTCGATTCATTATGTCAGTATAAACAGATAGCACAGTACAGTCCAGATAATTCAGCGTACAATTAAAAAGTTGTCCAGTAGATTTTGTCTGTTTGTTCTAATATTGTGGAGACCAGAAACCAGGGGAAGGGGGATGAGTGGCAATTGAGCCCATGCAGAATTCTGTGAATCAGACACTGGAGACCAGACTCAAGGTGCAGATCTAACTTTATCATGCAGTCATGCAGTGTATTAGCCTTCATACAATTTAAGAGTCAATCAGACCATCCCATGCTAGCCTCAAGCACCAATGGTAATCAATCAGGTTGATATAATTATAAGTAAATGTGGGGGACATTGTCACCTCAGGAGACTTCTGTAAAAAAAGGGGAAAGCATTCGCTGCCCCAGCCCCAGATGTGTTTTGAGACTAGTATTGTGCTAGGAGTCCCTAGTAGATCAACACTGTACTGTAGCTCAGGATCATTCAAGGAGCCATGGGAGCTGAGGACACCTCACTTGCCATTCCCTATGGGCATCTATAAGGCTTATCTTGACACTTCCCCACAAAATATTATCCAATTATCCAAACTCCTCTGAATTTATGTCATAAAGCTGATGGCTTGAAAAGTATTATAAAAACTCTGGCATAGTTGCAAGTACTATATTGTACACTATTATTATATTTTTATTATGATTTATTAAAAATTACTTTGTGTGCATGTGTGTGCGTGTGTGCGTGTGTGTGAGTGTGTGTGAGTGTGTGTGCATGTGTGTGTGCACACATGTGTGCTTTTTCAGACATGCTAGTGGCTAAAGTGAAGTTATCAGATTCCCTGGTGCTGAATGGTACTGTGTAGAACAAAATATGGCTAATTAAAATATTTAACCAGTGTTTAGATTATATTTAATTGGTTTGGTAGCCGTTAATTCTTATCCAGACATTATAAAAGAGCACACCCAGAGACCGCATGGATTTTAACAAATCTTGGCCTGAGTTGTGCAATCCTGGCCAGTCTATATATATACGTCCCCTTGGACTGCCATTCTCCATGATATGCCAATGTTTCTGACCATGTGGAATGAGGTTCTTTTTTCTAACCCATGGTGTGTGCTTCCTTCCTGCTGCTCCCAGCTGGAATGCTTTAATTCTCTGTCTAAAGTGCAGGCTTCCTGTTCTAATCCCAGGAAGTCCCACCTTTCTCTGTCTTTGCCCAATCTCAGGCCTCAGCATTTTATTTAACCAATCAGAGTCAATGTAAATAACAGACAGCAAGCAGGACCAATTAACTAACATTTAGAATGCTTAACACTACCCCAACAGTACTGTAAGACAAACTTGGGCAGCAGGCTCTATTAAGCATTAAGCTGTCTCTGCATCCTAAACATCCCTGTAATCTAACACTTAATACTATACTAAAGAACATTGGTGTACAATAATTGAATTCACTTGTGCTTATATATGTGTGCTCAGGAATGACTATGCATATGCTTGTGGAGGCCAGATGTCATCATCAGATGTCTTTCTCAATCACTACCTGTCATATAGTTTGAGGCAGCGTCTCTCACTGATCCAGGAGCATGACACGTTGTTGTCTTGACTGGCTTGTCAACAAGCTCCAGGAATCCCCTTCTCTCTATCTCCAAGCCCCAATCCTCACATTTTTAGATAGGTGCTGATGATAGAACCGGGGTCCTCACACTTGAATAGCAGGCACTTTACACACTATGCTACTCCTCATCTCCTCTACATACATGTTGCTAGAGTAAATCATTTCAACTTTTTTCCTTAGTGGTAGCATATGTTTGGATGATGTGGTATTAGGAAAAATATCACTTTGCATGTGAAAAATAGTTTGTAACATGGAGATAAAATCATTGCTTGATATTAATGACTGTGAGACAGAAAACCTGTTCGAAGTACGTTTTGCTTTGTTTTTAAAAAACAAAATACTGAATATTTTGGAAAGATATATACATGCTTTTGCAATAGAAGTTTCGATTTCTTAAAAGCGTGATTATGTTAAATGAACGTGTTTTTTGTTTTGGTCCCAAGCATGGGATCTGGAAGTGTTTGATCCACCACTAAAAACTAACTCATTAAAGGGCACATGATGTTTTGTCAGCTGGAGATTGCAATGTTCAAGGGACATACATTTTGCCATGTGGAAAACATCCTTGTGAAGACTCTAAGAGGGTATAAAGAGAGCCTCCAAAACAGAGAGGCATCGATTTTTGCTTAGCTCTGCCTCTCATTGTTTTGCTTCCATTTGAAAGACTCCAGAAAACACTTACAGACTTGCTACTGCTGTAGCTGCTGCCATAGATGCTGCAGATCACAGCCCAGGTCATGCTGAGAGCATGCCCAAGCAGTGGTGCCACAGTTACTACCACCACAGTCTCCAATACCTGTGCCAGGAAGCTACTGCTACCACCACAATCGCCAATACCAAGGGTAGTTTGTGCCACTGTTGCTATTTGGTGTTTGTTCCAGTCTTTTTGTTTTGCTAGTTGGAGGTGTATGCTGTTGCTGTTCAACTAGACTGGTAGGATCCTGATGAATCATCACTAGGATCTAAGTCTAAAGAGGTCTACACTCCATCTCTAATAATATTCTTTCTTCCTAACCTTGGGTTGGTAAGTTGGAAGGGAGGTAGAGATATTAATATAACAACAAATAAATAGTTTAAAAGCAACCATCATACTTTTAGACTTAATTTTCAGAAAAAATATTCTAACACTTTTCTCTTTATTGAAGTAACCACAAGTGTTGTCTGTTGTGTTTTTATTTATTTTGAACAATACTCACACTTTCTAGGCTGGTTATATAATATTTTTCAAACAACAACAAAATAATTTAATTAAGTAAAGATATAAAAAGAAGTGATAGGAATTAATTCCATGTGAACATTTAAAATTCACTATATTCACGTATAATTGGATTTTAGCCCTATAGTACAGGATCTATCCTACAATCAACACACCAAAAGGAAGAGGAACATAGACCTTGTTACCTGTTAGTGGGACACTTTGCCCTAATGGAGTTGCCATATAGGACCCAATGCAAGAGGAAGCTATTAATACTCATATGACTGTTGAACTGAGGGGGCTGATATGTAGGGGTAACCCAGTCTGGAGGAGTAGGATAGGTGGGAGAGGGGCAAGAGCATGGGAGGATTGGACCCGGAAGGGTGGAGAGAGGGAACTGTGATGGAGATGCAACTTGAAGTAAAAAATAAACAACAAAAAAGTTCACTATAACCCCAAAACATATATAATATATATTATTAAAATATATACCATAATATATATTATGACATATAATAACATATTATAATATATAGTATGTAGTATATAGTATATAATATATATAATATTCATTTCTAGAGTGACTGTGCAATTCATATTCTAAGAGGAGTCACTTCTAAGAGCAAGGTAGGTCATTTGTTATATGTATTCTAGGACAACAATGACAAATTATTATATTGTTTTTTCAATTACCTGTTTTTTATTTTTAAAGAAATTCAGATTTATATTTTGTATATAAATACAAAATACTTTATATTTTGATCATATTTTCCTCTCCACTAACTCCTCCTGAATCCTCCCCACCTCTCTACCAGCCAAGCTGCCTTTCTTTCGATATCAAAAATAAAAGACAAAACAAAAAAAAATCAAAATAAACAAAGAGAACCACACATAGCAAGACAGCAAATGGAAAGCTTAACATAAAATACATAGAAAGAATTGAGTCCCTTCTGTGTTGCCCAGTTACTCCCGTGTACGTGCTCTGCCCTGGGGTGTGACTGATATACCTAATATCACTCCATTGGAGAAAACTGATTTTCCCTTTTCCAGCATGTATCAATTTCAAATAGCTTATTGATTAGAGAAGGGACTTCATCCTACTTCCCTTTCTTCATGCTTTGTATTTTTCCTGGTTTCAACTTGTGCAAGTCTTGTGCATGTGGTCAGATAACATTATTTTATCAAATTTTCATACCTTCTTTTTTCCAGGGGATAATATAGCAATATGGCCTTTGGTGGCAAAGAATGAGTCAAGATTTATATCAGGAAAGGCAGTAACTTGACTGTTCTTATCTTTACTTCAGAGTATTACTTTAGAGGAAACAACTTTTGAAAACTTACTCCCAGCTTTCCAGACCTTACAGTTTAAACTGGGAGTATTGAAGAAGATAAGGCACCAATTTGGTATTCAAATCCTGCCATGTATAAACCATAAAATATTTACATCTCCCTAGGGCCCAAGAAGTACCTAAAAGTAAAAGTGGAGATAATTACTTGTGTGTAGTAATAGGTTAATGACATCACAGTAGTTGGTTCCTGAAGGTGTACTTCTAAACTATTTATTTATTGTTATCTTAATGTCTTTACCTACCTTCCAACTCACCAACTCGAGGAAGGGGAGAAATAAGGTGAATAGGGACAGGGGTTGTAGAAGCCTCTAGTCACAGTTCCCAGGGGCCACCCTACCCTTCTTAGTCAGGATTCCAGCAGTCCAGTCAAACAGCAACAGCAAACACAGCTAACCAGCAAACTAGGAAACATAGCAGCGGGAACAAACAACGATCAACAGCAGTGGGGATTGGGGCAACCATAACCACTGTGGCTGAGCTGGCTACCCTGCTCTGGTATTTAGAGGTAGGGTGGCAGCAGGTGGCTCACCCCTACTTGGGAAGTCCATTTTCTCTGCCCAACTTGAGCCACAATTGGAAGCAAGGACAGCAGCAAACTCTGAAGTGTTTCTTGGTCGGAGTGTCCCAAAGCGAAGCGATTAGATGAAAAGCAATCCTTCCCTCTCTGTTTTGGCGGTACCAACTATACCTTCTCAGAATCAGCACAAGGATGATTTTCCAGTTGGCAAAAACCACGCCCCCAGCATAAGTGCTCCCCTATCAGGTAGTTGTTTCAGCTGACAATTCTCATGCCCCTCTCAAGAATCTGCTTTTCAGTGGTTGATACAGCGTTTCCACATCCCACACTTGGAACCAAAACAAAAACATATTCACATATCCTAACTGATTTTTTTTAAAGAAATCAAAATTTCTCCCCCATGTTTCATGTTCTCTGTTCTCTGTCGATCTGTTACTTTGCCTCTGTATTATTTTACTGTTTCTTGTGGAGACATTCACTGTGTGTGTTCATTTGCGAGTGCGTGTGCTTGAATTTGGAATTTTTTATTCTGTTTCATGAAAAGAACTAAAACATACCATATAATTAAAATATCCAAATAAATTGACAAACCTAGGTTTGTACAAAATCCTAAATGTCAGCATTTATGGTGGCATTATGCAGAATTCTTAAAATTTTGGAACAACCATGTTGTGTTTCCATAAGTAAATGGGCTAAAATGTTGTCAATTTATAAAATGAAATATTATCCAGTAGAAAAATTAGCACTAAAATGATAACACAAAGATACCTTGAATGTTCATGATGTCAAAACTATCTTAAAAGGCTGCATGGTATATGATGCCCACTATATGATATTCCAGAAAGGACAAAATCATAGAAATAGTAAAAAGACGAGTATTATCAGTGTGCAAAGTAAGACTGTGAGTGAAAATTACAGGGACATGGTAATGGAAAGGGGGCTCTCACTGCAAACTGGGTACAAACTTCTGCAACCCAAGGTTTGTAAATTCTAGCACAATTAATTTTTGTCTACTGTTTTGCAAATTTATTCATGCATATGATGTACTTTGGTAATTTTCATACCATTGCCACCTCTCATTCCCCTCCCACTCCTACCTAAATACTTCTTCCCAAAAAGTTCCCTCCTATTTGGATGTATTGTTTTTATTTGTGGGGACCCACTGAGTTTAAGTAGTTTTTCTTTGATGAACATTGTGAGGGTCCTAATACTTACTAAAACAAAGACAAATTTTCAGTTGCAACTTACTAAAGGAAAACTGTCCGCATGCAACAACTCCTCAGAGAGCAGGCTAAACCACTCCCAATTCATAATTGAATGTTAAGGGGCCCATGTTCTGAAGGTCTAGTGAAAGCAACTATAAGTGCTGTGAGTTCATAAGCACGAGGACTTCTGGATGTCCGGAAGACACTGTTTCACAGCGTTCCTCCTCATCTTCCTGCTCTTATATCCTTTTCACCACCTTGTGTGCAATTTTCCTGAGCCTCGGAGAGGGAAATATAGATATCATAGATATATTGTTTAAGATTGAGCAGTCAACAGTCACTTCTTCTCAGCATGTAGACAAGTTATGAGTTGTTGCTTTGGCAATAAATGCAGCCTAATGAAACTCCTCTGCCCAAGGCTGAGAGCAACACCAATATATCTGTGTAAACACCAATGCTTAGAAGGGATTGGGCAGTAAGCTCAGTTAGCAAAACGACAAAAGTAGATTTCTCCCAAGGGCTTATGGCCTCTCAGCTCTAGACTTTGGACCAGGTATATAGTATAAGGCATGAGTTCCCTCCTGTGCAGTGAATCTCAGAGCCCATAAGAAAGTGATTGGCTAACCCTTTAAAAGTCATGACTCTATGGGAGTTACAGAAACAGATTATGCACTGCAGGTCAGTCCTGTGAATCTCAGAGTTCACAGTGGGTTAAGCCCTTCATGGCTTTGCAGCCCCAGGCAGCCATTTGGATAGGCTTGAAGCTAATCAGCAAAGAGGAACCTTACTGTTCAGTTGTCTATAAAGAGACAGCATTCATTTCATTTAGAAATTGTGAGGCAAGTTAGTATGAAAGCTGAGTTAGATATAGAACTTTAAACTCATGGAGATGGTTAGATAGTAGAATGTTAAAGTCAGGTGCCAAATACATATGGGCTGGACATTGGGAATGTATGCTAAGCCATATAACTCTCATAATTGTGGCCTATTTATTTCTGTTGTTTTGTATTGTATTTATAGTTATAAGAGAAAGAACCATTTGTTGGACTGAAAGGGAGAGCTGTTGGGGGG
>CAJQZJ010001896.1:2667218-2740879 GCA_907164525.1 Lophiomys imhausi | reverse complement strand
TAACTTGAAGAAATAAAAAATAAATTATTAAAAAAAAAGAAATATTGCAAAGAGGGATGGCAAAGAAATCACAAAACTGGACAGCATAATATACATGCAAAGGACCTATGAGAGAGAGAGAGAGAGAAAGAGAGAGAGAGAGAGAGAGAGAGAGAGAGAGAGAGAGAGAGAACCCTGGCAAAGCATTTTGAGACAAAAGACATTCAAACCACTGTTGAGTAGCTTTTGTGTTGGCGTCTACTGGTGGGAATGGGAGGCCTGATTGTAAGAGTAGTTTGTTCCAAAAAAATACTTTTTCTAAAGAGCTTTTTATTGGACCAAAAGGGGAAGTGTTGGAGGGAAAAGGATATACCTTAAGTTAAACAAACAAACAAACACAAAACAAAAAGAAATAAACAAAAGCAGATAGGCTGGTGAAGGACAAGAGGGTAGGAGGGTGGGATCAGGACGGGGAGGAGGGAGGGGACTATTACTGAAATGTAACTTGAAGAAATAAATAAATGTAATAAAAAATACACTGACAAATAATAAAGACAAAAAAATTGAAAAAAAAAAAAAAAGAATTGCTTCTGGTCATGGTGTCTCTTAACAGCAATACAAACCGTAACTACAATAGCATCCTAGCCAATTCTAACACAGACTTCCCCTCTTTTCATCTTAAGAATAAGTTTAAGGCCATTTGCCACTGTTTTCTGCTTTGGTCAGAAATCAATTACTTTTACTTTTCTTCCCCACTTAATAAAGGATATCTCTCTCAAAAAAACAAAAACCAAAACCAAGACAAACAAACAAACAAGCAAACAAAAAAACCAGATGATTTGATGAAGAATCTTCTGGATGTATGACCAGGAGTGGTATGGCTAGGTCTTGAGGTAGAACTATTCTAAGTCTTCTAAAATATCACCAGACTGATTTCCATAGTGGTTGTACAAGTTTGCACTCCCACGAGCAATGGAGGAGTGTTACCCTTTCTCCACAACCTCTCCAGCATGTGCTGTCATTTGAGTTTTTGATCATAGCCATTCTGACAGGTGTGAGATGGAGTCTCAGAGTTGTCATGAGTTGCGTTTCTCTGATGATTAAGGATGTTGTGCATTTCAAGTGTCTCTTGGCCATTAGAGATTCCTCTTTTGTGAATTTTTTAGTTTTAGCTCTGTTCCCCATATTTTGATTGGATTTTTTGGTTTCTTGGTGTTTAATTTCTTGAGTTCTTTGCAATTTTGGATATTAGCCCTCTGTCGGATGTGAGGTTGGTGAAGTTCTTTTCCCAATCTGTAAGCTGCAGTTTTGTTCTAATGACACTGTCCTTTGCCTTACAGAAGCTTTTCAGTTTCATTAGGTCTCATTTATTGATTGTTGGTCTTAAAGCATGAGCTATTGGTGTTCTGTTCAGGAAGTTCTCACCTATGCCAATGAGTTTGAGGCTTTTCCCCACTTTCTTTTCTATTAGATTTAGTGTGCCCAGCTTTATGTTAAGGTCTTTGTCCACTTAGACTTAACTTTTGTGCAAGGTGCAAGACATATTTACATTCTTTTACATGTTGACATCCAGTTAGACCAGTACCATTTGTTGAAGATGCTTTCCTTTTTCCATTGTATGGTTTTTTTTTTTGTCAAAAATTAAGTGACTATAGGTGTGTGGGTTTATTTCTGGGTCTTCATTTTGATTCCATTGATCAACTGGTCATACCAAAGGACATCTCCTCAACTATGTTCATACCAGATTTATTTGTAATAGCTAGAAACTGGAAATAACCCAGATTTCCCTCAGCCAAAGAATGGATAAACAAACAAACAAAAACTGTGGTGCATTTAAACAATGGAATACTACTCAGCTATCAGAAACAAGGAAATTATGCAATTTGCAGCCAATTGAATGGAACTAGAAAATCTCGTCCTGAGTGAACTCAGAAAGATGCACATGGCATGCATTCACATATAACTTGATTTTAGCCTTACAGTACAGAATAACTATTCTACAACCAACAGACCAAAGGGAACAGTAACATGAACATTGTTACCTGTTAGTTTGTTCTAGTGGAGCTACCATGTAAGCTCACAGTGCAAGAAGAAGCTCTTAGCCCTCATATGACTGACTGATGAACTGAGGTGGGCTGAGATGTGGGGATACCCCACACTGGAGAATTAGAATAGGTGGGAGAGGGGGTAGAGGATCAGAAAGTGGGACCAAGAAGGGTGGAGGGAAGGGGCTGTGATGGAGATGTAAGTTGAAGCAATAATTTAATAATAATAATATTAATAATAAAGAGTGTTTTGTATCCCCAGTGAGACTTTGTTGGAGAACCCTAATTTTACCATTGTGAGGAACTATAAACTGGAGATAGCTTCTGGTTTAGAGATGTGGTTTTATGTTCACTTTTCCTCTCAATGTGACTACCCCATCTGGCCTAGACCTGTGTAGTCCCTATGTATGCTGATACAATTTGTGTGACTTCATGTGTATGACCTTCCCTCTATATTTAGAGGGCCTTGCTTCCTTAATGTAGTCCATTCTCTCTAGCTTTTTAAATCTTTTCACTTCCTCTTCTCCAGGGTTCCCTGAGTGTTGAGGGAATGTATTTGAAGTAGACATTTATTTAAGATTGAGAGTTCCAAGGTCTTTCATTCTCTGCCCATTGTTCAGCTTGAGTCTCTAGATTTGTTCCAATCCCATGCAAGATGAAGCTTCTCTGATGGTGGTTGAGCAAAAAGCTGATGTGTAAGTATAGAATAATGTCACTTGGAGTCATTGTATGGCTACCTTCCTTCAGCAGAACAGTAGCATTCAGTTTTCCCTTATGTCCCCAACCTATCTAGTCTCAGGTTCTTGGTGTCTTGAGCATTGTTGATAATGAGTTTCATTCATGAGGTGAGCCTCAGTGTATGTCTGCATTTTTATGTGGTTCTTATGCTTTTTCTTTAGCTCTTTGTTCCAGTTTGTTTATTTTTGTCTTATTCTTGTTTGTTTTGATTTTATCTTATTTCATTATTATTAATATTTAGATTATTTTTGTATTCTACTGAGATAGAGAAAGAAAGGTATAAATTTGGGAGTGTGGGAATTGGGGAGGCCTTGGAGGAGGTGCAGAGGGGTAGAAAATATTTATGAGATGTGAGTGTATCTGTTCATGTGTGTACATGTGTATTTCCATGAATATGGAGGTCAGAGGTCGGCATGAGATGCTTTCTTTGTTCTCTACTTTGTTTTTCTGAGACAAGTCTCTAACTAAACCTGGTTCAGGTAGACTGGCTACTCAGTGAACTTCAGGAATTCTCCTGTTTCTTCTCATCCCCATGTACTAGCCCTTATAGAAGAGTACCATCAACCCTAACTTTAAACAACAATAATTTAGATGCTGAGATCCAAACTCGGGTTCCCATGCCCATTTGGCTAGTACCTTATTGACTAATCATTTCCCCAGCATTTAAGATATTTTAAAGCAGAAACAAGTCATGGTAAATTAAAGCATATTTTCCAATTACAAATGCTCTTTTGAGCTACTTTTTTTGTTCTCTCTGAACAATAAAGTATATTATAATGCTACCATAGTTAAAGCTTGTGGAAATCTCCATACAAATGAGATGGAGAGTTTATCCCAGTCTTTACAAGTTCTTAATCACCATCAAAGAAACAATTCAGAGAGGAATCAAAGTAAGGTGCTGGGGAAAATTTTATTGCAGAGCAAGGAAGACTTCTCAGGAGAGAGTAATATGCTGGAATTGGGTTCACTGTTTTTATGGACAAATGTTAATCAAACAGGAGGTTTCATGAGTTGAACTGGGGAGAAGGGATGTCATTTTGGTTGTGGGTCTATATTTTCTTGGAATAGGATGTAATCCCCCTTTCTATCTCTCTATGGCACTTGTGGGTGGTTGTTTGGAACACTAAATCACATTATAATACATAAACATGGAAATCACATTATAATGAAACAAAACACAACAATCACCATTGTCTGTCATAGGTCCCAGCTGGTTTGGGTACTTGTGTAATTGCATCAGTCACAGCTACCCTGAATTTGATTCTTACTAGTTTTGTTTTTGTATTTTGTTTGTTTTTAACATTTATTTGTTAATTCAAGTTACATCTCCATCACAGCCCCCTCATTCCAACCTCCCACCTTCTACCCCCTCTCCCACCTATCCTACTCCTCTCGTGCGGGGTGCCCCCCACATCTCAGCACCCCTCAGTTCATCAGTCACATGAGGGCTAAGAGCTTCCTTTTGCACTGGGGGGCTATGCGTTTGTTTTTTGTTGTTGCTTTTTTTTTGGGGGGGTTGGAGGAGTTAAGGCTTTTCTTCTCCATCTCAGTTGGGTTAATCAATTAAACTGGGCAGTGTTGGCACACATGTTTAACCCCAGCACTTGGGAGGCAGAGTTCAAGAGCAGCTTTGCCTACAAAGCAAGTTCCAGGACAGCCAGCTCTGCAAAGAAACTATTTCTTGAAAGAACAAAACAACAACAAAATTAACCAATTAAATCATGTTGCTTAACAAAAGATGCTTCCTGCTTTTCTTATATATTTCTTTTAAGGAAAATTCATTTGTGATTGTTTTTCCCTGTTGTCTTTTCCAATTTGGGATATGACTATCCTAACTTTACTAGATTTTTCTAAGCTACTTAACTATTAATTTTTAGATGTTTGTCATATTTTGATTATAGAACCATCAAGTGACAACAATTATCCATACCTTATTAGAAAAGAAAATACAATCTTGTATTTACTATCAATCTCTTTCATAGTGGCTTCTAGAATGTTCACTAGGATCCAATACCAAGCTAAACATTGTCTTCTTCCTTTGTACAGCAAGTCACATGTAAATTTTATCTATTCATCCACAAATTATTTCAATTAAAATGATTAAAATCTTTTGTCATAAATCATTAATGACTAATTATATAAGGAAGTAATTCACATTTCTACAATCTTGACAGGTAAAAGGAACAACCAGTTAGCTTATCAAAATCACATTTTTAACAAAGATTTCAGTGCTTTTCCCTGAAAAAGAAGTAGCAATAAAAGGTGGTTGGGAAATATGTAAGAAGATTTAGAAAGCTGTTCTTGACTAATTGCTTACAGACCCTGCTTTCAAACATAGAAAGCATATTTCAGAAACATGATTTTGGGATTCTCAATTTTATTTAAAAAATGTGACATCAACATTTTTCTACCTTTTTTTTTTTCAGCTGTACAGATGAGAAGTAGTTCTCCTTTCTCTGTCACTGTAATATTAAGAACAGAATTAATTCAAGAAAACAGAAAATAGAAACATAAAGCAGAATGAAGGGAAGCCCCACTGGAAAGTAAAAATATCCAAGAATGTGTGAAAATCACAGACAGAATTCTATTCAGGTGCTGTGGTGTGTGTGTGTTAATGGGAAACTTTGCCCTAGTGGAGCTGCGATGTAGACCCCAGTGAAAGAGGAAGCTCTTAGCCCTCATATGACTGCTGAACTTAGTGGGGTTGAAATATGGGGGCACCTCACACCAGAGTAGTAGGATAAGTGGGAGAGAGGGTAGAGGGTGAGAGAGGGGGATAGAGGGTGGGAGGGTGAGACCAAGAAGGGTGGAAGGAGGGCGCTGTGATGAAGATGTAACTTGAAATGTGTGTGTGTGCGTGTGTGGGTGTGGTGGGTGGTGGGTGGTTGCATAGTGGGGAGGTGATTGGTGGTGGTTTGGGGACTTGATTGGTCTTTCTGTGTTTGGGAATAAGTGACTGTCAAGTTTAGGCTCCACCAACCACACAGCAGTAGTTAGAAATCATGTTTTCTGATAATTATGTTTCAAAGACTAGTTTCAGATACTTGCAAAACAAGAATTCTGGAATTAAAATAGAAGTGGCTGTGATATGATGTATATCTCTGGACTAGAGAATTTACAGTTTACTTTTCTAAGGTTAGTGCTGTAGAAATAAGGAGTTCAAAGACTAGGAATCCGGAAGTAAGCTAAAATGGGTCAAACCCTGGGAATATTCAGATCTCTTTTTTTTAATTACATTTATTAAATAATTTCAAGTTACATCTCCATCACTGCCCCCTCCCTCCACCCATCTCAGTCCCACCCTCCCACCCTTTACCCCTCTTCCACCTATCCTACTCCTCTGATGTGGGATGCCCCCACATCTCAACTACCGTCAGTTCAGCAGTCGCATGAGGGCTAAGAGCTTCCTATTGTACTGGGGGCCTACATGGCAGCTCCACCAGGGCAAAGTGTCCTACTAACAGTTAACAAAGTCTATATTCCTGTTCCTTTCAGTCTGTTGGTTATAGGGTAGTTATTGTATTATATGGCTAAAATCCAGTTATAAGTGAATAGATGCTATGTGCATCTTTCTGAGTCTGGGTTAGTTCACTCAGGATGAGCTTTTCTAGTTCCATCCATTTGGCTGCAAATTGTATGATTTCCTTCTTTCTGATAGCTGAATAGTATTCCATTGTGCAAATGTACCACAGTTTTTTTTGTTTTTTTGTTTTTTAATCCATTCTTCAGTTGAGGGACATCTGGGTTGTTTCCAGTTTCTAACTATTACAAATACAACTGCTATGAACATAGTGGAGGAGATGTCCCTGTGGTTTGGTGAGGAATCATTTGGATGTATACCCAGACGTTATATGGCCGGGTCTTGAGGTAGGGCTATCCCAAGTCTTCTATGCTATCGCCAGACTGACCTCCATAGTGGTTGTACAAGCGTGCACTCCCATCAGCAATGGAGGAGGGTTCCCCTTTCTCCACAGCCTTGCCAGCATGTGCTGTCATATGAGCTTTTGATTTTAGCCCTTCTGACAGGTGTGAGATGGAATCTTAGAGTCGTCTTGAGTTGCATTTCTCTGATGATTAAGGATGTTGAACATTTCTTCAAGTGTTTCTTGGCTATTAGAGATTCTTCTTTTGTGAATTCTTGGCTTAGCTCACTGCCCATTCCTGTGACCTTTTCACCAACTGCTACTGCTTACATTTATAAGATAAGGGTATGCTAGAAATTTGCTTGTCTGGATTAGGTTTATAGATTTATTTGTTCATGTTTTAAAAGGACTGTCAAGTAATGTAGCACTTGACTGAGACCCATAAAGATCTGTAAGTTTCGTAAGCTCAATATAAAATACATTTAAAAAATTCAGATTTATTTTGTAAATGGCTTAACTTAATATCTGTTTTGGAAATTGACATTGTTTAATTTTTTCCTAAGACTTCTTTAAACATTCTGTTCCCATAGGGAATTTTCTAGTTTGTCCCCTTAAATGCTTAAGGGATAAAATACTTCTTTAGGTAGTAAAGAAAGTTATTTGAATGTCAAAGATAGTAATTTATAACCGCTGATCACGAGTGGGAAAATTTAAATTAGTATCATACTGCTGATGGCTTCTCAAAGTATCCAGTCAAAACACTGAAAATGCCAAGGCTTTGTGCACTGAGACTCACAATGTGGGAGTAGCAGAGATGCCTGGTGTTGTGATGGTAGATGATGATAATGGTACTGATGATGGTGAGCCAAAATCAAAAACTATATTCCAGAGCCTGAGAGTTGCTCAGTGTGTAGAAGAGTTTGTCATACAAGTTGTATTACCTGAGTTCTGTTCTTTGAACCAGTGATAAAAAGAGAGAACCAATTACTAAATGCTGTCCACTGATTTCCATAATTGTGCCAGGTCACAGCATTCTCTACTCCCCTCCCACTTGTATTTCATACACACATGCATACCGATACAAAAAATAATAAGTAAAGCTGTATAAAAACATCCACATTCTATTAAATGGGACTTTGAAAGACATTGGTCTTTTAAAAAAGCAATTAGAGAAATACTGTCTGCCAGATTTTATTTAATATTGTGAAGTAAAACGTGAAGGGATAGGTAAGAAATATGGGAAAGGAAGTAACTTGTAGGCCTTTTGAAGTCTGCCACATTTGTTTCTATTTTCTTTCTTATTCTGATCAAACTGCAGTTGAATGCCTTTAATCTACCTCTCCCTGTTCCTACATCCTCCTCTCCTCAGCTTCTTTGGCCAGCATTCTCATTTTAATTCCAAAGCCATCAGCTTTTTAATACTCATATCATTGTTACAGTGGCCTTCAATGGGGGCTTTATGAAGGGCATTAGAGACAGCTATTTCATTGGCTTGCATAGGGACTTAACATTCCAAGATCTCCGTAGCATAAAAGCATATGCAGTTGGGCTGGTCAGTCACCTGGCCAAAGGGTCACCTCTCAGAGTACCATGCCAAAGAATTAGGCAGAATAATGTTTGAATGAGACACTGCATGTTTACTTCCCAGAATTTCCACCTGTATTGCTATCAATAGGAGCCTCCATACTGTTGTTCTGGGTCTGGCTGCCTTGCTGAGTCATTACTCACAGAAGTGTCTTGTTTTTGTCTTCTTTTGAATGCTGACCACAACATGAGCATGGTTATTTGTTGTTGTTATTTTCATGTAATTTCAGCTTCCTCATTCTCTATAAAACAATCTTCCCTACAGTAAGTTGCCTTCTGCCATAGCAAGAGGCTTTTTTTTTTTTTTCTTACCCTTCTCATGTACATTCTCCTCCTCCAGGCAGAGGCCGATATTTAAAGCATGCCTGCCCTGGGATTGGTCTTTAAAATCCTAACAAAATTGTCTTCAAGTATCCACTTGAGCCAAAGGTGTTTCATTAGTAAGACTAATTACCCCAAGGGAATCCCAAATTTCCTGGTATCATCACGAGTACTATCAGTTCTCTGAAAGAAGGAGGGTAACAGCTGCAAAGTCCAAAGAAGATAATAACAAGGCAGGTGCTAATCCCATTACACTGGAAGCTTTTCCCTTCTTACTGGCCAGGATCTAGGATGCATTTAATTAGTAAAATCCAGGATTTCCTTAAGAAAAGTGTATATGTGGAATGTCAAGTGTAGTCCAGGTTTCCTCAAAGCAAACAATAGTGAATTGGGACTTGAGCATCTGTAAGAGAAGCGGTAGTCTATGGTATGTCTCTAGAGACTTTGTATATTATGTCTATACAGTGTTTTATGCCTATGGTTAATTATAATGACATTACATGGGCAGGGTGAGTAAAATCTTGCCATGATAACTTTGATAGCCCCTGAGCCAGCAAATTGGATTGCTGTGGCTGAACTCCAGTGAAATTAATTGCTGAATGTGATTAGCTTTGGGTCACTTGGGATAAAAGCAAGGTCTTTATTTCATAATTGAAGTGAGACCTTAATGAGAAAGGTTATTTTTGTACTGTTAATGATAATTATGATTCTAGAAGCATATAAGAACGGTTTTTTGTTTTGTTTTGTTTTGTGTGTATGTGGAACACTATGGAAAAATATGAAAGAGTTCCTTGTTCTGTATTAAGCTGTTTAAAAAAATGTATCTTTCCAGGCCAGGAAGATGACTCAGTGGGTAAATACTTGCTGTGCAAGCCTGAATTACATCCCTGGAATTCATGTGAAGATAGAAGGAGAGAACCAGCTCCAAATATATTCTGTGGCACAAATCGCATCCACCTATCTCCCCCCCCCCACACACACTGATAATGCTACTTTTAAAATGCATCTTCAGGCCATGTGTGGTGGCATATGTCCTTAATCTCAGCAGAGGCAGGTGGATCTCAGTGAGTTTGAGGACAGTCTGGTATCCATAGTGAGTTCAAAGATAACCAAGGCTATCTAAAGAGACGTCATCTCAAAACATTTTTGTGTTCCGGGACTATAAAATGTTTTCAACACTAATATCATTTTATGGATATAAGTACTCAAATGCATTTTTTTAGAGATCATTCAAGAAATCTTCTCCAAAGTCATTCTGAAACTGTTTGATAAAATGAAGTAAGGGCTTGTTTCTAATTGTTATTATTTACTTTTAAACATGAAATGATAGCTCTCAATATTTACTCATCACTTTTAGTACCAGTAGAGAATTGGCAAGGCTATAGTAAAACATATTTTAAAAACAATCCACAAGTATAATAAAGATTCAGTTATTCTTTCATTTCATGAGTACACAGAGAAACAATTTAAAAGACATCAAAGAAACTGTGTTATGCTACTGGGTGCCACTTGTTTATGGAGAAAAATAAATGACAGTCTCTCAGTCACACACCGGTAATTAAAATGTGTATGGTGGGGTTGGAGTCCCCTACAGTGGCAGAATGAATGTTAACCATGAGCAAGTCCCTGGGCTTGATCGACAGGTATGAGGGTGTGGAGGGAAGGAAGATTCTAAACAAATCATCTGATGGAACAACTGTGAATATGGGAGAAGCCCTAATACAGACTTGTTCTGTTCAAATCTTAGCAAACAAGTCACGTTATTTCTCTTACTGTTTTGTTGTTGCATTTGTTTATGGCAGTAGGGTTTTGAGGAATTTCTGTAAGGAAGACAAAATTTCTGTAAGGCAGAAATAGCCCATTCAACATTTTGACAGATGTGCAACAACAACAAGAAAAATGTAGGGGAATGCAGCAAAGAAAAAGAGTAGGGTGAAGAGAAAAAAGATATAAAATGGTGAAAAATAAGAAGACAAAGCATAAAGAAGACAAAGATGTATTAGAATACTGTTCTGGTGACAACCTGAATCTACATTCTTAAAAAAAAAAAGCTGATATATTGAAACAAAAAATATTTAATTAGGTGATATTTTCGTAAATGCATGCATTTTGTGACCCAGTCAGACATATTTATATCCTCAGTGTCATTAGTTTACGGGGAAAAATATTCAAAATCCTTTCTTCTCACTTTTTGTGAAACACAGAACACCATTACTCCCTATAGCCTCCTACTATGCAAAGCACACTAGAATTTCTTACTCCTAATTAACTGCAAATAACTTACTCCTAAATAACTCTGTCATTTGGTCAGTCTTTCCTCGTCTTTCTCTGCCTTTTTCGTCTTCTGGAAACTACTCTTTTACTCCTGGTTTCAGCATTTTATATATTTGATGAGTTCATGTAGTACTTTTTTCTCTGTACCTGGCTTGTTGTTCTTTATGCTTTATACCTACTCATTACATGACTGACTGAAGTTCATTCTTTTCTATGGATAAGTATTATTTCATTGTGCACATATATATTGTATTTATGAGAACAGGAAATAAAAGTTGCTCAGATGGGGCAGGGACCCTAAAGCAGCAGTTATAGGCTAGAAGTGCCAGAAGAGAGTTCCAGTTCCAGTTTGTCTGTTATCTCCCAAGTTATCATATCTACCAACTGAGAAAGAAACACCTGAACACTACTTAAGCCAGCTTGTCTGACTGCTATGTTCCCTCTTCATCGTCACCCTGTCCCTTTAAAAACCTCTACATGGCACCTTATTTCCTGGGATCTCTCATGTACAGATCTGTGTCCTGTTTTCTCTCTCTCTCTCTCTCTCTCTCTCTCTCTCTCTCTCTCTCTCTCTGTGTGTGTGTTTCTGTCTTTATCTCTCTGTCCATCTTTGTCTCTCTTTCTTCTTCCTCCTCTCCTCTCCTTCCTTTCTCTCTTTCTCCCTTTCCCCTCTCCCTTTCTCTCTTAAGTTTCTATTTATGACTCTAAAATAAACTTTTCTCTAAAACTCACCTCTGTCTTTTATGAATTTCATTCTTGAGATTTGCTAGACAGAAAAACACCAAAACCACTGGGTTTTGATGATGGTAGAGTTTTCTGGTACCCTATATTCTCAATATGAAAAGGTTTTGTTGTTATCAAAGATACCTCGGTACTCTATCCATTTTTCAGTTGATGGACTCTTCAAATGTGTCTATTCCTTGGCTGTTTTATGTAGTGTGTCACTAAAAGTGGAGTGCATAGAGGGATGTTTTGGTGCATGCCTTTAGTCATACTGTTACTTGGAAAGCATAGCACTCTCTTTTAAAGTACTTAGCCTCATTAATAAAATCATTTAAAAATATTTTAGATATCTTGGAACATCAGATCTCCTTCTAGAGACAGAGATAGTACTTAAGACTGTAGAGAATATTTTCCTAAATTGGCTTCAAAAAAAAGCTAGGATACCTGCACCTTTCCATATGGTAAAATCATAAGGATACACTATCTTTCTAGCAAAAGAAAGTGTGTCACCTGACAGATAGAATAGTTTCTGGGTTCACGCAGTGGCTGCAGTCATTTGTCTCCCTCAAAACTGAGGCCAACACTGCCTGTAAGATAATTTGAGGGACCACTTTTGTGGCCTGGAAATATGGTACAGTGGTAGAGTGTTCACTACCATATGCGTAGAACCTAAATTCAATCCCCAGCATCAAAAGAAAACAACACAAAATCAAAACAAACTCCAAAATACTGTTTTAGACAATGTAGAGTGACATGGAAGGATATAACCTGAGATAAAAGGATGCAGTATATAAGCACTTTGTCTAGGGAGGGCCTTCTGGGGTGTACAAATCAGAACTCATTAAGTGAGCAGTTACTTTTTCTCTTTCCTTGTCTCAAGAGCTCTTCAGCCTTCTGTTGGCAAGGAAAAAGGTCAACTGACTTCATCAGAGGTGTCATTGGCCCCTAACCAAGCAATTTTTGAAGCAGTTAACCATTACATTTCAAATTCGAAAACTCCTTCCTTCTTTAAAATTGATGTATTGCCTGAGTGACTTAGGATTTCTCCTGCTCTGATAAAACACCTTGGCCAAAAATCAAGTCTGAGGGGAAATGATTTATTTGACATATATTTCCTTATTTCTGTTCATAGTCAAAGTCATGACCGAAACACAAACAGGGGAAGAAGCTGGAGGCAGGAGCTGATACAGAGGCCATGGATAGTTACTGCTTACTGGCTTGCTCAGCCTGCTTTCCTAGAGAAGAGCCCAAAATTGCCAGTCCAGGAATGGCACCACCCACACTAAGCTGGACCCTTCTGCATTGACTACTAATTGAGAAAGGTCCTTACAGCTGGATTTAAGAAGGCATTCCCCAAACTGAGGCTCTTTCCTCTTTGATGACACTAGCTTGTGTCAGTCTGACACAAAACCAATCAGTACACTGAGAAAAAGGAGTTGGAATCAAAAGTAAAGGAGTTCCTTGTCAATGACACTAAAGTGTGCTCATGCTTGACAAGCTACAAATGCAAGGAACAATGCCTGGTGTATTTAAGTTCAGAAGTTTAGAACATAAACCTCCCAGCTTACTTTCCTTTAGGCCACCTCTATTTTGAGTTAGATCAAAATACAGATCTGAAGAAAATGTTTGAGGATTAGAGAAGACTAAAGGTCATCCTCTCTACATTACCACCATTCCTTTGGTTTCTCTTTTTGAAATCCAGCAAGTGCACAGTTGGTTTTCAATAAATAAAACAGTAATACATGATACAATGATAATTTTTTTTTTATTGTCCTGTAGCCTTACTTACTCCAGTTTTTAAATCCTTATATGGGAGCAGAAAGAAAGACAGCATGGGGAGATTCCCATGGGATTTCATGTATCTTTGTTCTCTTTCTAACTCTTTCTTTAGAGTCATTGCTTAAGTCCAAGATCTTCCTACGATGGTCTGATTTCGCCTTTAGACAGTTGAAAAGTTGTCAGGTTTCATGGATGCTTGTCTTGCTAATGGAATATATTAAACAGCTCCTTCAAATTACAAGATTAACTTGTTGAAATAGAATTGCTTAGCTTCCCTTTTGACTTAGGAAGCATCTTCCCTGATTAAATTTGGTAAACAAAAGGAATAAATTCCTATTATGGTCGAGTTCTTAACTTTAATTCATTCTGGAATTGGCAAAAGCACAGCACTGGTTTTAGAATGTATTTGATGTACTATATAAAGGAAGTATGACTGGAAGAAAGATATCGCGCAAAAATAATGGTTTATAGGAATGATTGCTTTAAGGATGTCTTGCCAAAAGTTCAATTCTAAATAATGACTGAATCACAACTCATTTTCTTGACAAAAATCCAACTGAATATTCCTTTTTTCAAAAAGGTAAAAAGCTCTTTAATTAGGAACAAAGCCCACTGACCTGAAACCTTACCTGTGGTGAGCAGTGAGTTCCCTTAGGAAGAGCATGCAATGCACATTTCCAGGTGTTAGAGTGACCTGACTGGGCCTTCTTTTTTCTTTTTTAAATATTTATTTATTACTTCAGGTTACATTTCCATCACAGTGTCCTCTTTCCACCCCTCCCAGTCCCTCCCTCCCACCCTCTACCCCCTCTCCCTTCCATCTCACTCCTCTGGAGTGGAGTGTCCCTACATAACAGTCCCCTGCCCCAGTTCAGAAGTCATATGAGGGCCAAGAGCCTCCTCATATACTGGAGGCCTACAAGGCAGTACCACTAGGGCAAAGTATCTCATTGAGAGGTAACAAAGTCTATGTTCCTGTTCCCCTTGGTACATTGGTTGTAGTATAGTTATCCTGAACTATATGGCTAAAATCGGATTATAAGTGAATAGATGCCATGTGCGTCCTTCTGAGTCTGGGTTACTTCACTCAGGATGAGCTGCTCTGTTGCAAGGAATCCTTTTCATCCAAGGGAGCAAACCTAAAGGCTCTGTTTATTCTCTCAACACAGTCATCAACCCACTGACAAGTGGAAGTTGGTGAAGACTAGTATATAAAGAGAGTGTTAGATTTAGGAAAGGATCACTGTGTATATCCCTTAAATGGATCGTATTCTATTGTTCCTTGACAGAGTAACTCAAATTCTCCAAGCACCATTCATATGTAAATTGATGGGATTGCATGCAATGACTGAACCTTTCTTAGGGAAATGGTCGTCCTCTGGAATATAATCAATAATCAATACCTATGAGTTTTATAGTCTTATACTTTTTTAACAAAATACACATCATAGCTCATAAAGCATGAGAATAAACTTTTGAAGACTATATTTTTTAAATTTTTGAATAAAACATTTTTTGAAAACTTAATACAGTGTATTTTTTTATGTTTATTTATTACTTCAAGATACATCTCCATCACAGCCCTCTCCCTCCACCCATCCCAGCCCCACGTTCCTACCCTCTCACCCTTCCCCCAGAATGCATAATTCTTTTTTTTAAGTCCAACAAATGGTTCTTTCTCTTATAACAATAAATACAGTACAAAACAACTGAAATAAATAGGCCACAATTCTGAGAGTTATATGGCTTATCATACATTCTCAGTGTCCAGTCCATATGTATTTGGCCCCTGACTTTAACATTCTACTATCTAACTATCTCCATGAGTTTAAAGTTCTCTATCTAACTCAGCTTTCATACTAATCTGCATCAAAATTTTAAAAACATCTTCTTAGATCCAGAACGCCCTCTTGATTCCTAAACAACTCATAATTTAACTATGAGACTCTAGCTATCTATTCTTCAACCACCTCAGAGACCTGAGAGGGATAAATATATCTGATTATATAGGAAGTGCAGGGCCCGCAGCTTCCAAAACTAAGAAATGACATACCCATGGCTGCCTCGACAGTTCCTATTTTCTCTCCATACATTACAGCATCAATCTTCCACTGTCTGGCCCCGTTTCTCTGACAGACATTGATTGTAGAGCAGGAATTATGAAGGACTTACCTACCCTGTCTTGGCAGAGCTAGGCTGTCGACTTACCTGCTTCCAAGTTTTGTCCTTTTTGGACAGCAGTCTGTCTACAGTTGAAGCAGGTTTTTGTTTTGTTTTGTTTTGGTTTTTTTGCCAAGAGATAGGCTTGCCACTGATTAAACCATCTCATACTGGAGATTCTTCGATGCTCATCTTCTACTTGGAGTGGAATAGGGGGTGCTGTCAGGAGCTGGCATGTCTCGATATCAAAGTATCTTAATTTAAGAAAACATCTTTAAATGCCATACTCTGCAGATCTCTTGGGGTTTTTGAAGATGCCCTGTCTATCTCTTATGTTTAGATAAGCAAATGTTGCTGTCTCTTAACAACTTGATTTCTGAGTAGCTTAGAAAATAACTGTGATAGACTGTCATAGTAACTAACAAAATGACACGCTTGCATGACTGTTAGTTTGTATTTCTTAATTATCCTAAACAGTTTATGATGGTTGGTAGCAAAAGGCCAAAACTTCACATTTCCTTTTTAAGCATTACTAGGTACAATACTGTAGAGAGCTGCGACGTGCCGCGCCTTAAAAATGGCGCTGGTCTCCGCCTTCCACCAGCCCGACGGTGAGCGCTCTCGGTGGTAAACAAGTCCATATTTGGCTAAGACCGCTGATCTGGCTTGCTTCCGCATACGTGGGCCTCTAAGATAGCACTATGTGGCTTTACTTGATTGGCTGTTAATTTAGTATTTAGCCTGTGGGTTGGGTCTGCCCGGCCCTTTTTCGGAAGACTGTTTTCAAGGGACCTGAATAAACTGCAGGAGAAGAGCTTTTGTGAGTTGCGTCATTCCTTGCTGGACAAGGGGGGACGTGACACAATACCTTTAAGAAGTGTTACCCTTAATTTTGTAACAATATACAAAGCTCAATACCAATGTGGCCAAATATACTATTAATTTTGTATCAATATACTAAGACCAGTATCAATGTAGTCCAATACAATCTTAATTTTGCATTTATATACAATGATCAATACCAATTTAGCCAAATATAGTATTAATTTTGTATCAATATACAAAGGTGTGAGGGCTTATTCAATAATCTGTCCTTTTTTCTTGATCTTTCCTATACTATGTCTATGTCCCAATTTTTCTCAAGTCTATTCACTCCTATATAGGAAAGAAAGAAGGATACAGAAAAGAAAAAGAGGGAAGTCCCTAGGTCTAACCTCCAAAACCCATCTAACAAGACCATTTAACAGCTTATAGTCTCTTTCCCTAAATGACAAAATTTTCTGTTATCTATCGAATAACCGGGGGGGGGGGGAACACCCTCCCCACCTTCTGGGCCTGGGACGTCGCTCTCTTAAATGACTTCCTGCTGATTTGGGACGTAGTAAACCTGTTTGGGGCCCAAATAGGGATGGAAAAATAGTTAAAAATGTTAATAGAATCATTTGATGTTCAGTCCTTTTGTGCTCAGCTATTTAGATGTCCTAAGAAGTTTGTAGACAGAAGCTGATCTTCAGGGCTTTACTGAAGTTCTGGCTGGAGCAGTCTGTGGAGCTGAATGATCTTAGTGATTTTGAGTTGTGGTTGTAGACTTTTGAGGAAACAGCTATTGAGGGAGTCTGCAAGGCTGGATCGTCTGGGCCGCTCGTCTTCTTCGGTGTCTGATCTGATTTCTGCTGAGGTTTCCATTGTCCAGTTGTCCCTGGATTCCTTGAATGGATGCTTTAAGTCTCCTGGAAAGATAAGGACAGAGCCCTGCCCTTATCCTAACGCTGGGGCAATTACTTTTTTTTTTTTTTTGGGGGGGGGGTCAGGTAATATTTTTCCTGGAGCAAATTTGTTTTTTTGACAATATATAAAGTATTAAATTTCAATTTGGAATAAAGAAGAAATTATTTTGTTATTTTGGAGCTAAACAAACCTTTAGTGTATATATTTTGAGATCTCAAAGGACAATTTGTTTACATTGAGCATGCCTTTTGTATGTAGCTTTTAAACTTAAATCCTTCCAAATCCTATGTGCCTGTCTCTGCATACTAATTATTGGGATCAAGACCTGTGGTTCCCAACTGAAGGGATTAAAGATGTGCTCCTCCGCCCCTGGATCGAAGTTTTTCCCTATGTAGAGCTTGTTTTGTATCAGGCTGACCTTGAGCTCTGGCATCTGCCTGTTTCTGTCTCTAGTGTGTTGGGATTAAGGGTGTATTCTTCTCGAAAGATGGGATTAAGGGTGTGCACCATCACCACCCTGTTCCTTGTAACTCTAGAATTTATAAGACTACTAACTCTATAGTGATCCTCCTGTCTCTGCTGAAGTTAAAGGTATGGGCTAACCCCACACATTTCATATATTTTACCTTAGCTCTAAGTTTTTTTGACTCTTGGTGGTTTATAAAACCAGGTTGAACAGCTGTAACCTTTAATTTATATATAGTGTTTTAAGGAAGGGTTAGGGGGTAGAGGATGGGAGGGTTGGGCTTGGAAGGGGGAAAAGAGGACAATATGATGGAGATGTAACCTGAAGCAACCAATAAATAAATTTATTAAATAAAAAAGCAGGCAATACAGTGTAGTTTTATCCTCCTTATACCCCTGCCTCAGTCCTTCAGAAATCTCCTTCCACATAAAGTTCAAAGCCCATTTAACTTTATATTCTTTTTCTCCCTCCCTCTCTCTTTATTTTTAATTAATCAGGTCCACTGTGTGTTGCACAAGTATTTTTAGATGTGTTACCTACTAAAGAGGAATGGTCAGCTCTAAGAGAAAATCAACTCTCCCTCTTCCAGCAGATGTCAAAAACCTATAGTATATCAGCTAGGGTTGGAGCTTCATACCTACATTTCTATCCCTTTCCAAGCTGGTGTTTTGTCTGGCTCAGGTTTATAGAGGTCTTGTTCATGCTTTCAAAACTGTTGTGAGTTATTAATATGTGCAAATACCTTGTTGCATCTGGAAAACATGTTTTCTTGTACTTATCCACTGTCTGAGGGTCTTATAATCTTTTGACCTCTCTTTCACAATGATCACTTAACTTTGAAGGGAAGGAAGTAAAATGGGCATCCTATTTTGGGCTGAGCACACTGCCATCTCTTTTTCTCTACACATTGAGCAGTTATGTGTCTCTTTGTTAATTGCCATCTACTGCAAGAAGGAGATTCTCTGATATAAGTTAAGTTGAAAGATGTGTTAATCTATGAGTGTAACAAAAAGTCACTAAGAGTCATTTTTAATGACATATCATTTAATCAGCATAATAAATATTAGGTTCTCTCTTGGGGCAT
Organism: Lophiomys imhausi; assembly: GCA_907164525.1. Taxonomy (NCBI): domain Eukaryota; kingdom Metazoa; phylum Chordata; class Mammalia; order Rodentia; family Muridae; genus Lophiomys; species Lophiomys imhausi. The sequence continues at coordinate 2,722,135 of CAJQZJ010001896.1, read as the reverse complement.
ATCACCTATCTAATCAAAACTTCTTAACCCAGGTAACAATGTTGGTGTACTTTGCAGATCAGGCCTCTACTCAAAAAGTGACTGACTATTCCTATAACATCCATGCTTCATTCACATACATCATACCAAGATAATGAACACTGTTGCTCACAGGGTTTGTAGGTGGGTAAGATTGATGGTTACTTCTTTCCTCTAGTAATCTGTATAGCCCCTTTTATCACTAGGAAAGCTATACAATAGCATTGAAATTTCAGGTCGTTTAAGCTTCATTTCTCTGTGCTTTATGATTGAAATGTGTGGTGACTTAAATGATAGTTCCTTACCATCAAGTTCCAAAGGGTAACCAAGAACAAGGCAATACCCTGTGAAGTTTGCAGGTGGAGGGCTATGGAAGACCATTGGCTGAAACCTCAAAAAAATGCTAACCTATTCATCTACTGGGATTTCTACTTGCTAGCATGTGGTGTTTTTCTGGAACATTGTCTCTCCATTATAGGATAAGTCTACTTAAATACTTTTTATGTACATACATATCCTGACCTCTGACAGCCACAAAGCTGTATAGGATGCATAGTATGTACTGTAGTGTCGCGTCCCCCTCGACCAGCAAGGATGACGCAACTCGCAAAAGCTCTTCTCCAGCAGGTTATTCAGGTCCCTTGAAAACAGTCTTCCGAATGCCCGGGCAGACCCAACCCACAGGCTAAATTCTAAATGAACAGCCAATCAAGTAAAGCCACGTAGTGCTATCTTAGAGGCCCACGTATGCGGAAGCAAGCCAGATCAGCGGTCTTTGCCAAATATGGACTTGTTTACCACTGAGAGCGCTCACCGTCGGGCTGGTGGAAGGCGGAAACCGGCGCCATCTTTAAGGCGCGGCACATCGCAGCTCTCTACAGTTCCTCCTTTTTTTTTTTTTTTTAAAGTTGGTAGAAGTCCCTGGAAAGGCTATGTAATCCCCATATCTGGGGATCTTATGGTGGGCCTGGGCCTGTAGGAGGGCGGTGCTCAAACTCTTACCCGTCTCTGGGTCAGCCTCCCCACTCGGGACTGCCCTGTCTTAGGTGGCCGAGACTTACCCGTCTACTCCGTCATTGACTTGCCAGACCCTAATATCCGTGGAACGAATACCTCAGTGGGCAGGGACTATGCTTAGTGAAGATTTACTTCATGGCAGCGAGCCATGCCTGAGGGGACTGGCCCGCCTCAATGGCGACAAGGGCTTGTATAATCATGGCTGCATTACGCTTTTGTGTGGCTCTCATCTTGTAGATGCACCATAGGCAAACCAGAGAGGCTAGTATCATCAGTATCGCCAAAGAGCCTACGCCCGCCCACTCCTTAAGATGATCCATAGCCGTCTGAATCCAGGAAGTCAAACCAGTGGCCAGGCTCAGATCCACCCGAGTGGAGTTGATGTGGATGATTGTCGCTCTCAGCTCTCTCATCAAATTTTCAAACTCAGCCGACCAATCCTGTAAGAGGAACTTTGACAATTGTCTAGACAAATTAGCAGCCTTTGTAAAATTTTGATACTGCACGGAAGTAACACACAAACCTTGCATTTTCCACTCACACCCCAATTGTGCTAGTTGCCAAAGAGAATCAATCTGTTCTTGTATTAAATCTATGCGTTGATTAACTATCATAAGGCCTCCTTTGAGATGAGAATTCATAGAGGTCTGGGTATCCAATGCCTGTGCCACAGTGGCTGAGATGTTATTCAAGGCATTGGCAGTCTGTATAGAACTAGACAAGGCAATAGCTGAGGCAGTAGCTCCCACAGCAGCAATAGTGATAGCAGTAACAATAGCTGCAGTGATGCCAATCTCTTTTAAGCCTGAATAGCATCATGGTATTAGGGGCCTCTACAGGAACTGGTACATATCGAGGCATTCTAGTCACCACAGCCACAGGAAAGGCTGTGGCATTCCAGCATAGGGCATAAAAACATGTGCCCGGAGTGCATACTAACTTTTCTTCACCTAAGGATTCACTCCCATTACTTACAATCCACAGAAAAGGAGGCCGGAGACATACTGGTGAGGCTGAAAAGTTCTTGTTGCGGTAAGAATGAAACAAAGATTTCCAAGTACCAGAGCCACTACTGCTAGAAAAATCCAATCTGATAGCGGACCCTAGGGAAAAATTACCTCTTTGATAAATTCCTCCCCCAAGCATAAGTATAGGTCCCAAATCCATATAGCTACCATTTGCTCCACACAAAAGCCATAAATCAAAAGGATTGGTGGCAGTTTGTTGAGGATCCCTAGTAGATATATCAAGCATCTGATCTTTGATATGTATGTAAAGGACATTGTAATGACCCCACACCCAGTAGCCAACCAGGCTGGTGCCATACCCGTCCGGTATCTTATTCTCAGAGATGGGAAACTAGGATACCAACCCATATGCAATCAAACATGCCCTTCTTGAAGTCACTAGAAGCTGACCCCAAGTGCAGTGCTTAGCCTTGCATCCTGAGCATGATGATAGCTTAGTCCTTTAGGACAGTCAACCAAGCTTGTGGCTGTCTAGCCTCCAAGGCAGCAAAGGCTTGCATCAGCATGGCATTACTTCTCCTCTGTGAAATCCTCATCTTACAGATACACCATAGGGCAATGAAACTGACTAGGAAGAGCATGCCTCCTAGGGCACCCATTCCCTCAGATGATTCATGGCTCGGAGGATCCATGTCGACAGTCCTTCAGCAACAGAGACATCAACCTGGGTGGAATTCACATGCACGATGGCAGTTCTCAGATTCTGCATCAGCTTATCAAACTCACCAGACCAATTTCCTGTAAGATACTGAGAGAGTTGCTTAGACAAATTTGCAGCTACAGTATAATTTTGATATGGCACAGAGGTCACACACAAACCAGTCATTTTCCACTCACAGCCAATCTGGGCCACCTGCCACAATCAACCAAGGCCGTGGCTACATTGGCTGACAAATTATTCAAGGTAGCGGCAGTCTGCACTGAGGCATCCAGGCTTCCAACCCCTTGTTCTTATAAGGGGTGATAGCTGCTTTACATTCCTTTGTACATTGCTCATACACAAGTTGTTTAATTAAGGGCATTGCCAAATCAGGGTCTCCAAATACCCTTCCAGCTGCTTCAACCATTATAGCCACGAAGTCTGAGAAAGGCTCCAGGGGATCCTGAATAACCTTGGTTAGATTGCCATTCACTTCCCCTTTGTTAGGCAATGATTTCCAAGCTCTGGTTGCGATTAAATTGATTTGCTCAAACACCTGAGCCGGATACCCAGTTTGTTGTTGAGCATATCGACCTTGCCCAAGAAGCATGTCCACATCCCAGGCTGGGTTTCCTGCTGCACGATTAGCTGCAGCTTGTTCATTAGCAAACTCAATCAAGAAAGACTTCCAATCTAAATACTGCCCAGAGGACAGGCAGGCACGTGCCAAGCTCATCCAGTCACTAGGAGTCATGCAATAATGACTAAGAGCTTCCACCTGAGCTACAGTGAAAGCAGCATTAATCCCATAAGTGCGGACAGACTCAGCGAGTGCTTTAATTACCTTAAAATCGAGAGGTTCATGATAAAGATTTCCCCCTCCACCCTGAAAGACAGGGTAGTACAGCTCATGTTTCACTTCCCTCCAGACATTTGGACAGAATGACCGCCCACTAGGATCACTCGGAGGGGAAGTCTCATTATATGAAGACGGCGCCAGCACAGGCGGCCCCGGACCTGAGGGCTCTATCCGGGTGCAGTCAGAACTCTTCCTCAAAGATGACTTCTCCATTTTCTTTGTTAACATTTTAAGTTCCTCTTTAGACTCTGAGCTATCCTCTTCCAAAGTATCTTTCCCAGATTTGACCAAGCGCTCCTCTTTTAACTGCTCTAATGCCTCTTGTCCCTTTTCCACGGCCTTGCAATATCTCTGATCTCCTAAACAACTACGAACAAGTCTCCAAATAGGCCGTGCTCCTCCCTGCAATGTACTTTGCTCCCAGGCAAAATCCAAGTCCCTGCCTAATTTGTCCCAGCAGGATACCGTAAGATTCCCGGACACCGCAAACCACGGAGCCACGGAATCGCATTCATTCAAAAATCTTTCTAGGGTAGACTTCTTAATTTTTAAATTCCTAGCTAAAAGTAGCTCCTGAAGAGCCAGAAAAATTGGATGTGACTCAGACAATCCCATATTTAAAATTTACTTTCGGTTCACAGCTTCCCCGTGAAACTTTACCTTTTGTTCGCTATCTCCGCGAATCTTTACCGTATGTTCACTATCTCCGCAAATCTTTACCTTGTTCGCTATCTCCGCGTAGCTTTACCTTTTGTTCACTATCTCCGCGAAACTTTACCTTTGTTCGCAACTTCCCGCAAAGCTTTACCTTTTGTTCGCTATCTCCGCGAAACTTTACCTTTTGTTCGCTATCTCCACAAAATTTTATTGTCCTAATTTATCCCAGGAACTTACCAGCTCTGCCCCTGACTGCAGGAGTTCTGAGTCTTTTTTGGGTCCCCGTACGGGCCACCACTTGTCGCGTCTCCCTCGACCAGCAAGGATGACGCAACTCGCAAAAGCTCTTCTCCAGCAGTTTATTCAGGACCCTTGAAAACAGTCTTCCGAATGCCCGGGCAGACCCAACCCACAGGCTAAATACTAAATGAACAGCCAATCAAGTAAAGCCACGTAGTGCTATCTTAGAGGCCCACGTATGCGGAAGCAAGCCAGATCAGCGGTCTTTGCCAAATATGGACTTGTTTACCACTGAGAGCGCTCACCGTCGGGCTGGTGGAAGGCGGAAACCGCCGCCATCTTTAAGGCGCGGCACATCGCAGCTCTCTACACTGTAGCACCATACACCATACATTTCTGATGGGGTGAGGTTATCCATTCTAAATATTAATTAATCTGCTCCCAGAAGCTCTCTGGCTGTACTTCAAGTAATGCTGTGTTACCTTGCTTGTCTCTGATTGGTTAGATAAATGCTGAGGCCTGAGATTGGGCAAAGACAGAGGTAGGCAGGACTAAGGTGCCTGGGCTTCTGAAGCAGAGGTTCATAGTAGAAGAAGCCTCCAGTAGATGAAGTAGAAGGAGCCCTCAAGACAAGCATCTTGAGCAGGAAGCAGGACACACGCCATGGTTTAGAGAAATGAACATCATTCCACATGGCCTGAATCATCAGCATAGTGTGGAGAACAGCAGTCCAAAGGGACGTATGTATCTGTGGGTAGTATTTGGAGAATAGAATTAAGGGCTATCTTAGATGAGCCAAAATTGTTCAATTCAGACCAAGGCTTGTTAAAATCCATCAGGTCTCTGTGTGCTCATTTATAATGGCCGGTTAAGGATTAACAACTGCCAAACCAATTAAATATAACCTAAATACTAGTAAACAATTTAATTAGTCATTTTCTACAAATGGCATCCAACGTAATTTAATTAATTACTTCTATGTATCCCCAGGTTCATATTTGATCCCTCCTGCTGTCACCACTGTGTATAGCCTAAGTTAACCCTGAACATTTAATTTCCTTTAATATAAGATTCATTACACAAAGTTATGTTTATGTTATGAATGGGCACGCACATTTAGTTCATCTAGTCAGGTAAAAGTGAACAAGTAAATTTCACTTCTTACCCTCACGTACCCTTATTATCTTTTGGAGATAAATGTTTAGAACAAAGAATGCCATCATATGACAGTGTTATTTAAAATACTCTAGCCAAACTTCACTCAAATGAAGGAAGTTTAATAAAGCTGGTGGTTTGGGATAGTTTGAAAGAAATTCTAACAAATGCCAGATATTAAGCACTGGGTAGAAGTTAACCAGGAGGAATTGGAATATAAGTGTGACAGTGACATACTGTCTGTCCCTTTGTGTTCCTGCTTGTTTGACAGATCACTCATATAGGAAAATTTACAAGGGTGTTTTCTTAGTATTTCTTTTCCATTCAATGGAAAAGATTAGTCATGTATGTTGAAACCATCAAGAAAAAGAAGATTAAAAGAGCTAGCTGCCAACCGTGACTACCTGCGTTGGATCCCTGCAACAGACACAGTGGAAAGAATGGACAGGCTCTTGTGAATTTTCCTCTGACTTCCACAATTGAGGCTGTGTGTTACCCTTTCCACACAAAATAAATAAATAAATGCTTAGAAAAATTAAAAAGTCGAATAGAGTTAAATTCACATGGACTAGTCACTTGCAATGCAATGTCCTAGTAATTGAATAATAAAACTCAGAATAATTTCTGAAGGATGTGTAAATGGGTACTGGAATGGTAAGGTTGTAACTATGATTGGAAAATAACCCAGAGTAACACAGTCTTCACATTTTTTCTATTTCATTGCAATAGCATAGAATCATGAGTGTCTAAAATTCCTGTGTAGTCAGAAGAAAAAAAAAAAAAAAAAGGAACAGTCAGTAATTTCTCTAGTTGAAATCTGGGGACTCTGTGATGCATATTAATTCTTTCCATGCACTATACAACCTCCAGTATCATTAGTGAAGTCTATATGGACCAATTATGCATGAATTTTTTGTTAAACTGGTTTTAAAAATAAAATTTTTATATTCAAGATATTAAGGTGTCTTTATGAGGAGTCTGGCTTCACAGCATCTTTCACTTGAATTTAATGCAAAGCAGAGGAGAAATGACATTACCTGAAATAAGAATAGAAAGAGTTGGGAATCCATGGTCTGATAGAGGCTGAGAAGCAGGAGATGCTGGAGAGAGTCAGATGGACCAGAGACAAGAGCATCCAGGACAGGGAATGTTTGCACAGGTTTTCTTCAACTGGTGAACTTTCAGAAAGTCCCAGAAGTGATTTATATTCTGATCTGTCTTCCTTCCTCTCAAGAGAGTGTGAGACTTATATAAAAATAGAGCCACCCATGGAAGCCACAGGCAATGTGAAAAATATAGGTTCCTCCGGGCAGATTTATCATTAATCACTGACAAGAACAAAAGAAAAAAATCACTGGCAAGGATAGTATTTGGGCATATTGTTGAAGGTGATAAGTTGTCAAATATAGGATGGAACATGCATTCCAGACAAGTTTTCTTCTCTAGCTCTTTATTCCCTCTTTAGCATGAAATAATTCTATTCAAGAACAGAACAGTTATCTACCTGAAGCAATTTTCAGATGAGTCAAGTTTGTTGGCATTTGATGCAATTAATGAGTTATAGAATAAGAATCGAACAGGAATGAAAATAACTAGCTACTTGTAGAAACTAAATGCAAGGAATTAACTGCAGGAGGATATCTGCAACAGTTCATGGAAAGATGAGAATCTAACTTCACATACAACATAAAGCAGAGCTGCATATTATCAATGTGTTCTGGAATTAGACTCTCTTTTTGCACTTGTTTTCCAGGATCCATGAACTGTATAACTGTGTAGATTCTAGAGTTTCACTGTGGATATATAAACATAGCATTTGGATTCAAGTCTTCAGACCATATTAGGAAAAATGTAAATAGTACAACAGTAAAGCATAGAGTTTACATAGGTAAATCAGAGTAGCTACCTACTAGATTAGCCTAGGTCAGGTGACTAGAGTAAATGACTTATTTGCTTTCAAGAGTCTTCTGTGGTCTTCTTATTGAAATCCGTCATCATTCTTCTTTACTCATTTTCCTCTATTATAACAATTATTGCATATTCCTTTTATTATTTGTCTGCCGTTTTAGGACATTTAAATATCTTTGATGACAAAAACTAAGTCTTGTTTTGCTTACACTCTGATAATTAAACACACACACACTCACACTCACACACACAAACACACACACCATGGCTACTCTGTGTGAGACTGGACTCAACCAAGTGAGATGATTCTTAGGTAACTTATATAGACTTCTAAAATTCTGCTTCTTCTTTTCAGAAATAGAATAATTCCTCTGAATCAACTATAGCAGGCTGAACCAGGATATATATGACTCATCCCTGTTTGATGTGATACAAACTAAACTTGAATCATCTTGAACAAGATATTGCAAATGAATAGAAAAGAACTATGGTAAAGGGATTAGACCTGTGGAAGCACCCAGGTGGATAAAAAGAGCATTAGATCCTGAGAAGTCCTCAGAGTCTTCTGATTGCTTTCAGCTCATCTCTAGCTGGACTATAGATCTGGGCCTTTAATAGTTGCATATTTTAAACACCCACTTCCTTTCTCCAAATTTTGCATACATCAGAGAATAGCTTCAAAAAGCATAAAAGATCTACCTTCCCTACAAACTCTAGCAAAGGAAGGACTTCCAGTTAGTATAAGCAAAAGTGATAACTACCTGTGACAACCTTTAGAATCTAATACAGGTTTTCTTCTCAATTTCATAATTTATGTCATAGGAAATCAGGACTCCATGAGGACCAATGTCATTTTAAATGACTTTGAGTATTAGGTGAGCATATAGCAGTAATGATGCATTTAATCCTATTCTGGAATGAGCAGACAGGATAAGAGATATTGTCAAATAAAAGACAATGATTTTTAAAGGCATGGCACACAACATGCTTACCACAGTCCTGAAACAAATAAGTGCCTAATAGGTCACATAACTGAAGTTATTTCCATCATCAATTAGGAAATACCAGATACTGCATAGTTCTACTCTCTATATTACCTTCTACAAAAAGGTACCACTACTGTCTACAAATACATGGTTGAAAATATTTTTTCTAGATTGTTCAAACATCTGTATTTCCTCTATCAACAAATAGCACTATTTATTCCCCCAAACTAGGAGAATGTTTTATAGTTGCTCCCTCTCCAGACTGTAATGGTTGTGGCCACTCTTTTTTCCCCACAGACATGAGGCTAGACTAAACTACTGACCTCTCAAAAAATTGCTGAAATAACCTTTTAAACACATTCTTTGCTTCCACTTTAGTCCCTACTATATAATTTCTCACCAGAAACCAAGTGTCTTTTTCAAATATATATATTTAAAACACATGTGTGTGTGTGTGTGTGTGTGTGTGTGTGTGTGTGTGTGTGTGTGTACCAGTGGGAGATAGTTCTATGAGACAAATATATCCTGATTCACTGGTTAAATAACAAGTACTTCATTTCAGAGAACAAGAAGTAGCAGTGCCTGAAAATTTATGTAAATGATATATGTGAGACCATGGACTCACCACTATGAACACATTTGTATAAAAAAATACATCTGTCAAATTAGCCTTCTTGTTAAATACAGGCCTTGTCCCTGAAACTATAACATAGCTTGAGCTCTTGTACATAAGATCCCATAATCACTAAGATCTCCTTCCATGGCTAGTTTTCCATATTTAAGTTGACAATATTTTTCTTTTGAAGTATCTCTCTACTGTGCTTTCTCTTGCTCCTCTCTCTTAACAGGGTTTCTCTCTATACTCCAAATGGGTCTGGAACTCTGAGAAACTCCTGCCTCAATCTCTTGCATGTTTCCAGATTTTTGATAAAATGCCTCATCACCATGGTTTTTCCTGATAGACTTGGTTATTATCTTTCACTCACATATCTACCAGTTTTAACCAACTAAAATATAACTCTACCAGATAAGAATCATTTCTATGGTGTTTACTATAATTAAGCCTACAGAAGGAATTTAATGATGTCAATGTGCTCAAAGACAATAATTGTCATAGAGAGCATACATTTTCAGACAAGTCTGACCTGTAACAGTAATAAAATGCTGGAAGTTAGAGTTATAATGTAATTTCTTTTTCTCTCTCTTTCTTTCTTTTTTCTTCATGACAGGGTCTCACAGTGTAGCCCTGGCTGGACTGGAAAATGTCCAGTAGATGAAACTTGCCACCTGCCCCTACCTCCCAAGTACAGGGAGGGATTACAGACATATGCCAACATCCCCCAGCCTATAGACCTTGTTTGAAAATTACTTACATAAAGAAGATAAGGCTTTGTATTCCACTGAGATATGACTAACTTGATGGATTCCATGAGTCACCAGTCACCTCAATGTGACTTGAAAGGAAACATTATTCAGATTACTTTGAATCTTAGGGTTCAGGAATTGCCACTCAAACCATTCAGAAACTGATCTTAGCCAGATATGGATGCTTTATTGAATGTACATCCCAAAACTTATTTATCAGGGATATATGCAGACTCTGGAGCTGACTTGAGACCCTGAATGTTCTTCAGCATCAGCTTAGAAAGACAAAACCCTCAGTTATCTCAAGGTAGGTGGACAGAGTAACAGGGTGATTATTTCTGATTCAGCTCTGATTCAAGTTCTTTTTGTTAACTAGACAAGCAGTTCTAGAAGACCTTGGTCCTAAGTGGAGTTGGCAGCTGGGACCAGCTGGGTCAGCTGCCTTTGCAGTTGGAGAATTTTCAAGAATAACCAAGTCACAGAGTACGGTTGCACACAGTCACCGTGTAATTGAACAAAGTTACAGGGTATGCTTGAACATAAACATCGTTTATGGTCAAAGTGAATTTGCACAAAGATTCTGTTGTTGTTTAAAAAAAAAAAGATTCCAGTCATTTGTTTTTACCAATGAAAACTCAGGAACCAAATGCTGGGTTTAAAATCTACTAGCTCAGAAAGACTGGAAAAGCACCCAGTTAACATTCCTCTGAATGAGTTCGACTTCTGAAAATATGGCTTTTCTTGGTGGCACATAGAAACTTTTCTAGCCTCAAATTCTATGGGCCTGTAGACTTCCTCACATCAGCATTATTCAAATGCAGATGAAAGCCTTAGAGAGCCCTGACAGCCACCCTCAAATCTGTTGGGAGAGTATACTAAGAAAAAGTGTAGCCAGACTGACCTCATTAGTGGTTGCACAAGCCTGCATTCCCACCAGCAATGGAGTAGGGTGCCCCTTTCTCCACACCCTCGCCAGCATGTGCTGTCATTTGAGTTTTTGATCCTAGCCATTCTGACAGGTACATGGAATCTCAGAGTCGTCTTGAGTTGCATTTCTCTGATGATTAAGGATGTTGAGCATTTCTTCAAGTGTCTCTCAGCCATTAGGGATTCCTCCTTTGTGAATTCTCTATTTAGCTCTGTCCCCCATTTTTTGATTGGATTATTTGGTTTCTTGGCAGTTAATTTCTTGAGTTCTTTGTAGATTTTGGATATTAGCCCTCTGTTAGATGTGGAGTTGGTGAAGATTTTCTCCCAGTCTGTAGGCTGCCATTTTGTTCGAATGACAGTGTCCTTTGCCTTACAGAAGCTTTTCAGTTTCATGAGGTCCCACTTATTGATTGTTGATCTCAAGTCCTGAGCTGTTGGTGTTCTGTTCAGGAAGTTGTCGCCTGTTCCAATCATTTCGAGGGTTTCTCCCACTTTTTCTTCTAGTAGATTTAGTGTGACCGGCCTTATGTTAAGGTCTTTGATCCACATGGACTTAAGTTTTGTACAGGGTGATAAGTATGGGTCTAACTTCATTCTTTTACAAATGGACATCCAGTTGGACCATCACCATTTGTTGAAGATGCTGTCCTTCTTCCATTATGCTGTTTTGGCTTCTTTGTCAAAAATTAGGTGGCCATAAGTGTCTGGGTCTATTTCTGGATCTTCAATTCGATTCCATTGATCTACTGGTCTGTTTCATACCAATACCATGCTGTTTTTGCAACTATTGCTCTGTAGTACAGCTTGAAATCTGGGATGGTAATACCTCCAGATGTTTTTTAATTGTACAGGATTGATTTAGCTATTCTGGGCTTTTTGTTGTTCCATATGAAATTGAGACTAGCTCTTTCCAAGTCTATAAAAAATTGTGTTGGTATTTTGATAGGAGGTCAGTCTGGCGATATCTTAAAAAACTTGCTATACCTCTGCCTCAGGACCCAGCCATACCACTTCTGGGTATACACCCAAATACCTCTTCATGGAATCATAAGGAAGTTTCCTCATCTATGTTTATAGCAGCCTTATTTGTAATAGCTAGAAACTGGAAGCAACCCAGATGTCCCTCAACCGAAGAATAGGTCAAAAAACTGTGGTACATCTATACAATGGAATATTATTCAGCTATCAGGAACAATGAAATTATGCAATTTGCAGCCAAATGGATGGAACTAGAAAAGCTCATCCTGAGTGAACTAACCCAGACTCAGAAGGACACATATGGCATCTATTCACTTATAGTAGAATTTTAGCTGTATAGTAGAAGGTATCGATACTACAACTAACACACCAAAGGGAACTTGGACATAGACTTCTTATTTTTAATTTTTATTCTTTATCTATTTTTTATATATTAGTTATATTTTTTTCTATTTTTTAGTCTTTTTTATCTATTGTATGCTTATTGGTTTGTTTGTTTAGTAGTTCTCTCTCCCAGGCAACGAGACACTTTTCACTGAGGGTACTGCTTCGTAGATCCCCAATGAATGAAGAGGCTCTTGGCCCTCATACGACCTCTCAACTGACATGAGGGACTGTTATATAAGGACACCCCACCCCAGAGAAATGGGATAGAAGGGATAGGAGGTAAAGAAAAAAAATGAAATGTGATGTTTTGGCCTTTTACTACTAATTGTCATAAACTGTTTAGGGTAATTAAGAAATGCAAATTAATGGTTATACAAGCTAGTCATTCAGTTAGGTACTATGACAGCCTATTATAGTTACTTCCTAAGCTAATCAGAAATAAACCGGCAAGAGACAAGCAACATCTGCTTACCCTAATGTAAGAGATAGATAGGGCCTCTTCAAAAACCTCAAGAGATCTGCAGAATATGACATTCAAAGATGTTTTCGTAACTTTAGATTTTTTTTTTTATCAAGACATATCAACTCCTGACAGCACCCCCTATTCTCCTCCAAGTAGAAGATGAACATTGAAGAATCTCCAGTGGGAGATGATTGAATTAGTCGCAAGCCTATCTCTTGGTAGTAAAAGCCCCTTGCCCCAACTGTAGACAGAATGCTGTCCAAAAAGGACAAAACAAGGAAGCAGGTAAGTCGACAGCCTAGCTCTTCCAAGACAGGGTAGGTAAGTCCTTCATAACCCCTGCTCTACAATCAATGTCTGTCAGAGAAACGGGGCAAATGACTGAAGATCGATGCTGTAAAGTATGGAGAGAAAATGGGAACTGTCCAGGCAGCCACAGGTATGTCATTTCTTAGTTTGGGAAGCTGCAGGCCCTGTACTTCCTATAAAATCAGATATATTTATCCCTCTCAGGTCTCTGAGGTGGTTGAAGAACAGATAGCTAGAGTCTCATAATTGAATTTTGCGTTGTTTAGGAGTCAAGAGAGTGTTATAGATCTAAGAAGATACTTTTAAAATTGTGTTGCAAGTTAGTATGAATGTTGAGTCAGATACAGACCTTTAAACTCATGGAGATGTTTAGATAGTAGAATGTTAAAGTCAGGTACCAAATACATATGGACTGGTCATTGGGAATGTACGTTAAGCCATATAACCCTCATAACTGTGGCCTAATTACCTCTGTTGTACTGTATTGTATTTGTTATTATAAGAGAAAGAGCCATTTGTTGGACTGAAAGGGGAAACTGTAGGGGGAAATAAGATATACCTTAAATTTAAAAGAAAAAAAAAGGGAAGAGGATGGGGGGTTGAGTGTGGGAGGGTGGGACTGGAGGGGGAATAGGGAGGGGACTGCGATTGAGATGTAACTTGAAGAAATAAAAAATAAAGGAAAAAAAAAGAAAAAGTGTATTTGCTGCCATGTAGCCTTTCCAAGGTCAAATGAGGATGGGTGTCCTAGGAAACCACTCTGGGCCTGGCTTACTTACTTTGTCAGTTCAGTAGGGGATGAACAAAGAATGTTAAGACAAAATAGGGCAGCCCAGAAAATGAATGCAGATGGGAATAAGTACCTGAGTTTTCATATCAGTGTAGTTTCCATCATTTATTTTATTGGTTTACCCTCCATTGATAATTATCAACAAGGAAGATCAACTTTATTAAGGACCTTTTGTTTGATATTGATGATGTTTGTACTGTGAGACTCTCTAAAATATCTGTTACAACTGGGACCTAAGTCTTTGGCATGTTTGATGAAGGTATCACTGTTTTAAAGTGGGTTACAAATTTCCACTCAGCCTGGAGAGAACAAGAAATCTAGAAGAAGAATTTTTCACATTTAATCTTTATTTATATTTTCCTCAGGTACACCATGAATGTAGCAAAGCAGTGACTATCTAATGCAATCTATCAGATATATCAGGTGAGGGCTCCCCAGAGTCAGTAGCTAAATCCTTGAGTGAAATTACCAATAGACAGACACCTTACTGAATCATTCCACAGAAAGGGGCATTTTTTAATGTGATATAGGATAAACAGGGTCCTGCTGTTGAGAAATGCTGTCATCAAGACTAATGGCACAGAAAGTTTTGATAATGCAAGAAATGAACAGCAGAAATTAGTACTTATTAAAAATGCTTGTATTTTGATGTCTACAGAATACAACAAACTTAGGAAGGGCAGAATTAACCTTTAGCTAATACCATTTGTAAATTTCACTTCCTATTGTCTTTAGGAAAATTTCTGATGTCTTTTCCAAAGCAGGTTCAAGGAAATGAGTATGAAATGAATAGTAAGCTTGCTTCTCTGGGTATAATGCTAGAAATGAGTGTGTGTTTGTGTGTGTGTGTGTGTGTGTGTGTGTGTATTTAGAGATCTCTTTATTTTGTGTATTTTTTATATTTTTCTATGTGAATCATCTCTGAAAATAATATCTAGAAATATACATATGAAATACTTCATTATCTGTTTAGACAATAATAATATCAATCAAAATATATTGATGAATGGAATGCAAGGAAGGTTAAAGAGTTGTTAATAAAGGATATTGTCTATATATGTCTAAATATATGTCTATATATGTCTAAAATCCAATGGAACACAAACATAGATTTTGTTACCTGTTAGTGGGACACTTCCCCATAGTGGAGCTGCCATGTAGGCCCCCCAGTGCAAGAGAAAGCTCTTAGCCTTTGTATGACTGATGAACTGTGGGGGTCTTATATGTGGGGGCACCCCACACAGGAGGAGCAGGATAGGTGGGAGAGGGGAGAGAGGAAAGGAGGGTGGGACTGGGAGAAGTGGAGGGGGGGCTGTGATGGAGATGTAACTTGAAGTAACAAACAAACGTTAAAAAAGAATTGTTATTACATGCCATGAACATAAAACTCAATAAACTCATTCTGTATTAAAGACTTGCATATATGCAATGAAAAAAATGATTTTGAAAGGAGACTAAGGAAGAAATAATCTTGAATAAATGAATGTTGATTTGGAAAGAAAGACGAAAGGGTCAGAAACCACAAGTGCTACTAGAAAAATAATGCAGGGAGTATCTTGAAATAAATTAGGGTCTATAGTAAAATGTGGTAAAGTGGTGGGGGAGGTCACAAAGGATGATGACCGATTTGGGGTTATGAATTTTTCTATAATGAAGAGAAACCCTTGATGGTTTAGTTTTTGCCTGACCAATTCACAGATCAGTTTAACTCTTAGAATGATTTTCTTCACTGTAGTCATAATAATGTCTTTACCATTAGAACCTTTAAAATCTAACATATATACAACTGATTTATTTGTCTTATATTGGTTTCTACCTGCCTCACTTTATCCTTAGTTTGCATCTCACAAGAAACTCCGACTACTCTGAGGATAATATTGTATTATAAAGGCACATTTCCCAGTTTTAGATACTAAGTTAAAATTGACGAACCACATCCCATGCCGCTCCCAACTGAAACAGTGCTTGTCACAATAATCGCACGTGCTTTGATTAATCTACATGATGGCCTTGGATGCTGCTCAGCATTACAAACAGAACTTGCATGGAGGGTTTAATTTATGCTCACAGTTGCCTTCACTCTGCTGTGTGGTCAAAAATCTGTATTTACTGAGTATCAATAAAGTATCCAATGTTCTGTTAATTTCATTCCCAGCGGAAGTGCTGCACATTGATGAGGCACACTTGAATTTAATAGAGAAGCAAGCTGCCCTGTGCCTAGTTTAAAACCAGAAAGTGACCCAAAATCCAAGAGACGGATGTATGTGGCATGCTCCGAAGCAGGCATGTGCCTGTTTTCCCAATGGAACAGATTTTTGGCCTGAATCCTGAGAGTTGAAATGACAATCTGGATACAGAACCTCCAGGGTGAGTGCAAGAGCCGGCCGATAGACTTACCACTCTCACATATCCTAGATCATTGACTTTTCTGTTTGTAGAAATCTGATAAAGGTACAAAGTAAAATTGTCTAATACAATAGCTTGATGCAGACACCAAAGCCATCAGGAGACCTGGAGGGAACATGTAGCCTGCCAAGGCCATTTGCAGAAAGAGTTGCCAGAGAGTCAGATGCTGTGGAGGCAGGGACATTGTCTGTGGCTGAACATTTACGTTATACTGTTTAAGTTCAAATACCAGCAATGGCCGAGCCAATTATCAGGGACCTGTGCTGTATTATGTATAATTGGCTTGACTTTATAGACAAACTTTGATTTGAAAGAGAGACAAGAATATTGTTTATTCTGCAGTTGAAATTGCTTGCATCCCACAGCCTTCTCAAAAGATGGATGTGAAGAATAAGAAGAAAGAAGACACTAGTCATTAAGGTTTTGACAAGGCAAATTCTAGTCATATTTAGATCAATTGATAGCAATGCAAGTATAACTCTAAGACAACAAGCCTCATCAGTTCAGTGAATTATAACAACTGAGGAAATGCTCTCAATCACTGCTTTTAACGAGTAGAGCAGAACTGCCGACAGATAGTAGGGAAGCCTATAAAGTATTCTGTCAAATTCGGCAAAGCAGCTGTTGGGATTTATCCTCACATTCCACAGAGTACATATGGGTTAGACAAATGCTTATGACTGGGATTTTCCCATAGATCAAAACATAGAGCATCGCTCATTTATCAGCTGTCCTCCATTGTATTAAGATGCATCCTACTTCCTATATCTGCACTGGTTATTTTCATTGATTTTATCTGTTACAATAAATGGGTGTTTCCAAGACTGAAGTACCATTTATTAATCCATTTGTTCAATACTTTTGGAAATGTATGCTGCATATCAAGTCACAATGTAGAAAAGGAGGACACAGAAGCGACGGCAGAGGTTCTTCTCTCATCGACAACATTACGTGGGGAGACTGAAAAGGTAAGGTAAATGAGCTATGTACAACAGGATGAACAAGAAGGTTGAGATGGGGAAGTTTATTAAGTAGGGTGTAACTTGAGTGAATTCTAGGAATTATTCACAAAGATAGAATGCCTGATATAATACCACAAGGATGTGACTTAAGGAAAGAAGCATTTATTTTGCTTCACAATTTAAAGTATATAGGCATTCCCTAACAGTGAGGAGGATACAGTGACTGAATGTCTTGGAACGTGGCTGGCATATGGCACAACTTAATTACATCATTACAGCCTCATTGGGCTCTTGTGGGCTTGTCTTTCACCACTATTGAGGCCTTAATATTTGAGGTACTAATGAGTTCTCTCTTGAACCAGGTCTGCTCAGTACCTGCAACTTTCCTCAACGTTATTTTGTCCCACATTTTTGGTATCTCCATATAATTAGTTTCCCATTAGTTTTTACCTTCAGACCTTAACATGTCAGTCTCAGAGGATACCTCCTCAAGGAAGACCTTCTGACCTCATCAACTTTCTTCTGGTGTCCTAATACAAGCCTTGATGGCTCTGCAATGCTTATAGTCCACATGCCTGCACAACCAGTTCCATGTGGATGTTTTAAAGTTCTGTTTCCAACTAGAGTTGTAATCTAGCTCTCCTTTACCTTTGCTGTCATGGCCTCTGCCTCTGCACCAGAAAATATACATCCTAAGCAAAACACACCCAATGAAGCTAGCTTCAAGCACCATACCACTCAGGGACTCTTCTCTAATGAAAGTCTTTCAAGTGAGTTTATATTTAGGCCCTTGATTCATCAGTGGGTAGACTATTAAGATAAAGGTATGGCTCCCATTGTCTCTGTACAAAATGTTATATTTCTTTTTAATGGCCACAATAATCTCATAAACAATTACTTTATCTTTGTCTGCATCCACCTTGTCCACAACTTTAGAGGAATTCACCTTTATTTCTTCTAAAACTGCATACATTTTCATTGTTTTGCTATGCTCTTTGCATTGAAATCTCAGTATAAAACCAGTCAAATGTAACCAGCAGGAACAGACTTGGATGTAATGATGTCTTGAATTTATTCTGCCAAACAAATTAGTCCATTACTTTTTAATTCAGTCTCTTTCAAGTTTTTATGACAGAGGCAGAATGTAGCCAGATTCTTTACCAGAATGTGAAAGGCTGGGCTATAGCCCAATTTTGTTAGATTCTCTGTTGACTTCTGGAGCTCCACAAGCCTAGTCTTTACTATTTGTTAATAGAATGGTCCCTAGTACCAGAATTATACCTTAAGGTCTGCTTACAATATCTGGGACTTTTCTAGCCTATAGGTCTCTTCCACATTCTTCCCAGAAGCTAATCCTGAAGGCCAATGAACCATGTCATTTGGTTTTATCACAGCAAGAAGCTCAGTAAAGATATTAACTACTTTTCATGTCATTGTGTCTAAAGGCCTTACTGAGAGGCAACTTAAAGTGGGAAGTGCTGATTTTGAACTGAAATCTTTTTCCTTTTTTGATAACTCAAACCAAGCAAGTAAAGGACCTGTATAACCAGAACTTTAAGCCCTTCAAGAAAGAAATTGAAGAGGCCATCAGAACATGGAAAGATCTCCCATGCTCATGGATAGGTAGGATCAACATAATAAAAATGGCCATCCTACCAAAAGCAATATACAGATTCAATGCAATTCCTATCAAAATACCAACACAATTCCTTATAGACCTGGAAAAAGCTATTCTCAATTTCATATGGAACAACAAAAAACTCAGAATAGCTAAATCAATCCTGTACAATAAAAAAACATCTGGAGGTATCACCATCCCAGATTTCAAGCTGTGCTACAGAGCAATAGTAATAAAAACAGCATGGTATTGGTATAGAAACAGACCAGTAGATCAATGGAATTGAATTGAAGACCCAGAAATGAACCCACACACCCTATGATCACCTAATTTTTGACAAAGAAGCCAAAACCGCACAATGGAAAAAGGACAGCATCTTCAACAAATGGTGCTGGTCCAACTGGATGTCCACTTGTAAAAGAATAAAATTAGACCCATACTTATCACCTTGTACAAAACTTAAGTCCAAGTGGATCAAAGACCTTAACATAAGCTCGGTCACACTAAATCTACTAGAAGAGAAAGTGTGAAAAACCCTCGAAATCATTGACTTGAATTTTTTTTTTTTTTTTTTTTTTTTTTTTGGTTTTTCGAGACAGGGTTTCTCCGTGTAGCCCTGGCTGTCCTGGACTCACTTTGTAGACCAGGATGGCCTCGAACTCACAAAGATCCGCCTGCCTCTGCCTCCCAAGTGCTGTGACTTGAATTTTTAATATTGGAATCCATTATGGGTGCAAAGTTGTTGATGCCAGAGTAGCTCAGTTCATTTTTGTACGATCTTACATTGAGTTTGTTACCCCCCAGGGGGACTATCAAGTAAAGATTGCTCAGGAAGTGAGCTTGAGCCACAAACTTTGAGGCTTCCCTGTTGTCTATGTCTGTCAGCAGGGCCATACATCAGAAGGCTCTGCTCCTTTCCAAGAGAATATCACCAGATGGAGAACAAGTGTTCAAACAAATGAGTCTGTGGGGGCCTTTTCACATCCAAACCCAAACAGATGATGACAATCAAATAAATTGAAGGAGGTTAATGCAGAAGACATGCTGATATCTGGGAACAGTAGAGGTACAGGAGCATATAGAAATTAAGGAGCAAGCTGTGTTTATGTATGCATTGGGGGAGGTGGACAGGGATTCAAAGGCAACCAAAAGAATTAGATTATTGTAGGTCTGAATAGAAAAGAGTGCAAAATGAAAGGGAGCAGACTTTTAATAAGAAGCCATTGAGGAAACTGTATTTACTCAGGCTTTTGTTGCAAGTAAGGCAAGATAACAGGGAAGAATTTTGATAAGACTAGGGTATAATTTATAATTTGATTTTATAGCATCATTCTAGTTGTTATGATTAAAACAAAATGGAGTAAAAATTGTAAAGCATGTAGTTAAGAGTCTCTTGAAATAATTCAGAAGGAAATAATATTGACTTGAAGAAGGATGTAAGTCATGGATATGCCAGTAATAAACTATAACAATCCATCCCACTGGCTGTGACAGAGAGTTCTTTATAATTTCTGAGGAACATAATAAATATAAAGTAGATATGACATAAGATATACATTAAACATGTCACCATATATGCAGCATGTATTAATATTGATGATCACTTTTCCTAGAGCTATCCTGACTGTATTTGAGATTAGCATGGAAAAAGTGAGGATAACTAGTAATATCTTCCATGACCACGAAGAAGGGTGAGCAATTGAGGATATCCAACCAAGGAAGTGAGGAATGATGCTCTTTATCATGAGGCTATGTAATTATTTGTAAATTAATAAGTTTTCTGTTGTGCCTAACACAAGATAGTATAGAAATTTTGAGGCATTCAAGATCATTTAATCTAAAAATTCAGCTGAAAAGGGAAAGTTAGATTTTGAACAGCCAATATTTAGAAGAGTTTGGTTTATTAGAAGCAAACTTTTAGGGATAATTTACATAGATTTAAGTACTAATTGAGAGTTTGAAAATTTGTGTGCAGTCTAAAAATGTAGGAGAAACATTGAATTGCTTGTATCCAAGTGACTTGAAAAGAAATTCTACTCTAAGTGAATTTTAAAAATTTCCTTACAAGTAAATTATTTTACCCTTAATTTTATATTTTTGAAATATATTCAGATATATGCATCTGTTAATTAAAAACATATTTCAAATGATCTAGTAACATAAAATAATACAAATAATAATTTGCTTCCAAAATCTTGATCTGATGCCCAACAATTATCCAAGTTAGGAAAATTACTTAATGCCAGGGTACAAAATTAACACACAAAAATTAGTAGTCTTTCGTTATGTAAATGTCAGACTGAGAAAGAAATCAGGTAAAGAGTACCTTTAACAATAACCTCAAAAATATCTTGAGATAACTCTAACCAGTTAAAAAAACTTGTATAGGACTACTATTCATGGTACTGAAAGATATTCTGAATGTTACCAATGAAAATTTTCAAAAACAACCAAGCTTCAAATCCTCTAATTTATAATGGTGACATGCCTACAAGACCCAAGAGTTCAATGGTGCCAAAAAGTTTGTTGGGAACAGCCAATCAATATCTGATTTGATTTAAGGCCCACTCCATGAGATGGAACACGTTCCAGACTCTACTCAAGTAGCCAAAACCATGAGACTAGATAGGCCAGGAACCTAACAGCTAAGAGAAAACCAAATACTATTGTTCTGCTAAAGGAACATTGCAATAAAATGACTCTTAAGAACTTTCTGATATGCTCATAGAACAGTGTCTTGTTTAGACATCATCAAAGAAACTTCCTCTTGCAGTAGATTGGAAAAACAAAAACACAGAAACCCACAACTGGACAATGTACATAGAATGATTGACCTCTGAATATTCAGTATTAAATCAGCTTTCCCCATCAAATCCCTTTCCTCAGTACTCAGAGAACCCCATTGAAAATGAGGCAGATAGTGGAAGAGTCAGAGAAGATGAAGAACATTGAGGAAATAAGGCATTCTAGATAGAGTAGAAGCATTCCACATATGGACTCAAAGAGACTGTGGTAGCATGCACAGAGCATGCAAAGGTCTAAGTCAGATGGGTTCCCATCCCTGAGCCAGGATGTGGACAGAAGCCTCCACCCCAACTCAGAAGCTTTCTCCCATTAATAATCAGTTAAAGTAAAATAATTAAATTTCCCCAAAGGAGTCTTACTGGATATACAAATCGCACTTAGTGACAAGCCCCATGTCCATCATTAGATAACTAACAAATTAACAAAATGGAATTTTGAAACTTATTCATTTATAATAAATAATAATAAATATTATTGCTATTATTATTTGTATTATCATTATTATTTACCTGCAGGCCTTTTGCTTATACATTATGGTTTCTGATTTTGTTTGTATGAGATTTCTGTTCTATGAATGTGTGTGTCTCTGATTCTATATGTGTTTATTGTGCTTCTTCATTGGCTCTTTTTCTTCTGTTTATTTATTTTGTACTACTCTAGTTTATTTTTATTTTATGCTATTATTTCCTAGATGTCTGGTTGTTTTGAATGATAAAGGACATGCATTTGGGTGGGGGGAAGTAGAGCAGGATCTGTGAGGAGTTGGAGAGGAGAAACTAAAAATCAGAATATTGAATACAAAAACTATACAGAATACTGTATAAAAGTGTATTTTTAATAAAAATAAAATTAAGAAATTACTTAATATTTCTGTGAAGTTATTTCTTTTCTTATAGGATAGATTTTTGAGAAGTGAGCGCTGCCATTTGCCCAGGTCCCAACTCTCCCTGCAATCTAATCTAATCTCAAAGTTCAGCAGCCATCAGGGACTACCAGGTGAGACCCCTCCCCCAATTCCTTGGCTGCTGGGTCCCTCAGGACAAACCTAGCAGCAGTGAGGTATGCTCCATACCCTTCAAATATCATTTTCTAGGCCACAGCTCTACCTACAATCTCAGACTGGCAGCCACTGGGGATTACCAGAGGCCTGCTGCCATCAGGGACTATAAGATGTCTGGGGCATCAGGGACTACCAACTTTCCCTGTATCCTCAGAATCCTGCTGCTACCCAGGACAATCAGAGGCATGTTGCCTTCAAGGACTACTACCTCAAATTTCAGTGCTAGAAGCCTACTACTATCAGGAACGACCAGGCCTGTCAAATCGACAACCAGCATAAGAACACAATAAACAAAACCCAGGACAAATGGTACCACCAGAAACCAGCTATTCTACTATAGTAATCCCAGAATAAAACATCTGAAACTAATAAAATGACCTTAAATCTAATCATATAAAGATCTTAGAGTCCCTAAAGGGAAAATGAATAAACCCCCCAAAGAAATACAGGAAAATGAACCCTAATGGAGGAAGGAATAAATCCCTTAAAGAAATACAGAACCTACAAACAGGAGAAAGAAAGAAATAAAACTGTTCAAGGCCTGAAAATGAAAAAAAAAAAAAAGCAATAAATAACCCCTACAAACTGAGGCAAACTTGGAGACAGAAATCCTAGAAAAGAGGACAGGAACCACAGACACAAGCAATACCAACAAAATTCAAGAAATGGAAGAGAGAATTTTAGGTATAGAAGATATGATAGAAGAAATTGATACATTAGTCAAATAAAGTGCTAAATCTAAAAAGTTTATAACACAGAACATCCAGGAAATTTTGAACACCATGTAAAGACCAAACCTAAGAATAATAGAAATAGAATATAGAGAAGTTTCTAAGCTCCAAGGTCCAGAAAATATCTCAAACAGAATCCTACAAGAAAATTTCCTTAACTTAAAGGAATAAATGCCTATAAACATAAAATAAGCTTACAGAACACCAATATATATATCACCAAAAAAGAAAATCCTCTTGCCACATAGAAGTCAAAACAGTAAATATACAGAACAAAGAAAGAATATTAAAAGCCACAAATGATAAGGACCAAGTGACATATAAAGGTAGACTTATTAGAATTATACCAGACTTCTCAAACAAGACTTTAAAAAACAGAACGGCCTAGGTAGATATTATGCAATCAATAAGGGAACACAGATGCCAACCAAGAATACTATACCCATCAAAATCATAGATGGAGAAAACAAGATATGCCATGACAAAAGCAAATGTAAACAATATCATTCTATTTACCCAGTCGTATAGATGATACTAGAAGAAAAACTCCAACACAAGGAAGGTAACTCCACCCAAGAAAACACAGGAAATAAGTAATTTCACAGAAGAAAACCAAAAGAAGGGAAACACAAGATACACACAGACACACATATCACCACCACCAACATCAAAATAACAGGAATCAACACTCATTGGCCATTAATATCTCTCAACATCAATGGACTCAAGTCCTCAACAAAAAGATACAAGCTAGCAGTGTGGATGCTATAAAAACATCCATAATTCTGCTACATACAAAGAAACACATCTCAGCAACAAAGATAGACATTACCTCAGAGTAAAGGATTGGAAAAATGTTTTCCAGCAAATGGACCCAAGAAGAAAATGTGAGTACCCATTTTAATATCCAATAAAATAAACCTTCAACCAAAATTAATCAAAAGAGATGAGAAAGACATTTCATACTCATCAAAGCAAAAATCCACCAAAATGACATCTCAATATTAAACTTCCATACCCCAAATGCAAGGGTACCCACATTCATAAAAGAAACACCACTAAAGCTCAAATCCCACATTGAACCCCACACATTAATAGTGGGAGACTTTAACACCCCACTCTAACCAAAGGAAATGTCAACAAGACAGAAACTTAACAGAGAAATAATGAAACTAACCGAAATTATAACTCAAATGAACCTAACAGATATCTATAGAACATCTCACATAAACACAAAAGAATATACCTTATTCTCAGCACCACAGGGAATCTCCAAAGTTAACTATATACTGGGTCACAAAGCAAACCTCAAGAGATATAAGAAAATTGAAATAAACTTTTGTATCTTATCAGACCACCATAGATTAAAGCTGGGCCTCAACAACAACAGATGTAACAGGAAGCTTACAAAGTCATGGAAACTGATCATCTCTCTACTTTAGCCATTGGGTTAGGGAAGAAATAAAGACATAAATTAAAGACTTTCTAAAAATCAATGAAAATGAAGGTATAGTATACCAGACTTACGGGACATAATGAAAACAATACTAAGAGAAAAGTTGATAGAAATAACTGCCTTAATAAAAAATTTGGAGAGATCTCATACTAGCAACTTAACAGCACATTTGAAAGCTCCAGGAGAAAAAGAAGCAACCACATCAAGGAGTAGGAGATGGCAGGAAATAATCAAACTTAATGCTGAAATCAGTAACTTAGAAACAGAAAATAGTATAAGGAAACAATGAAACCAAAAGCAGGTTCTTTTAGAAAATCAACAAGATAGATAAAACCTTAGCCAAACTTACAAAAAGGCAGAGAGATAATATCCAAATTAACAAAATCAGAACTGAAAAGGGAAACATAACAAAATACATTAAGGGAATCCAAAGAGTCATTAAGTCTTATTTCAAAAGCCTGTACTCTGCAAAACTGGAAAGTCCAAATGAATTGGATCATTTTCTTGATAAATTCCACCTACCAAATTTAAATGAAGATCAGGTTAGCAATCTAAATAGTCCTATAACCTCTAAGGAAATAGAAGCACTCAATAAAGTCTCCCAATCAAAAGGAAACAAACAAACAAACAAACAAACCAGGGCCAGATGGTTTTAGTGTAAAATTCTACCAAATTTTCAAAGAAGAGCTAATACAAATACTCCTCAAACTATTCCACAATATAGAAACAGAAGGAACATTGCCAAACACATTCTATGAATCTACAGTCACCCTGATACATAAACCACACAAAGATTTGACCAAGGAAGAAAAATTTAGACCAATATCCCTCATGAAAATTGATACTAAAATACTCAATACAATACTTGCAAAGGGATCCAAGAACACATCAAAAGTGTCATCCACCTTGATCAAGTAGGTTTCCTCCCAGTGAGGCAGGGATGGTTCAGCATAAAAAAAATCCATCAATGTAATCCACCATATAAACAAAGTGAAAGAAAAAAAACACACATGATCATCCCACGAAATGCTGAAAAAGCCTTTGACAAAGTCCAATACCCCTTCATTATAAAAGTCTTGGAAAGATTAGTGATACAGGACTATACTAAACATTAAGGCAATATACAGCAAGCCAGTAACCAACGTCAAACTAAATGTTGATGTTGAAACTTTAAGCAATTCCACTAAAACCAGGACAAGAGTGCCTACTTTGTTCATATCTACTCAACATAGTTACTTGAAGTTTTAGCTAGAGCAATAAGGCACCTAAAGAAGATCAAGGGGATACAGATTGGAAAGGAAGAAGTAAAAATATCTCTCTTTGCAGATGATCTGATAGTATACATAAGAGAACCTCCAAAATTCTATCAGAGAATTCCTACAGCTGATAAACACCTTCAGCAAAATAGCTTGATACGAAATTAACTAAAAAAAAAAAAGAAAAGAAAAAAGAAAGAAAGAAACAAACAAACAAAAAACCAAACCCATACCACTGCTTCATACAAATGAAAACCAGACTGAGAAAAAAAAAAAAAGGGAAATATCATCCTTCACAATAGTCATAAATAATATAAAATATCTTGGGATAACTCTAACTAAGCAAGTAAAAAAACTGAATAATAGAAACCTGAAGTCTTTGAAGAAAGAAATTGAAAAAGATATCTGAAAATTGAGTAATTCCCCATGTCCATCCATCAGATAAAGATACTAAAATTGATCATCTTACCAAACACAATGTACAGATTCAATCCAATTCCCATCAAAATTCCAACACAATTCTTCACAAATTGAAGAACAATTTTCAACTTCATATGGAAAAATAAAAACCCCAAGATAATGGAAACAGTCCCATACAATAAAAGAACTTCCGGGGATATAGCCATCCCTGATTTCAAGTTGTACTACAAAGCAATAATAATAAAAACCAGCGGATCCAAGATGGCGGCGGCCTGCGTGGACGTATTTTGATTTCAGGGTTAACAGTCACAAGGTGGCAAGTGTTCCAGGATGCTGTACAAAGGGCACGGCCACTTCTAAATCTTGCCCAGCTACACAGGGACCACGGAGGATCCCTGGGCAGGACGTTCCTTCCCACTCTCAGACACTCAAGGAAGCCACTGGACCCAGGAATAGGGATCACCCATCCCTCAACAGGAGAGACTCCTGGTAAATTCCATGCTAATACCCAAGGCAAATTCAGATCCCATGCAGAGATAATCCAGACCCTGCTGGGCACCCCCAGGTCTCCCACACAGGATCCAACTATCTGGCGAAAGGTTGCGACCCTTGGAAGTGAGCTCAGCTCAGCTGCAAAGTGCCTTCAGACTGCAAATCGCAGTCTGTGACGAAACTGGCCAGTTTACAAGCCGCAGGAGCAGCAAGGCTATTGGAGTTGAACGGCAGATTTACCTGCTACAGGAAACAATCCTAGGCAAACTGCAAGATATCTGAAACTGTCGTATATCGGACTTTTGTACTAGTCCTGGCTGTTCTGGCGGGGAAACAGAGCTTACTTGTACACAGCTCCACCACGTGGATTAATTAGGTCTCCACCTGGGAGGTGGGGCTGAATGACTCACCTGATAGGAGTGGAGTAAGGCAACTCGAATCCTATACCAAAGTGCCCCCTTTGAACCCAGGTCCAGAAGACAGCAAAAAAATTCCACATAGCGCGAGGTCCCAGACCAAAAAAAAAAAAAACAGAGCAAAATGTCTCCAACAAAAGAAAGCAACACTATTCCATCCAGCCCGAACCACCTCACCACAACTGAAACACATGAGAACGATGACAATTCTATATTATGGAAAGTGATAGAGTCCCTTCAAGAATAACTTAAAAGTATGAAGGAATTCGAAGAAGCCACAATTTTACAAGTCAAAACAATGAATAACACCATTAAAGAGCTCCAAGCCTAGGTGACTCAGCTTGAACAGGAAAAGGACAAAACAATGAAAGATTTCCAGGTCAAAACAAGCAAACTGGAGAAGGAAATGTACAAAACGAACACTACCATTCAAGACATGAAAATAGAAATGGAAACAATAAAGAAAACACAGTCAGAGTTAAAAGAGAACAGGAACTACGGATGTGAGTATCAAAAATAGGATGCAAGAGATGGAAGACAGGATCTCAGACATGGAAGATTCGATGGAAGAAATCAGTACAACTTCCAAAGAAAATGAGAAAGCTAAAAAATCTCTCACCCACAACATCCAAGAAATCAAGGACTCAATGAAAAGATGAAACCTAAGAATTATAGGCATAGAGGAAAGAGAAGACTCCCGACAACATGGTCCAGGAAATATCTTCAACAAAATCATAGAAGAAAACTTCCCAAACCTAAAGAAAGAGATGCCAGTAAAAATCCAAGAGGCTTACAGAACACCAAACAGATTAGATCAGAAAAGAAACTCCTCTCACCACATAATAATAGAAACTCCAAATGTAGAGAACAAAGAAAGGATATTAAAAGCTGTAAGAGAAAAAGGCCAAGTCACATACAATGGCAGACCCATCAGAATTAAACCTGACTTCTCCTCAGAAACTTTAAAAGCTAGAAGGGCCTGGGCAGATATCCTACAAGCCCTGAGAGAACATAGGTGCCCAGCCAGGCTGCTATACCCAGAAAAACTCTCTATCAACATAGAAGGAGAAAACAAGATATTCCCTGACAAAATCAAATTCAAACAATATCTCCTCACAAACCAAGCCTTACAGAAGATACTAGAAGGATAATTCCAACACAGAGAAGATAACTACACCCAAGAAAACAGAGGAAATAGAAACCTCCACAGCAACTACACAAAAAGAAACACAACACAGCCAGCTATATGAAAATAATGGGAAATAACACCTGGTCACTAATATTCATCAACATCAATGGACTCAACTCACCAATAAAAAGACACAGACTTACAGACTGGATACGTAAACAAGACCCATCTTTTTGCTGTATACAAGAAACACATTTCACTATTGAAGATGAACACTATCTCAGAGTAAAGGGCTGGGAAAAGGTTTTCCAAGTAAATGGACCCAGGAAACAAGCTGGGGTAGCCACCCTAATATCAAACAAAATAGACTTCCAATTGAAGTTAATAAAAAAAAAAGACAGAGAAGAGCATTACATACTCATTAAAGAAATATCCACCAAGAGGACATCTCAATATTGAACATCTATTCCCCAAAAGCAAAGGCACCTACATTTATAAAAGAAACACTTCTAAAACTTACATCACACATGTATCCAAACACTTTAATAGTGGGAGACTTAAACACCCCACTCACAACAATGGTCAGATCATCAAGACAGAAGACAAACAGAGAAATAATGAGTCTAACGAAGATCATGAACCAAATGGAACTAACAGATATCTACAGAACGTTTCACCCAAACCCAAAAGAATACACCTTCTTCTCAGCACTTCAAGGAACCTTCTCCAAAATCGACCATATAGTTGGACACAAAGATAGCCTCAACAGATACAAGAAAATTGAAATAACCCCTTTTATCTTATCAGACCATCATGGAATAAAGCTGGACTTCAATAGCAAAAGAATCAACAAAAAGTCTACATTCACATGGAAATTGAACAACTCTTTACTAGAGGAACACTGAGTCAGGGAAGAATTAAAGAAGGAAATCAAAGACTTCTTAAAATCCAACAAAAATGAAGACACAACATACCCAAACCTATGGGACAATGAAAGCTGTGCTATGAGGAAAGTTCATAGCACTAACTGCCTTCAAAAAGAAAATTGTGAGAGCTCATATTAGCGAATAAACAGCTAAACCAGGTGAATTGGAAAAAAAAGAAGCAAACACTCCCAAGAGGAGCAGAGGCAGTAGATCATCAAACTTAGGGCTGAAATCAACAATTTAGAGACAAAAGGAACTATACAAAGAACCAATGAAACCAATAGTTGGTTCTTCGAGAAAATCAACAAAATAGACAGAACCTTAGCCAAATTAACTAAAAGACAGAGGGAGAAAACACAAATCAACAAAATCAGAAATGAAAAGGGAGAATTAACAACCGACATTGAGGAAATCCAGAGAATATCTGGATCCTACTTTAAAAATCTATACTCCACCAAATTTGAACTTAAGTGAAATGGACAATTTTCTTGATAGATTCCACCTACCGAAGCTAAATCAAGATCAGATAAACAGACTAAACAGCAGTATAACTCCTAAGGAAATAGAAACAGTCATTAAAAATCTCCCAACCAAAAAAAGCCCAGGGCCAGATGGCTTTAGCACGGAATTCTACCGGACCTTCAAAGAGGAGCTAACACCAATACTTTTCAAACTCTTTCACAAAATAGAATCTGAAAGAACATTGCCAAACTCATTCTATGAGGCCACAGTCACCCTGATTCCTAAACCACAGAAAGACCCAACAAAGAAAGAGAACTTCAGACCAATCTCCATCATGAACATAGATGCAAAAATACTTAATAAAATACTAGCAAACCGAATTCAAGAACACATCAAAAGTATCATACACCATGATCAAGTAGGCTTCATCCCAGGAATGCAGGGATGGTTCAACATACGAAAGCCTATCAACGTCATTCATCAAATAAACAAGATTAAAGAAAAAAAACACATGATAATCTCGCTAGATGCAGAAAAAGCATTTGACAAAATCCAAAACCCCTTCTTGCTAAAAGTTCTGCAGAGAAGGGGCATATTAGGACTGTACCTAGAAATAATAAAGGCAATATACAGCAGGCCAGTGGCCAACATCAAATTAAATGGAGAGAAACTTGAAGCATTTCCTCTAAACTCAGGGACAAGACAAGGATGTCCACTTTCACCATATCTCTTCAATATAGTACTTGAAGTTCTTGCTAGAGCAATAAGACAACTAAAGGAGATCAAGGGGATAAACATCAGAAACAAAAAAGTCAAATTATCCCTATTTGCAGATGATATGATAGTATACATAAGCGACCCCAAAAATTCCACCAGAGAACTCTTACAGCTGATAAACACCTTCAGCAAAGTGGCTGGATACAAAATTAATTCCAAAAAATCAGAAGCCCTTCCTTATACAACAAACAAATGGGCTGAGAAAGAAATAAGGGAAACAAGCCCCTTCGCAATAGCCACAAACAACACAAAATACCTGGGGGTAACTCTAACCAAGCAAGTAAACGACCTGTACAGAAATAACTTCAAGCCCTTGAAGAAAGAAATGGAAGAGGCATTTAGAAGATGGAAAGATCTCCCATGCTCATGGATCAGTAGGATCAACATAATAAAAATGGCCATCCTACCAAAAGTAATATATAGATTCAATGCAATTCCTATCAAAATACCAACACAATTTTTTATAGACTTGGAAAGAGCTAGTCTCAATTTCATATGGAACAACAAAAAGCCCAGAATAGCTAAATCAATCCTGTACAATAAAAAAAAAAACATCTGGAGGTATCACCATCCCAGATTTCAAGCTGTACTACAGAGCAATAATTGTAAAAACAGCATGGTATTGGTATAGAAACAGACCAGTAGATCAATGGAATCGAATTGAAGATCCAGATATAGACCCACACACTTATGGCCACCTAATTTTTGACAAAGAAGCCAAAACGGCATAATGGAAGAAGGACAGCATCTTCAACAAATGGTTCTGGTCCAACTGGATGTTCATTTGTAAAAGAATGAAGTTACACCCATACTTATCACCCTGTAAAAAACTTAAGTCCAAGTGGATCAAAGACCTTAACATAAGGCCGGTCACACTAAATCTACTAGAAGAAAAAGTGGGAGAAACCCTCGAACTGATTGGAACAGGCGTCAACTTCCTGACAGAACACCAACAGCTCAGGACTTGAGATCAACAATCAATAAATGGGACCTCATGAAACTGAAAAGCTTCTGTCATTCGAACAACTGAAAAGCAAAGGACACTGTCATTCGAACAAAACGGCAGCCTACAGACTGGGAGAAAATCTTCACCAACCCCACATCTGACAGAGGGCTAATATCCAAAATCTACAAAGAACTCAAGAAATTAACTGCCAAGAAACCAAATAATCCAATCAAAAAATGGGGGACAGAGCTAAATAGAGAATTCACAAAGGAGGAATCCCTAATGGCTGAGAGACACTTGAAGAAATGCTCAACATCCTTAATCATCAGAGAAATGCAACTCAAGACGACTCTGAGATTCCATCTCACACCTGTCAGAAGGGCTAAGATCAAAAGGTCAAATGACAGCACATGCTGGCGAGGGTGTGGAGAAAGGGGTACCCTACTCCATTGCTGGTGGGAATGCAGGCTTGTGCAATCACTATGAAGGTCAGTCTGGTGATACCTTAGAAAACTTGGAATAGCTTTGCCTCAGGACTCAGCCATACCACTTCTGGGTATACACTGAAATGCCTCTTCACGGAATCATAAGGAAGTTTCCTCATCTATGTTTATAGCAGCCTTATTTATAATAGCTAGAAACTGGAAACAGCCCAGATGTCCTCAACTGAAGAATGGGTTAAAAACTGTGCTACATCTACACAATGGAAAACTATTCAGCTATCAGGAACAATGAAATTATGCAATTTGCAGCCAAATGGATGGAAGTAGAAAAGCTCATCCTGAGTGAGCTAACCCAGACTCAGAAAGACGCATATGGCATCTATTCACTTATAGTAGGATTTTAGCTATATAGTAGAAGGTATCGATACTACAACTAACACACCAAAGGGAACTTAGACATAGACTTCTTATTTTTAATTTTTATTTATTTTTTATATATGTTCTGATATTTTTTTCTATTTATTAGTCTTTTTTATCTATTTGTCTGCTTATTGATTTCTTTTTTAGTAGTTCTCTCTCCCGGGCAATGAGATACTTTTCACTGATGGTACTGCCTTGTAGACCTGCAATGAATGAGGAGGCCCTTGACTCTCATACGACCTCTCAACTGAGATGAGAGACTGTTATATAAGGACACCCCACCCCAGAGAAATGGGATGGAAGGGTTAGGAGGTAAAGAAAAAAAATGAAATGTGATGTTTTAGCCTTTTACTACTAATTGTCATAAACTGTTTAGGATAATTAAGAAATGCAAACTAATGGTTATGCAAGCCGGTCATTCTGTTAGGTACTATGACAGCCTATTATAGTTATTTTCTATGCTAATCAGAAATAAAGCTGCTAAGAGACAAGCAATATCTGCTTACCCTAATATAAGAGATAGATAGGGCCTCTTCAAAAACCTCAAGAGATCTGCAGAATATGGCATTCAAAGATGTTTTCATAACTTTAGATTTTTTTATATCAAGACATATCAACTCCTGACAGCACCCCCTATTCTCCTCCAAGTAGAAGATGAACATCGAAGAATCTCCAGTGGGAAATGATTGAATTAGTCGCAAGCCTATCTCTTGGTAGGAAAAGCCCCTTGCTCCAACTGTAGACAGAATGCTGTCCAAAAAGGACAAAACCTGGAAGCAGGTAAGTTGACAGCCTAGCTCTGCCAAGACAGGGTAGGTAAGTCCTTTATAACCCCTGCTCTACAATCAATGTCTGTCAGAGAAGCAGGGCCAAACGACTGAAGATCGATGCTGTAATATATGGAGAGAAAATGGGAACTGTCCAGGCAGCCAGTGGAATGTCATTTCTTAGTTTGCAAGGCTGCAGGCCCTGTACTTCCTATAAAATCAGATATATTTATCCCTCTCAGGTCTCTGAGGTGGTTGAAGAACAGATAACTAGAGTCTCATAATTAAATTTTGAGTTGTTCAGGAGTCAAGAGAGTGTTATACATCTAAAAAGATACTTTTAAAATTGTGTTGCAAGTTAGTATGAATGTTGAGTCAGATATAGACCTTTAAACTCATGGAGATGGTTAGATAGTAGAATGTTAAAGTCAGGGACCAAATACATATGGACTGGACATTGCGAATGTACGCTAAGCCATATAACCCTCATAACTGTGGCCTAATTACCTCTGTTGTTTTGTATTGTATTTATTATTATAAGAAATAGAGCCATTTGTTGAACTGAAAGGGGAACTGTAGGGGGAAATAAGATATACCTTAAACTTAAAAGAAAAAAAAAAAGAGAAGAGGAAGGGGGATGAGGGTGGGAGGGTGGGACTGGAAGGGGGAATAGGGAGGGGACTGTGATTGAGATGTAACTTGAAGAATTAAAAAATAAAGGAAGTTTGCCAAAGGGAACTTGTGCATAGACTTCTTATTTTTAATTTTTATTCTGTATTTATTTTTTATATATTAGTTATATTTTTTTTTCTATTTTTTAGTCTTTTTTATCTATTGTATGCTTATTGGTTTGTTTGTTTAGTAGTTCTCTCTCCCGGGCAACGAGACACTTTTCACTGAGGGTACTGCTTCATAGATCCCCAATGAATGAAGAGGTTCTTGGCCCTCATACGACCTCTCAACTGAGATGAAGGACTGTTATATAAGGACACCCCACCCCAGGGAAATGGGATGGAAGGTTTAGGAGGTAAAGGAAAAAAATGAAATGTGATGTTTCAGCCTTTTACTACTAATTGTCATAAACTGTTTAGGATAATTAAGAAATGCAAACTAATGGTTATGCAGCCGGTCATTCAGTTAGGTACTATGACAGCCTATTATAGTTACTTTCTAAGCTATTCAGAAATAAACCGGC
The DNA here is from genome assembly GCA_907164525.1 of Lophiomys imhausi. NCBI lineage: Eukaryota > Metazoa > Chordata > Mammalia > Rodentia > Muridae > Lophiomys > Lophiomys imhausi. The sequence goes on along the minus strand of CAJQZJ010001896.1, from coordinate 2,687,718 downwards.
AAGGGACAAGCAACATCTGCTTACCCTAATATAAGAGATAGATAGGGCCTCTTCAAAAACCTTAAGAGATCTGCAGAATATGGCATTCAAAGATGTTTTCGTAACTTTAGATTTTTTTTATATCAAGACATATCAACTCCTGACATCACCCCTATTCTACTCCAAATAGAAGATGAACATCGAAGAATCTCCAGTGAGAGATGATTGAATTAGTTACAAGCCTATCTCTTGGTAGGAAAAGCCCCTTGTCCCAACTGTAGACACAATGCTGTCCAAAAAGGACAAAACCTGGAAGCAGGTAAGTCGACAGCCTAGCTCTGCCAAGACAGGGTAGGTAAGTCCTTCATAATCCCTGCTCTACAATCAATGTCAGTCTGAGAAACGGGGCCAAATGATTGAAGATCGGTGCTGTAATGTATGGAGAGAAAATGGGAACTGTCCAGGCAGCCACAGGTATGTCATTTCTTAGTTTGGGAAGCTGCAGGCCCTGTACTTCCTATAAAATCAGATATGTTTTTCCCTCTCAGGTCTCTGAGGTGATTGAAGAACAGATAGCTAGTGTCTCATCATTTAATTTTGAGTTGTTTAGGAGTCAAGAGAGGGTTATAGATCTAAGAAGATACTTTTAAAATTGTGTTGCAAGTTAGTATGAATGTTGAGTCAGATATAGACCTTTAAACTCATGGAGATGTTTAGATAGTAGAATGTTAAAGTCAGGTACCAAATACATATGGACTGGACATTGGGAATGTACATTAAGCCATATAACCCTCATAACTGTGGCCTAATTACCTGTGTTGTTTTGTATTGCATTTATTATTATAAGAGAAAGAGCCATTTGTTGGACTGAAAGGGGAAACTGTAGGGGGAAATAAGATATACCTTAAACTTAAAAGAAAAAAAAAAGGGAAGAGGATGGGGGGTTGAGTGTGGGAGAGTGGGACTGGAGGGGGAATAGGGAGGGGACTGCGATTGAGATGTAACTTGAAGAAATAAAAAACAATCAAAAAAATAAAGGAAAAAAATAATAAAAACCAAATGGTATTGTCAAAAAACAAACAAACAAACAAAAACAGACAATTCATCAATGGAATCAAATAGAAGACCAAGAATTAAATCCACATACTGGGAGACACTTCATTTTTGACAAAGAATGCAAAGCAATACAACAGAAAAAAGAAAACATCTTCAACAAATGTTGCTGGATTAACTGAATGTCAGCATGTGGGAGTATACAAACATTTCCATATATCACCCTGCATAAAACTTAAGTTCAAAGTGATCAAAGATCTCAAAAACTGGGTATGTTAAGTCCAATAGAAAAATAAGTGGGGCATAGTCTTGAATGTATTGGTACAGGAAACAACTTTCTGAACAGAACACCAACAGCTCAGGCACAAAGATCAACAATTAATAAATAGGACTTCATTAAACTGAAATGTTTCTATAAGGCAAAGGATACTGTCTATTGGACAAAAAGGCAGCCTATAGACTGGGAGCTTATCTTCACAAACCCTACATCTAACAGAGTGATTATATCTAAAATATATAAAGATCTCTGTTGTTTTAAAAATCTAAAACATCCCAGTCCTTAAATTTTAACCAATGAAGACACAGTTGCTAGGCTGAAAACCTTGTAGCCCATAAAGTCAGAAAAAACATCCATCTGATCTTCCTTTTCCAAACAAAAGCCCAAAGTTAAAATGCTCTCTTACTCAGCTCATGTCCCAGAAAGAAAAAGCATGATAGCTCACCCAAGTTGACTTCCTTATTCAGCTGAAAACCCTAGAGGAAAAAGCTCAGAACTAGAAAGCCATAATCCAAAAGCTATAAAGCTCCTTCTCCACATTGTCTTAAGTATCCTCCAGTCAGTGTCTCTATTTCAGTTTAATCCCTGTCAGCTTGTTTCTTTCTCTGCCTCTTGATTTAAGGTTAACATTATTTAATATTGTATACAGAAAGTTCTTGTATTAAAGGTGGGTGCTAGGACAGATCCACATCACAAGTACTTATTTACAGTAAACAAAAAACTCTAGGATGAAAGGCTGAGCCATCCTATAATTAGAAACAGGCTTTACAGTTTAAAATTTTGGGGTTCACAACCTGATCAAATGTTCTGCAACAGATCACAAGAAATTAAACACAAACAAACCAAGTAATCCATTTAAAAATGGGGAACAGAGCTAAATTGAGAATTCTCAACAGAGGAATCCATGATGACTTTTAAAAAATTATTTATTTATTGCTTCAGGTTACATCTCCATCATAGTGTCCTCTTTCCACACTTCCCAGTCCCGCCCTCCCACCCTCTACCCCCTAACCCTTCCATCCCACTCCTCTGGAGTAGAGTGTTCCTACATATAGCATCCCCCCACCCCAGCTCAGCACTCATATGAGGGCCAAGAGCATCCTCATACACTGGAGGCCTACAAGGCAGTACCACCATGGAAAAGTGTCTCAATGTCAGGGAGAGAAAACAAACAAACAAGCAAAAAGTCTATGTCCATGTTCCCTTTGGTGTGTTGGTTGTACTATAGATATCCTGTACTATATAGCTAAAATCTGACTATAAGTGAATAGATGTCATGTGTCCTTATTCATCAGAGAAATACAAATCAAAATGACTCTGAGATTCCATCTTACACCCATCAGAATTGCTAAGATCAATAACTCAAGTGACAGCACAGGCTGGTAAGGATGTGGAGAAAGGGGAACACTCTTCCATTGCTGGTGGGAGTGCAAAATAGTATAACAACTTTTTAATCAATTTGGTGCTTTCTCAGAAAATTAGGAATAGTTCTACCTCTAGACCTAGCTATACCACTGGTATATACCCAAAAGATGTTCCAATATACCACAAGGACATTTGCTCAACTAAGTTCATAGCAGATTTATTCAGGGCCAGAAACTGGAAACACCCATATGTCCCTCAATCAAAGAATGAATAAAGAAAATGGGGTACATTTACTTAACAGAATACTACCTAGTTATTAAAAACAATCGTGAAACTTTCAGGCAAATAGGTAGAACTAGAAAATATCATCCTGAGTGGGTAACCAGATCCAGAAAGACACACATGTTACGTACTGGCTTATAAGTGGATATTAGCCATATAGTACAGGATAGCCATATTACAATTCACAGACCCAAAAAGCTAAGTAACAAGGAGGGCCCAAGGAAGGATGCTTGAATCTAACTCAGAAATGGAAATAAAATAGATATCAGAAGTGGGTGAAGATAGGGAACTGAGTGGGAGAGGGCATGGAGTATGGAAGGATGGTAGGAATCAGGTGTTCGAAGAGTGAAGGTGAAGGTTCTCAGAGAGGACTGGGAGAGAGAAGCAAAACCTATCAGGGTGAGGGGGCATCTCTGGGAGAAGCTGGAGACCGGCAACAGGGTAGGCCCCTTGGAGGATATGGAACTGACCCTAGCTGAGACTCCTAGCAACAGAAAGTATGAAGATTGAAGTGGCCACCTGCTATAGCCAAACAGGACTTCCGATGTAGTAAGGAGTACACCAACACACAGAGAAAACCTTCAACCCAAAATTTGACCTGCTTACAAGATGTGCAGGGATAAAGTTGGAGGAGAAATTGAGGGAATGGCCAACCAATGACAGTCCCAACTTGAGACCCACCCCATGAGAGAAAGCCAACCCCTGACACTAGTAATGATACTTTGGTATACTTGCAGAGAAGAGCCTAGCATAACTCTCCTCTGAGAGGCTCCACCTAGCAGATCAAAACAGATGCTGAGATACACATCAAACATTAGACCAAGCTCCAGGAGTCTAGTGGAATATCTGGTGGAAGGATAGAGGGAGCCAGAGGGGACAAGAACTCCACAAGAAGAAAAACAGGGTCAACTAACATAGACCTACAAGGGCTCACATAGACTGAATCACCAACCAAAGAGCATTCATGGAAGGGACTTATGTCCTCTATACATATGTAGCTGATGGGTAACTTGGTCTTCATGTGGGTCCCCTAGCAATTGGACCAGCATCTGTTTCTGACATGGACTCTGTTGTGTGCTTTTGGATCACTTTCCCCTAGCTGGGCTGTCTTGTCTGGCCTCAATGGACGAGCATGTACTTATTTCTGATGTGACTTGATGTTCAGGGGCATGTTGATATGGGGGGGTTCCCCCTTTATGAGAAGAAGGGGAGAGAGAAATGGGGAAAGAGGGTGGGAGGGTAGTACTGGGAGGATAGGAGTGAGGGGGCTGCGATTGGGATATAAAGTAAGTAAATAAATAAATGAAAAAAGATAGATTGCCAATCTGAAAGTAATTTTGAAGTGTACTGCTTAGTGAATTATATTTGCACATTTTTATATGTATCTGTGTTTTAAGAAGTATACTTTTTGCTAGTGACTACTTGAAACTATTCCATTTTTTAGAAGACATATACACCCTGTCAGTCTCTTTGTTGTAAATCACAAAGCACAGCACTTTTCTCATAGGTTGTCCACAAACTAGGACATAGAGTTACAAAGAAAACTACCACAGTCCCTTTGCATAAGTTTGTTTTGATTAGAACTAATATTCAAAGAAGAAAGTTATAAAAGAGATAATCTGCTTTGATGTGGTTTTGATGAAAAAAAAACACACACACACACATCAGAAGGTACAGGAAATATTAGATTGTTAATGTGTTTTAGCTCATTTCCAACAAGTAAGGATTCAGCAGAGTTATAGCTTCCAGTTGCCTAGCAAATAAAAAAAAATTGTATTACCGTATAGTTTACTTGTATCATATTCAACAACCATTAATATTCACCTTAAAAATATTTTAAAACATTTACGTGTATGAGTGCTTTGACTGAATATATGTCTACTATGTACCCTATGTGTGCCTGGTGTTTGTAGAGGACAGAGGAGGGCACTGAGTGGTTCCCTGGAACTGGAGTTATAAATGACTTTGATCTGTCATGTCAGGACTAGAAATAGAACTCAGGTTCTTTGTGAGAGCAGCCTGTGCCACTTCCACTGAACCATCTCTCTCCCTTTGATTCTTTTTCTTTCTTTCTTTTTTCTTTAAATTCACATATACAGAAATTCAGATCGAGAGTGATGTGATTAGGCTAATTAGATAGTCTCTACACAATGTGCCTACATGAGAAAGATGTTTGATGATAAGCTTACACTGGCTGGTTTTGTTGTTGTTGTTTGCTTCTTAATAGGCATATGATAGATAGTACCATGTCAGAGGAGAGAGCCTCAGTGGAGAAAATGCTCCATTACCTTGACTTGTATGCAAATCTATGAGACCCCTTTATGATAAGTGTTTGATGTTAGAGGGTCCAGCTCACATTGTGCAGTGCTACCCCGAAGCAGGTAGTTATGGGATGTGTAAGAAAAACAAGCTGAGCAAAACAGCCAGCAGTGTTCCTCCACTGGCCCCTGCTTCAGCTCTTGCCTTCATGTTTCTGCCTTGAATTCCTGAAATAAAGCCTTTTCTTTCTAAGTTAGTTTTGGTTAGTCTTTTATCACAGAAATGGAAACCTAGTAACACAAGGCTCAAGTTCCACCTTTTCCCCCCCTCATTATTCTGGGATTCACATCTGTGCTACACTACTGTTAATATGAAACAGTAGTGACTTTATTGGGAGGAAGAAATGGCTGCTCCTGGAGAATTTGAGAAAGACACAAACTGTTGGCTGCATGCATATTAAGTTCTTCTCTAACACTCAAGTGAATGACTTATACATGTATGTGTATCATAGTTTGTGATGAATATTTAAATAATATTTTAGTATACAATGATCTCTGGATTGTTCCTTATCACAGTTTGCTAATGTTGAATTTAAGCCCTCAGAGTGATTAGATGGCTTGCATAAAGTGCAATGGCATTATATATAATATAATATATATTATATTATATAATAATATATATAATATGTAGGTTATAAACATAGTTTTTCTATGCCAAAATATATTTCTTTCCATTTCACATTTCTTATTATCCTCCTACAATAAATTCCCTCTAATATTGGCTTTGTATGTGTGACATGGGGTTATTGTTGTTTCAGGAGTATTACTGACATAATGAAATTATATCATTATTTTATTGTTATTATTTCTTTGCATCTGTGATCGAAATATAGGCATGTGGACTCAGCACTGATAATTTTAGAAGACAGTGTACTTGATAGTACTCTGAATTTTATCAATGCAAAATTAATAATATATTTCACTCCAAAGAAAGATCTATGTGTTCTGAGATCAAATGAGGCCTTGGAAATCATCAGAATTTACCTTCTTATTATTGCAGTGACAAATACTGAATTATAAAAAGAAAGTATTTCATTATAAAGTTTCAATTTATGTATTTCAAGAAAATTTGAGTGTTAATCTTGGAAGGGTATAACTTTAATTTTACTGAAACTAATTCTCACTTAACAATGTATAGCATATTTAATGAGAATTGAACAGAGCAGCACTGGAAAGTGGGATTTGGTTAGGACTGTACATTGATAAAAATACTAACATGACTGATTTTATTCTGAACATAAATATTTTATCAAAGATACAATTACATTAATAGATTCTTTTGTGGTCCCAGTGTAGAATCCATTAAGAGTTCATATCTAGTTATGAATGCATTGAATTATGATCAGCCAATAAGAAACTGAAAAAGGGGTTGGAGAGATATCTCCAGAGGTAAGATAATATACTTATGCTCTTGAAGAAGTTTAGAGTTCTTGCCCCAGTACTCACTTAGGCCGACTCAAAGCCTCCTGAAACTCAGATCCAGGGAGTCAGATATCCTCTTTTGACATCTGCTGGCACCTTCTTTCACATATAAACACACTCACACATATAAAAGTACACCTACATTAAAATAAAGTTCAGAAAAGAAGCTAAGAGAGAAAGGTATGAGGATTACATCACCATTCCATCCTTAACATTTAAAGATAAAGATTATATTTTCTGTTAGAACACACATGTACATTCTCAAACCTGGTGTTACTACTCAGCCTGACTTGTTAGATGATTTGAATGAATTGTTCTATCCTTTTTTAGTGTCATTTTATCCCTCTGTGGTATGGCTACTAATTTTCCTAAGCCACTCTGACTCAAATGAAATATATATCTCACAAGAATCAATAAAATAAATATTTCTGGTGTCTATTCTTTTTCATAGTGTAAGACTGTTGGCAAGTTAAATCTAACTTAGAAAACTTCCTAAGTAAAATGGCTCCATTTTCTCAAACCCATGATCACTCTAAATGGAAAGATGGACCTGGCTCTTTTGATTAACATTGCAGCTGATTCTGAAACTAAAGAAAGAATTGCCCATCATGCCAAAAAGGAGGGAAAAATTTTGTTTTTACATATTGATTTTACTTTAAACACTTTATATTTTCAACCATGCAAGATGAATTTAAGAACCTGTTATCAAAAAGATAGCCACTAACCAAACAATCCCACTATTACTCCTAAATCAAATTTAATAACTGCCCTTCTTTTCTTTTTAAAAATAGAAGATTGAAAACTTAAAAATGAATTAAATTGAGAGAGAATAACAATCTCTTCGGAAAGACACTGTGGTATCTCTCTGATGATGAGCAATCTGTTTATTTTCTGAAGACTGTAAACAAACTAATATTTCTAGAGGTGTAGGATGAATCACCTGTTTAGGAGCATTGAAGAGAAAATGTAGAAGTTATAAGTGAGTTGCAAAGCAATGAATAAGGATGTATTACACTGCAGGAAGCCATCAATATTTGTTTGTTTTGTCAGTGTGAGGAATAAATCTGTTCACTAATTTGTATTCTCCACAGTTAATTCTAGTGTTCTTGCATGAGCGTTTTTATTCCACAGTGAGTGTTGCACAGCTGCTTAATGGTGCCATCAAGAATTCAGAAAGTCATGGTCCCTTGGAGATGGAGAGGCAGTGTAAACTATATCAACTGAAAAACCATAAAACTCCATTACCTTTCATGATCCTACAAGCCTTTCCTGAATCCTCTCTCTTCTTTACTTCTCTGGATTCTTCTACTTAAGAGAAAGAAGCTTGTTCTGTCTAAAATCCAAGTAATTACTGGTTTAAATGGTCAAAGTATTGCCTTCTTTGCAAGTTGCCTTCAACATCTTTTGCTTAACTCAGTTTGCACTAGCAGTGATATTGTCAACATAAACTAAATACAGAAATTAGACATGGTCCATCTGAAGAAGTAATTCCACTGACAGATGATAGATCGCTCCTATATAACTCTCAATGTTAATATTATAGCTTGTATGTCTACATGTATCTGCTATAAAAATTTGTGGGTTTTTTTTTAGTACTTTACTTAGATCTTAAAAAGTAATACTATCATCCTTTTGTAGGGTGAGGTTCGTGCATTCTGCCTTCTGTTCTAATTTTGCATCTGATAGATGTGATCTCAACTAGCCTTCACTAACTTTGAGAGAAAAATTCAATCTTTAACTCATTTGAGATTATGATAGGGAAGTCACAAACTAGATTTGGATTTGCTGCTCTGTACTCTCCTCAAATAAGGTTGAAATTTACTCAGTGTAGTGTCATGGAAGGTTCCAGATGTGGTCTACTTAGGGATTGTAATCCTCTGTATCAATATAACTTAAAAGCTGAGATACATATAGCTTTATGTTCAAATATAACATTCTTTGTGTCAATATGAATTTTCTTTCACTCAAGCACATTTAATGACAAAACGCCTTCCTTGGATTTTGACAGTGTTTATATTCTTAATTGTAACATTTACCTAATAAATTGCTGGCTTTTTAAAAAGATGTATTTTTCACACAATTGTGTTTAACCTACAAATAAGAATACATTTTCTAGTAGTAACATTATTTTTTTTAAGAGTAAAAAATCTGTGAAAATAATGTATTTTTGAATTTAAAAATATCAGATTTCAATTAGGAATATGTACCTAACCAATTTTTTTCTTTTTGTATTGCTGAATTTGAAACATTTCATCATTTGACAGCATCCAAACAACAAATTAAGATTTACTTGTATCTTTTTTGTATATTCTAGGTGTTAAATATTATTGTTGAAAAATATCAATGAAATTTTTAAGGGATGGAAATATGAGTCACACACTAAGAATGCATACTAATCTTTCAGAAAACTCAAATTTAATTACAAACAACGTTATTGGAAGGCTTACAATTGTTTGTACCTCCAGCTCATGGGGATTCAATGCATGCTGGAGTCCATAGGCACCTGCACTCACAGTACAAACAGAGTTACTCACACAAACATACAAACACACACACACACGCACATAAATTCTTTAAATATAAGATGTCTATGATCCACTTGGACTTAAGTTTTGTGCAAGTTGAAAAGTATGGGTCTAATTTCATTCTATTACATGTCTACTTCCACTTAGACCAGCACCATTTGTTGAAGATGCTGTCCTTTTTCCATTGTATGGTTTTAACTTCTTTGTCAAAAATTAAGTGACCATAGGTGTGTGGGTTCATTTCTGAGTCTTCAATTCGATTCCATTGATACACTGGTCTGTTTCTGTACCAGTACCATGCTGTTTTTATTACTATTGTTTTGTAGTACAGCTTGAAATCTGGGATGGTGATACCTCCAGATGATTTGTTGTTGTTGTATAGGATTGATTTAGGTATTCTGGGTTTTTTGTTATTCTGTATGAAGTTGAGAATTGTTTTTTCTAGGTATATAAAGAATTGTGTTGAGATTTTGATAGGAATTGCCTTGAATCAGTATATTGCTTTTGGTAGGATGGCCATTTTTATTATATTGATGCTACTTATCAATGAGCATGGGAGATCTTTCCATCTTCTGATGTCCTCTTCAAATTCTTTCTTCAAGGACTTGAAGTTCTTGTCATACAGGTCCTTCCTTGTTTGGTTAGAGTTACCCCCAGGTATTTTATATTGTTTATGGCTATTGTGAAGGGTGTTGTTTTCCTAATTTCTTTCTTATCCCATTTATTTTTTGTATAAAGAAAGGCTTCTGATTTTTTAAAATTAATTTTTTTATCCAGCCACCTTGCTGAATGTGTTTATCAGCTGTAAGAGTCCTCTGGTGGAATTTTTGGGTCGCATATGTATACCATTATATGATCTGCAAGTAGGGATAATTTGATTTATTAATTTCCAATTTGTATCCCCTTGATCTCTTTTAGTTGTCTTATTGCTCTAGCAAGAACTTCCAGTACTATGTTGAAGAGATATGAGGGAAGTGGGCATCCTTGCCTTGTCCCTGAGTTCAGAGGAAATGCTTTAAGTTTCCCTCCATTTCATTTGATACTGGTTATGGGATCAACACACTAAATCTAATAGAAGAGAAAGTGGGAGAAAGCCTTGAGATAATTAGCACAGGAGGCAACTTCCTGAACAGAACACCAATAGCTCAGGCTCTAAGACCAAAAATCCATAAATGGGACCTCATGAAACTGAAAAGGTTCTGTAAGGCAAAGGGCACCATCATTTGAACAAAATTTCAGCCTACAGATTGGGAAAAGGTCTTTACAAATCCGACTTCTGACAGAGGGCTAATATCCATAATTTATAAAGAACTCAAGTAATTAAACACCAAGACACCAAATAATTCAATGAAAAAATGGGAAACAGAGCTAAACCAAGAATTCACAAAGGAGGAATCTCTAATGGGAGTGAGACATTTGAAGAAATGCTTAGTATCTATAATAATTAGAGAAATGCAACTCAAGATGATTCTGAGATTCCATCTCACACCTGTCAGAATGGCTAAGATCAAAAACTCAAATGATAGCACATGCTGGCGAGGTTGTGGAGAAAGGGGAACACTCCTCTATTGCTGGTGGTAGTGCAAACTTGTACAACTACTATGGAAATCGGTTTGGCGATATCTTAGAAAACTTGGAATAGCCTTATCTCAAGACCTAGTCATATTACTTCTGGGTATCCACCCAAATGATTCCTCATCAAACCACAAGAACATCTCCTCATCTATGTTCATAGCAGTCTTATTTGTAATAGCTAGAAACTGGAAACAACCCAGATGTCCCTCAACCAATGAATGAATTAAAAAAATTGTGATACTTTTACACAATGGACTGCTACTCAGCTATCAGAAACAAGGAAATCATGCAATTCACAGCCAAATGGATGGAACTAGAAAAGCTCATCTTCAGTGAGCTAACCAAGACTCAGAAAGATGCTTAGGGTATCTACTCACTTATAATTGGATTTTAGCCATAAAGTACAGGATAACTGTCCTACAACCAATACACCAAAAGGATCAGGAGCATAGACTTTTCTACATATTATGGGGACAATTGGCCCTAGGAGTGCTCCCATGTTGGCCCCCAGTAGAGAGGAAGCTCTTAGACTGTGTATGACTGTTGAGCCGAGAGGGGCTGATATGTAGGGACAATTCACATAGGAGGAGAGGGAAGGCTGGGAGAGGGAGGAGAGGATGGGAGGGTGGAACCGGGACAGGTGGAATGAGGGCACTGTGATGGAGTTGCAACTTGCAGTAATAAATTTTAAAAAAAGTCTGTATTTTCTAGGATAGAAAACATTTTATCTTTGTCATATACTTTATTCAAAATAAATACTTCAACTGTCATTTTCTTTGTATTCATTTATTTAAAATTATGTAGCTCTGTTCTCCTTTACCTTTTTTCCTCAAAAAAAGTGTGAGGCAATAAAAGGAACATTGTTTTGCTATGTTGAGTTAAAAATACAACACACTTTGTTTTTGTAATTTGTAAATTGTGCTATTAGAATTTTAATTCTCAATTCTTATTTTATTCACTAGACACTTAGATAGATGTTAAAGATAGTTCATTTTACAGTCATGTCTATGAAAATAAGGAAAATTATGAAGATTTATGTTGAATTTGATTTCTGGTATTTTATTACCATTTAATTTTCTAATTTCTACTTTTCAGTAGTAGGAATTTAATTCCTTATTTACTTTGAAGGAATAAAGTTACATGTCCAAGAAAAGTAAACATTAGATACAAATGACAATGTGTAATTAAATGGTAAATAATATTTTCTCAAGGAGATAATTCATCCTAAAATCTTGTTGGGCACAGAAGAGATTTAATCACTTCTATTTTATTCAAATACATATATGTTAGTTGGAAATTTGCATTGTAACCACATAGCTTTATAGAAATGTTTTACATCCTACTTGATCATGAAATACAAGTAAATAGTGCTTATAGTGCCCACAGTGAGCTTATGAATCAGTACTGTAATTGTTTATGGAAAGGACTTGGGAAGAGCACAGTTGTCCAGGCTCTGTTATGCCTACATTCCTAGCTTTGCTTAGGTGTGTTTTCAGCACTTTGGAGCTTCAGTTGCATACTGTGTAGGGATTGTCCCAAATGTTCAGGATCTTAAAGAGGCAAATGTTTTTAAAAGGGTACAGGATTTATATGTGTGCATCTGCAACTCTGTGTCAGGAAGCCAGTATTCTGAGAGTTGAGGTCATATTTTGTTCTATTAACTCTGGCATAGGCATGAGATCCTGACAGTAGATTGTTGCTCATTTTCAGGTATTGGAAGATAAATTCTATGTCTCTCAGATCTTTAGCTTCACCAAACAGTTTAGCAATGCATGCCCACTTGGCTTCTTGGAGTACAGTGAAGGTATTTCAAGGGATGAATAGAGAACAATTCAATTTTCTTGGTAGGAATGAATTGTGAGACTGAAGATAGAGTTTGTGAAATGACAGCAACTAGAAAATAACGGAAAAGTAGTGGATCAGAAGTTAAGAACCTTCTATAATTGTTCATAATGTATTATTCTTACTCACAACTTAGGGAGTTATGAAGAAATGATCTTGTTGAGAAACTTACTGTATTATCCAATGAAAGAATAAAAAAAGATTAAAAGGGGTATGCCAGAAGTCCAATTAACACATGTATTACTGTATTACTCTTGCTTTCAAATTCAATAATTGAGCAAATAGTTATTTAACACATGCTATATTCCAGACATTAGGGTTTGACCTGACATTACAATAGTTGTTGAACTTATGGTCTGTCTACTGAGATCTAGGACAACAGAATTCCAAGTCTTGTAATAATCAGCATGTAAGTAAATTGTGTGACCGTCTGAGGAGTGAGGTATCCAAGAGAAAAAATAATAAGCAATGACTATGAAGATCAGATGAACTGGTATTTTCAGCACTATTTTAATCAAATCTCATTGTGTGAACACAAAAATATAATAATAGAATATCAGGAAAAAGAATAAAGTTATACAGAATTTTCTAGTGCTGGAAATAAAATTGTGTACATTTTCCATAAATTAATTAATTTAATTTTTCATTTTTCATCTTTCTATGCTTGTTTAATGTTTTGTTTTAAATTTTAGATTGTCTTTCTTTCTTTTTTTTAGAGAAAGTTTTTTTTTTTTGATGTCACATAAGCTAGTCCCATACTTCCAAAGTACTAGGATTACAGGCTTGTGTCATCACATACATTTTATTTTAGTCCATCCATATCAACATGCAATTATAATTGTCAGAAAAATCATAGAAATATATACATAGATGTGAGAATTACTTTATTATGAATCCATTTGCCATAGATTATACTTGTGTGTTTTTTATCAGATGGCATGCTATGAAATATTTACCTAACGTTTATTCTGCAGCACATTTAGCTTCTGTTTCCTTTTGTTCATAAGATTGATTCTATTTAAAAATTAAGTTGTGTCGTGTCCCCCTCGACCAGCAAGGATGACACAACTCACAAAAGCTCTTCTCCAGTAGTTTATTCAGGTCCCTTGAAAACAGTCTTCTAAATTTTGAATGCCTGGGCAGACCCAACCCACAGGCTAAATACTAAAATGAACAGCCAGTCAAGTAAAGCCAAGTGGTGCTATCTTAGAGGCCCACGTATGCGGAAGCAAGCCAGATCAGCGGTCTTTGCCAAATATGAACTTATTATCATAGAGAGCGCTCACCGTCGGGCTGGTGGAAGGTGGAGACCAGAGCCATCTTTAGGGCGTGGCACTTCGCAGCTCTCTACAGTTCCCCCTTTTTTATTTTTTCTAAAGTAGATAAAAAGTCCCTGGAAAGGCTTCGTAATCCCTCTATCTGGGGATCTCACGGTTGGCCTGAGCCTGTAGGAGGGCGGTGCTCAAACTCTTACCCGTCTCTGGGTCAGCCTCCCCACTCGGGACTGCCCTGTCTTAGGTGGCCGAGACTTACCCGTCAACTCCGTCACTGACTTGCCAGACCCTAATATCCGTGGAACGAATACCTCAGTGGGCAGGGACTATGCTTAGTGAAGATTTACTTCACGGCAGCGAGCCATGCCTGAGGGGACTGGCCCGACTCAATGGCGACAAGGGCTTGTATAATCATGGCTTAATTACGCTTTTGTGTAGCTCTCATTTTATAGATGCACCATAGGCAAACCAGAGAGGCTAGTATCATCAGTATCGCTAAAGAGCCTACGCCCGCCCACTCCTTAAGATGATCCATAGCCATCTGTATCCAGGAAGTCAAGCCAGTAGCCAGGCTCAGATCCACCCGAGTGGAGTTGATGTGGACAATTGTCGCTCTCAGCTCTCTCATCAAATTTTCAAATTCAGCTGACCAATCCTGTAAGAGGAACTTTGACAATTGTCTAGACAAATTAGCAGCCTTTGTAAAATTTTGATACTGCACGGAAGTAACACACAAACCTTGCATTTTCCACTCATACCCCAATTGTGCTAGTTGCCAAAGAGAATCAATCTGTTCTTGTATTAAATCTATGCGTTGATTAACTATCATAAGACCTCCTTTGAGATGAGAATTCATAGAGGTCTGAGTATCCAATGCCTGTGCCACAGTGGCTGAGATGTTATTCAGGGCATTGGCAGTCTGTATAGAACTAGACAAGGCAATAGCTGAGGCAGTAGCTCCCACAGCAGCAACAGTGATAGCAGTAACAATAGCTGCAGTGATGCCAAAATCTCTTTTAAACCTGAACAGCATCATGGTATTAGGAGCCTCTACAGGAACTGGTACATATCGAGGCATTCTAGTCACCACAGCCAAAGGAAAGGCTGTGGCATTCCAGCATAGGGCATAAAAACATGTGCCCGGAGTGCATACTAACTTTTCTTCACCCAAGGATGCACTCCCATTACTTACAATCCACAGAAAAGGAGGCCAGAGACATACTGGCGAAGCTGAAAAGTTCTTGTTGCGGTAAGAATGAAACAAAGAATTCCAAGTACCAGAGCCACTACTGCTAGAGAAATCCAGATTGGTAGCGGACCCTAGGGAAAAATTACCTCTTTGATAAATTCCTCCCCCCAAGCATAATGACAGGTCCCAAGTCCATGCAACTTCCATTTACTCCACACAAAAGCCACAAATCAAAAGGATTGGTGGCAGTCTGCTGAGGATCCCTAGTAGATATATCAAGCATTCCTGTACAAGACTTATTCACTATATTACTAATCATGGGGCTAAAGGAAAAACAATCTTGTTGAACCCAAACTGCTCTGCGCTCCTGACATACTCACTGCTACTATCACCAGGATCCTTAGGAAGGTCTTCATGACGAATCTTCCTCACAAGGCATTCAGGCACCCACACTGGATCTTGTTGATCCTGAGGAAAAACACAAACAGACCCTCTCGCCCATGTTAGCACGGGGTCAGGCCCCCGCCAAGAGCCTGTCAGAATGTCCTTCCACTTCACCATACTTTTAGGTGAACCATGGGAATCCTGATGTCTGTCCGCTGCTGAGCGGCCTTGAGCATCCAAATTGAAAAAATTTAAAGTAAATAAGGCTAAAGATATTCTCTCCTTGGGGGTACGGCCTTGGCCTATTCCCCCTTTTTGTATTTGCAAGCATTCTTTCAAGGTGCGATGAGCACGCTCCACAATTCCTTGTCCTTGAGGGTTGTATGGTAATCCATGATTAAGCTGTACCTCCATCTGGTTACAGAAGGAGACAAAGGACTGAGCCGTATAGGCTGGTCCATTGTCCGTTTTCAGCTGCTGTGGTTTTCCCCATGCAGCCCAGGCTTCTAAGCAATGTCCTATGACATTGCAAGCCTTTTCTCCACTCATAGGTGTAGCATGTATGATACCTGAGCAGGTATCCACAGATACATGAATATATTTTAAGGTTCCAAATTCTGAAATGTGGGTAACATCCATTTGCCAGATTTTGAGTGGCATCAACCCTCTAGGGTTCACTCCCACACTGGGAGGATGATGATGAATCACACATTGAGGACAGTCCAAAACTACTTGTCTAGCATCTGTTCTAGACAAATGGAATTTCTGCTGTAGAGTTTTTGCATTTACATGAAATAATTGGTGAAACTGTCTGGCTTGATCCAGGAATGAGCTCCAAAAAATGCATTCCATCCTGGTCCATTGATCAACTTTATCATTACCCTCACTTAATGGTCCAGGTAATCCTGTATGTGCTCTGATATGTTGAATATAAAAACACCTTTTTCTCTGCCAGATTAAAACTTGTAATTCTTGTAATAAGGCACATACAGTACTACTATTCTTAATAGGACCTGCTAATTCTAATACTTTCACTGCGTTGACCACATAGACTGAATCTGAAATCAAATTGAATGCAAATTGACATCTTTTAAACACCTCAATTACTATTTTCAACTCTACTATTTGGGGGGAGCCCGGTTGAAATTGACATAACACGGGCTCTTGTCTTTCTATCAAATAGGCTCCACAGCCTGTCTTTGAGCCATCAGTAAACACATTTGGTGACCCTTGAAGTGGTACTGCTGAAGTAACCTTAGGGAATATCACTGGGTGCTCTTTAAAAAATGATAGCAATGGATGTTTAGGATAATGGTTATCAATCACTCCTTCAAAGCTACATTGCAATATTGCCCAGTCATCTACAGTGCCACACAAAATCTTAATTTGATAACTGGAATAAGGCACTATTATACTGGCAGGAGCAACTCCAAAAGACTGCAAACATTGTTGGATACCATTCAAGGCTAAAGCAGCAAGTGCAGTGGGATAATGTTCTATTCTGTTCTTACTTGTGTCCACATCCCCGGGCAAAAAGATCTCCCTACTTTCAGGGACTGAACAGGCTGATCTATCTGAGTGGCTTCTGGATATGGGGGAGGAGTTGAAGGCGCCATGGCAACAGCTTTATTTACACCAGCCGCAGCCAGCGTGGCTGAAGGCGCTGTAACAACGGCTCCACCCACTCCGACTGCCCCCCGACGTGTCAGGCGTTATAGCAACGGCTCCACCCACACCGACTGCCACCGACATGTCCTTTTCTTTTACCTTTTTCTTTTCCTTTTTTCTAATAACAGTCCTCTCCAACTGTTCTATTAGAGCGTGTAGCTCTCCTTCAGAATCTGTGCTCTCTGAGTCCTCAAAATCTCTAAAATCTCTAAAATCTTTAAGATCGGGATAGAGAGGAACTTTCTTTTTGCCTCCCTTTTCACTGTCTGCCTGCTCAAATGTTTCACCTTTGTTACTTTCCTTTTCACTGTCTACTTGCTCAGATCTTTCCCATCCATCCTGAAACACAGGATAGTACAGCTCATGTCTCACTTCCCTCCAGACATTTGGACACAATGACTGCCCACTAGGATCACTCAGAGGGGAAGTCTCATTATATGAAGGCGGGGCCAGCACAGGCGGCCCCGGACCTGAGGGCTCTATCCGGGTGCAGTCAGAACTCTTCCTCAAAGATGACTTCTCCATTTTCTTTGTTAACCATTTAAGTTCCTCTTTAGACTCTGAGCTATCCTCTTCCAAAGTATCTTTCCCAGATTTGCCCAAGCGCTCCTCTTTTAACTGTTCTAATGCCTTTTGTCCTTTTTCCACTGCCTTGCAATATCTCTGATCTCCTCAACAACTCCGAACAAGTCTCCAAATAGGCCGTGCTCCTCCCTGCAATGTACTTTGCTCCCAGACAAAATCCAAGTCCCTGCCTAATTTGTCCCAGCAGGATACCGTAAGATTCCCGGAGACCGCAAACCACGGAGCCACGGAATCACATTCATTCAAAAATCTTTCTAAGGTAGACTTCTTAATCTTCAAATTCCTAGCTAAAAGTAGCTCCTGAAGAGCCAGAAAAATTGGGTGTGACTCAGACAATCCCATGTTTAAAAATTTACTTTTGGTTCGCTGCTTCCCCGCGAAACTTTACCTTTCGTTCGCTATCTCTGCGAATCTTTACCGTATGTTCGCTATTATCCGCGAATCTTTACTTTGTGTTCGCTATCTCCGTGAAACTTTATTGTCCTGATTTATCCCAGGAACTTACCAACGCGTTGCCCCTGACTGCAGGAGTTCTGAGTCTTTTCTGGGTCCCTGTACGGGCCACCACCTGTCGCGTCCCCCTCGACCAGCAAGGATGACACAACTCACAAAAGCTCCTCTCCAGCAGTTTATTCAGGTCCCTTGAAAACAGTCTTCTGAATTCCGAATGCCCGGGCAGACCCAACCCACAGGCTAAATACTAAAATGAACAGCCAGTCAAGTAAAGCCAAGTGGTGCTATCTTAGAGGCCCACGTATGCGGAAGCAAGCCAGATCAGTGGTCTTTGCCAAATATGAACTTATTATCATAGAGAGCGCTCACCGTCGGGCTGGTGGAAGGCGGAGAGCAGCGCCATCTTTAGGGCGCGACACTTCGCAGCTCTCTACAAAGTTGCATTTTGTGTATTTACAAAAATGAAATTATTTCATTGGAAATGTATAAATAGTAATTCAGAATATTCATATTCAAACATAGCCACTTGTTTTTTATTTGTAAAAATTTACTTACCTTTAATTGTGTGTTTTTGGAGGATGGGTATGAATGTGTGTGTGTATGTGTGTGTGTGTGTGTGTGTACCATATGAGTGTAGTGCTCATAGAAACCAGAAGGTGATTCCAGATTTTACTGGAGCTGGAGCTAAGAATAGTTCTGAGGAACCTAACTTCAGATAGACAGACAACAGAAGGTATCCCTACCATGAACACAGAAACAATGTCCACCTGGAAAAACACTGAAGAAATCCAAGAATCAGTGCCCACTGAACAAAGCACATTCTTTAGGAGTATTGAAAGGATTATGTTAAATGTGTTTTTCTAGTACCTAAGTATATCTGTATCTATCTGCTCACCTTGCTTTAATAGCTGTGAGCTTCTTTCAAATATTTCAAGTTTCTCTACATTTGGTACATTTCAGATGGTCTTGCCTTTATGTTTTCTAATTCCACAATTCCTGAGTTCTCTCCAGGAATTCTTTCCAGAGAGACTTTCATGACTATATGTATCCATAACGCTTTTGCATTTGTTATCTGTTGTATGTGGTTAAATGTGTTTTCCTTGGAGACAGGAAGAGTAGTTATCAGGGTTATTAGCAATCTATAATTTCTATCTAGATGCCTTATGTTTATTCGCTAATTTGAAAATGTGTCATTGACCTTTCTGAGCATAATACAAAGTGTCATATTTAATGTCTTATACTTTTGTTTCTGTGGGGTGGAAACTGGAGGAACCCACACAATTCATTTAGAAGGAAAAAGAAGCTCAACTACTTTAATGTGATGTATATTTGTATCCCCAAGCCTTTTCCATTCTTTTTCTTTCTTTCTTTTTTTTTTAAACTGCCCTTAACAACAAAGTATCAGCATTGCTTCTGGCCACACTCTTGAGCACTCATCTGACTTCAAAAACATAAAGAGAGGTATCTTTTGTGTTTGAAGTTGGACAGAGAATGCACGTAAACATATTCTGGGTGAGTACCATTTGTAAAAGGCCATTTGCTATTAAGTAGTTTCAAATTTTGCTTTATTTCTGTTTTCTGTCTTTTCTAACTTAAAAAAAAACAGTTGGTTTTACTTTTCTCTTTCTGTATCCTTTTCTAATTATTACAGGTACTTTTACAGTTTTGCTTTTGTACATTTGTTCTGAGACTGTTGGTTTTACCATGTTTCCGAGCATCAGTACTGCTGCGTTAATAAGAGTGGTTTTAAATGAATGTTTGTTCAACTGTTCAATCTTCATTTAAGTTCTGTATGGGAGCTCTACCAGAGGTTTGCCATAAAACTTAAGGAAGCACACATCTTATTTAAGATTTTTAATAAAAAGTGACAGATGAGAAGAACTTGCCAACAGGGAAAATGGCAGAAAAAAGAGAAGCTGGCTGACAAAATTCCTGTGCTCTGGTGAAGACAGAATGATGAGAATAAATGGCAGAAGGGAAGAACGAAGGGGTTACTGGGAGCCAGTAGTATTTTTTTTTTTGTAATTGCCCTTTGCCTTACTCTTAAAAATAATCTCATGTTTATTACCTGGCAATTACTCCGATTAAGGAGGAAGACCTACTACTGCTGTCAAAAACCATGGCACAACCAAATCCCATTTTGCTAAAATGATCTTCTTCCTCTGGGGCATTGTCTCCTTCACTACATCATCCTAGTAATTTCCGTCTGTACTGACTAATGCAACTGCAGCAATGATCCTTGCTCTCAGGGAATGTCGTGTTTGTGTGTGTGTGTGTGTGTGTGTGTGTGTGTGTGTGTGTGTGTGTGT
>CAJQZJ010001896.1:2625113-2650486 GCA_907164525.1 Lophiomys imhausi | reverse complement strand
GTGTGTGTGTGTGTGTGTGTGTGTGTGTGTGTGTGTGTGTGTGTGTGTTTTATTACTTCAGGTTTCATCTCCATCACAGTGTCCTCTTTCCACCCCTCCCAACCCCTCCCACCCACCCTCTACCCCATATCCTTTCCATCACACTTCTCTGGAGTGGAGTGTCCCTACATAACAGTCCCCTGCCCCATTTCAGCAGTCATATGAGGACCAAGAGCCTCCTCATACACTTGGGTCCTACAAGGCAGCACCACTAGGGCAAAGTTTCTCATTGACAGGAAAAAAAAGTCTATGTTCAGGTTCCCTTTGGTGCACTGGTTGTAGTACAGTTATCCTGTACAATATGGCTAAAATCCGACTATAAGTGAATATATGCCATGTGCATCCCTCTGAGTCTGGGTTAGCTCACTCAGGATGAGCTTCTCTAGTTCCATTCATTTGGCTACAAATTGCATGATTTTGTCAACTGAAATGGATTAAAAAACTGTTGTACATCTACACAATGGAATACTACTCCACATGTGTTTTTTAAAGGTGTCTACCTATGCTGGGAGATGGATAAATTGTTGCTTCAAGAAAGCATTTAATAATAATAGCACAGGTATAGGTAAAACATCTTGATTAGCAAGTAGCATTTACATGAATTCTATTTTGTACCTTACACAATTTTATAACCTTGTCAATTTAGGAAAATGAGGCTCAGAGACCACATTTCTTCAGGAGAGTCCCTTATCTAGGTGGAAGCATAGGTCTGGAAGGTTTTGATGAGTGATAGACTATAACTCATTAATATCCCTGAGGTTAAAGTTCTAGGAAATCACAGAACGAGAACCACATCATGGGCTATGTCTCTGAGCAAGACTTGCTTACATGTTGCTTGCTTGTCACACATGCGTAGAGTTTGAATAAGGTCCTCAGTGTTGGTAGATGCTAGAGTAGGGAGAATGAATGGCTGTGGTGGTATAGCAGGTGTACTGTTGAGTCTAACTAGAAAATACCTAGGTGTAGAGTTTATTGGACTTGAACATCCAGCATCTGATACATAAGTAAAATAAAATTCCGCCTTCAATATATTTGTTTCTGTAACTTTGACTATATAGTTTGACAGAAGGACATTTAAGTATATTATTTGCCTAGTTAAAAATAAAAACACGTTAAAAGCTGCTGATGATATGTCTGAGTGATAGTGTGCTTTTCTAACATGTCCAACTCTATAGATCCAATAATCAGTGCCAGAAAAATATGCAAAACAGAATAGCAGTAATAAATCCCTCATAGGTTGGATTAGCCAGTTTTATGTCATCTTTACATAAACTAGAGCCTTTCTGAAGAGGGAACCTCAACTGAGAAAATGATCCCATCAGGTTAGCCCATGGGAAAGAATATGGTCATTTTTTTGATTGATAATCAATGTGATCAGGCCCAGCTCACAGCGGAAAGAGTTATCCCTGGATTGGTGGTTCTATATTCTTTAAGAAAGCAGCCTGAACAAGCCAAGAGATGCAAGCCCCAGTAAACAGCATTCCTCCATGGCCTTTGCATCAGTTCCTGCCTTCAAGTTTCTACCTTGAATTCCTGCCCCAACTTTCCTGGGTGATAGACTATAAGCTTTAAGACAAAATAAACTCTTTTCTTTCCAAATTACTTTTGGTTACGGTGTATTGTCACAGAAATAGGGACCCCAAACTCAGATATAGAAATATAATTCAATCCCCTGTAGTGTCCAGGATGTCCAGATGGATTATGTAAGATGTTTTTATTATCTTAAAATATCTGAGCAGATGATTTATTTCACGGTGTATTTTTATGTACTTTATAGTAGGTAATGGACTTGATGTGACTTCCTAATGTGTTCTTATTGAGAAAAACTGTTTTTCAGAATAGAGGTGGTATGTAAAAACTAAACAATTATGTATGAAGATATATCTTTTGATGGTTTATGATATAAATGCATATATATACATATATATATGTGTGTGTGTGTAGTACATATGTACCTGCATGTATGCGATTATATTATTTTATGTGAGAGAAAAATTTGCAATTATTTCTGCCTTCATAGTATAGTTTGTTTGTTTTTTTTTAAGGTAAAGTTACAGAACAGAAAACTGAATGGTGAAAACTGCAAATTAATTAATTAATGTAGTTATTAGTAAGTATAAACTGTAAGAGTAGGCCGGCGGAGTAGCTGGCAGCTTGGCAGAGGAGCAGGCGGCCTGGCCTAAGTGCCTTAACCATTTGCCTAACATTCTGGAGAAAGAGCTCCTGGACCAAGGGTGGCCTACACCACCTGTAACCTAAACTCTGTTAATTAATATAAGTTGTTATGTTAGGCCGGTAGATTTACCGGCGGCTTGGCGGGAGATTTGCCTGGACTTAAGAGGAGTCTGGGAGTCCAACAGCCAGGGACTGCTTAGACTACAGGCTTATAAGCCACCACAGTCTTTCCCCAATAATTAAACACACCAAGACCTTTTAATGTTTTAATGCTTAGCCCTTAGCTGGGCAGACTCTCAATTAGCTACACTAAGTTAACCTGGATCACCTAATCCCAAACCACCATGTGCCTGCGATTACCTTCCAGCATTCTCCAGACATCTGTCTCCTTCTATATCTCCTGGCAGAAAGAGAGAGAGAGAGAGAGAGAGAGAGAGAGAGAGAGAGAGAGAGAGAGAGAGAGAGTCTGTGTGTGCCCAGAGTTCCTATTCTGATCTCAGGAAGTCCCGATTCCTATACTCTTTCTGCCCAGCTAATTGGCCATAAGTGACTTTTATTAACCAATCAAGAGAATGCCTCAGAAGGGATGGTAACCAGATCTCAGCATTGAATTCAATGTATCAGAAACAATATTAGACTTCCCCTCAACAGAATGGTCAGAATATATCAGGGACAATTGAGTGGTAATGATACTTCTGTCTTGTTTTCTTGTTCTGCCTTAGTTTGTTTTATCTTCAACTTAAAGCTAAGGTCCTGAACATTTGTGGATGATTGCTTATAGTCTTGGAACAATATGCTTTATTCTTTTTCATATCAATCAAGAAAAATAACCCTTGCTAAACATTTGAATAAACATTTCCTCAATTTTCATAAGTATCTTAGTATCAATAGTATCTATTGCTGTGACAAAACACCATGACCAAGGCAACATATAAAATTAAGCATTTAATTTGGATCTATAGCTCCACGATGATAGAGTTGAGGACTACCATGGCAGGAGGCATGGGAGCAGGCAGGAAAAATAAACATTGTGCTGAACTGGTCACTGAGAGTTACAGTTGATCCCTGAATAAGAGATAGAGTGTACTTACTGGAATGGTATGGGCTTTTGGAAACTCAAAGCCCGTCCATAGTTAAATTCCTCCTCCTATAAGGACCATCTACTAATCCTTGTTAAATATATCCACCAACTGGTGAACAAACATTTAAATATATACACCTATGGTGGCCATTCTCAAACCACAGCAAAAGTTTTAAAACTTTAGTCTCATTCTGTAGGAACAGGAGATATTATTATTATTATTATTATTATTATTATTATTATTGCCAATGGTTACCCTTGAATACTTCTGTCTTGTTTTCTTGTTCTGCCTTAGTTTGTTTTATCTTCAACTTAAAGCTAAGGTCCTGAACATTTGTGGATGATTGCTTATAGTCTTGGAACAATATGCTTTATTCTTTTTCATATCAATCAAGAAAAATTGTTTCTCAATCTGGTTGAGAAAGTAATTGATTGATTAGTAATCAATATCTAGACTTTTTTTGTAGGATACTCCCTCGTTTTCCAATATGGAGGCATTGATCTTGTTTTGGGCTCACTTAAAGATGATAATCTCATCTCATTTATCTTAACTGACCATGCTGGTCTCAGTAACAACCACTGAACATTACCTTGCTTTGCTTCACATTTGTTCAATAGTTATCTTCTACTATGAGTCTTCTCCACCTACTTCTCATTTATTAAGTAGGGGATGTATGGCATTATTTTGATTCATTATTTCCAATTCAGTTCAACAGTGTTAGCTTAAGATCATCCTTCTTCATAGAGGCTGAGGCATTTTCATCCTAGAACATTCCTTGCCTTTCACTTGTGTACATTAGCTGTGATCACATAATAGGATCCAATTTCTTTTGCTTTCTATGCATTCAGAAATCATCTGATATCATTTGCTTCTGTCCCTGTAAAGTTATTTATCTTGATTTCTTTTCTCTTTCTGAGAAATTATGGAACTAATTCCACATCCTACTCCTAGACAGACACTATTTCTGATCAAAATATACACATGCATTGATGAACTCCATAGTGGATTCTTAGTTTCATTTGATGGAACTGAATATAAGCATCACAGCAGACAAATTTTCCAAAAAAAACCCACAAAACCCAATTTTATAAATTGGAATCAAAACAAAGAGGAAAAAATCCTTGGAGTGGATTACACTGTATTTCATTCTTTTTATCTTTTTAAAAGTTAGTTTGTTCTCTCATATATTACATCCCTACCACAGTTTCCCCTCCCTGCTCTCTTCCCAGTTCCCTACCCCAGCACTTCCTCACTCATCATCCATTCCTTCTCCATTTTGCTTCAGAAAAGGACAGCCCTTCCAGAGATATCAACCAATGGCATTTCAACTTGCAGTAAATTTAGTAACCTCCCCCAGTAAGTCTGGACTAGGCAACTCAGTAAGAGGAGAAGGATCCCAAAAGCATGCAAAAGCATCACAAATAGCCTTGCACCCTCTGTTAAGAGTTCCATAAATACACCAAGCTACACAACTATAACATACATAGAGAGAGACTAGGTTAGAACCATGCATGCTCCCTGATTGTCAGTTTGCTCTCAGTGAGCTCCTGAGTCCAGGTTCGCTGATTTCATAGTATTTTTGGGTTTGTTTGTTTATTCTTTTTATGGTATCTTTGCATTCTGTGACTTCTACAATCCTTTCCCCTCTCTTCAGCCCAACTTTTCTCCACCAAATGTTGGCCTGTGGGTCACAGCATGTGTTTCTATAAGTTGATGGATGAAGACTTTCCAATTAATAGTGGATAAGGCAATAGTCTATGAGAATAGAAGTATAAGAATATCATTAAACCTCATTTGATTGATTTTTTTTGACAGTCGGGTTGATTCTATTCTAGGTCTCTGGTCCATCAGGCCTCTGGTTTCTGGCCCAGCAGGTTGTGTCAGCCTTGGGGTCCCACTTGTGGAATAAGATTCAACCTGGAGCAGTCATTCGTTAGCTACTTCCACAATTTCTGTGCCACCTTTACAAGCACTTCATGCTGGCAGGACAAATTGAAGATCAATGATTTTGTAGCTGAGTTGGCATCCAAATTCCTCCATTGAAAATCTTGCATAGTTATAGAAGATGTCCTGTTAAGGCTTGTATGCCCCATTACTAGGTGTCTTAGCTAGGGTCGCCCTAATAGATTCTTGGGATATCACATTACAGGCAAATGGAAGGAACTAGAAAAAAAAAATCATCCTTATTGAGGTAAACCAGGCCCAAAAAGACAACCATGTTATGTTCTCACATATAAGTGGATATTATTAACTGTAAAGTAAAAGATAAACATGCTAAATTCCACAGACCCAGAGAGGCTAAGTAATAAGAAGGACTGGAAGGGAGATGCGTGTATCTCCCTGAGAAGGGGAAATAGAATAGAAATAGAATAGATATAGGTGGACTCGAGGTGTGTGGAAAAAAATTTAATTAAATTACATTGGGCACCATTTGTAGAAATAATTAAATAAATTGTTTAACCAGTATATAGGTTATATTTAATTGATTGGCAGCCATTAATCCTTAACCCGCCATTATAAATGAATACACACAGACACCGGGTGGATTTTAACAAGCCTTGGCCTGAACTGAGCAATCTTGGCCCATCTAAGCTAGTTCTTAATTCTATTAGCCAAATATGACCCCATGTATACATATGTTCCCTTGGACTGCCATCCTCCATGCTAGGCTGATGTTCCTGGCCATGTGGAATGAGGTTCTTTTTTCTAACCCATGGTGTGTGTACTCCTTCCTGCTCCTGGCCCAATCTCAGGTCTCAGCATTTATTTAACCAATCAGAGTCAATGTAAATAACATACAGCAAGCAGGATCAATTAATTAACATTTAGAATGTTTAACACTACCCCATCAATTCCCTCCTTTTGTCTAATAAAAAGGCTAAATTTTTTAAACTAATATAGTAAAAACAATAAAAACAAATATGAAACAATCAAGAAAACAATATAAAAAGTTAAGCACATAATGTTTAGTCTATTTGCATCAGGCAATCATGAAGAAGAAAAAAATCATCTATCTCTCTTGGTGTGTCTAAAGTTCTGAACCTAAATAATTTCTATCATATCCTATATTTATAAACATAAAGATTTTACTTAGACTTGAAAATATCCTTTTAAATCTAAACAACTCAAGTTTAATTGAAATTTTATAACTATTATGCCTTTTACCCCATCAAAGACATAATAAGGGATAAAGTTATTGAGTAAGTAGGAAGCATAGGAGAGCAGCTTCCAAAAGGAAATATGACAGTTTGTTGCCTAGACAGTCCCAAATATCTCTTGATATCATTGAAGCATCATCTTCAGCCTTCTGTCCAAGCATTTTTCACAGACTAAATTGGGCAGCAGGAAATAAGACGGATTTTCCCATTCTGTCTCTGCAGAATCAGGACACCGACTTACCTGCATTTAAGCTCTGGTCTGTCTTTGGACTGTATATAGTCTGCTGAGAGAGCAGGGACATTTTTGACGCTCATTGTCTTCTTCCAAGTCAAATGGGAGCTGTCAGGAGCTGACTGTCTTAAGCAAACAATTCTTAAAATAATAAAAACATTTTTAAATACCATTTTCTGTATGCCTCTGAAGGTTTTGAAGATATCTATCAATTTATTTGTAAATCTATCTATCATCTATATTCTATCTATGAACAAACAAACTGTATATTTTTAACCATTTACTATCTGTTTAACATATTAAGTCTCTTTTGTCATAAATTAAGACTAGTATTTGACATGACCAGAAGCTTGACTGGCCAGCAATCAACCTGTATTACCCAGACTCCTAAACAGATTGCAATAGCAACCCATAAAAGGATTGGAAGTGAACCTATACTTTTAAATGTGTTGTATAGGCACAATACCTCATATAAGAGATGAAATATACTTATTATGTGTCAAAATATAAAATTCTATACTAATGAATCAAATGTAATCTTATTTTTTATATCAATATACAAAATTCTATACCAATGTAGCAAAAGATAACCTCATTTGAGAATATAAATAGTTTGAGTTTCAGAGAATATTCAATAATCTATCCTTATATCTTATCGTTTCTATATTATATACATCTCTTCCCCCCTTTTTCTTTTCAAGTCTTTCCCCTCTGTATAAGAGAGAAAGAATGATAGAGAAAAGAAAAAGAAATAGAAAAGTCTTTTAATCTAATCTCCTATATCTTGCTTTAAAAGACCATATAACAATTTGTAAACAAATTCCCCTAAACAATATCTATCATCCACCACACTTTTTGGGAATGGGACATCACTCTCTTAAAACTGCTTCTTACTGAATTGGGATGCAGAAAACCTGTTTGGGGGCCCAAATAAAATGGAAAAAAATGGTTAATCAAATTAATAGTAACATTTATTGTCCAGTCTCTATGTGCTCAGCAATTTGAATGTCCTGAGCAATTTGTAGTCCGAAGCTAGACTTTGGTTAGAAAAATTCAGGGCTTTATTGAAGTCCTGTCTGGAACAGTCTTTGAGGCTGGGCCATCTCAGCAAGCTGTTTGAATTTGTTCTGGATGCAGACTTTTCAGGAAACAGCTATTGAAGCACGTCTATGAGGCTGGATTATTTGGGTTACTCTTCTTGTCTTCTTTGGACTCTGGTTCCTTTGTTCTGAAAAATATATAATTTCTCACAAGTAACATATAGTTCTGCAATTACCAAAATGCCTTGGATGTACAGGATGCACAAATCAATTAAGGAATATCTTCTGTTCTTTGAACAGAAGAAAGATATTTGTAAGTCTCCATTCATGCCATAAAAAGATGGCATGTAATAGTATTACATATATATGCTTTATATAATTTATTTTAAATTGAAAATACAGTATAAGACTGTATGGAGTTTAAGTATTCTCCTCTACAGTTGACATGACTTTATCAATTGATTAAAACAGGTTTATTCTGTGTTGTTCTGACTTATTGCAGATTAGGATGGCCTCAAATTCAAAAGGAACCAATCTGTCGCTGTCTTTGTCTCCCATGTTTTGGGAACAAAGGTATGCATTTATATATTTTTCTTTCCTTTTCTCCTTTCTTTGGAGACTAAATTTCTATGTGGATATATCTATCCTTATTGAGACAGGGTTTCTCTTTGTAGCTTGGGCTCTCTTGATTTGCTCTGTAGAGTTCTGTAGATTAGATTAGCCTCAAACACACAAGGAACCTGTTTTGTCCTTCTCTCTCAAGTTTTGAGATCAAGGTATCAACTTAAATAATTGAATTACCCTTATTAAACAATAACATTAATTAACCATTTTCTATTAGTTTGAGTTCCAGTTCTCCCATGGAAACCCCATTCTTAAGGAGATTGGTGTAGCATGATATGCTATTTTATATTAGCTTTTTTTAACTGTTGGCTGTGAGAGGTATGCAGTTTGCATGTTCTTCCCTAGCCTAACTCTGGGCTCTTACATTGATTAACAGAATATATGTCTTTCTCTCTCTCTCCCTTTTATTTTCTAAGACAGAATTTCTCTGTGTATCCTTTTCCTGAACCCACTTTATAGACCAGGCTGACCTTGATGACCCTGATGGTCAGGGATCCATCTGTCTTTGTTTCCCAAGTTCTGGGATTAAAGGTGTGCATTGTCCAGTGATTAACATATCTCCTTCAGGGCAAAATGTCTCTTGAAACCAGTTCTCCATTGGGAGCCCCACACCTGAGCCTGGCTTGTGACCACTTTCTCTTTATGTAAATTTAAGATTATGTGTATTTATTCATTAGGTCAGCAAGGCCATTATTAAACTTAACTTCAAGGAAAAAAATGTGTCATTTTTGAATTCTAGATTGTCTTTAGTAAGCAGCTTAATCTTCTCAGCAGGGTTCCTGCCCTGCCTTCATTGTTTAAACTAGACTGATCTAGAATTCAGAGATCTGCCTGTTTCTTCCTCTAGTGTGATGGGATGAAGGGACTAAAGGCATGTGCAGTACCACCCTGCTCAAATATTTCACTTAAAATCCCAGATATTAGTAACTCTGTAACCCAGAGAGCAACTTTGAACTGTAGTGACAATTAGAAATCTGCCCAAAATCTTCAAAAAGCTCTTATGTTTTAGCAATGCCAAACCAGAAAAATATCCTTTCTACCTCACTATATAGGAAAATTAAAAACATCTAAACAAAAGTCAAGCAAAGAAACAGCATTCCAAAAGCCTTGGCATGTCTAACCATGCCATCCCATAATGAAATTAAAGCTTTGTTCATTATTACTTGGAATCTAGTTGTGACTGTATTTCATTGATGGACCCATCCCAGAAAGCCCTGACAAGCACCTCATAGCTAGGGAGCTCTTAGCTCCAGCTGCCATCAACTTTGTATTATCTATGGGGAAGGGCCTCTCTCCTTTCTCCATTATCATTGTTGGCAATTTAGCATTCCATTTGTAAATTCTTTTGTTAAAGACTATCCTTGTCTGAACTTTATCAAAAAAGATACACAGAACCACAATTGTCAGGGTAAAAATCATTTGCATGCTAAGAGGAACAAACTCAATTGGAATCCAAACATATTGAGGCATTATGAATTACTCCATTTTTAATCTAGGTGATTAATTCTGCTCTCAAATTCTGTTTAGAAGGCTGCCAGTTTTTTAGTATGTAAGGAGAGGTAAGCCTTTTAGCTCTCTGCCTTTGCTGCAAGGCAACTGCTTTTGTTAAGGTAGCCGCACCATTGAAATGCATTTGGGTTCAGTTCTCCACTCTTTGGCTAGGAAACCAACTTTCACCCGGGCCTTCTCACACTGTAAGCATGGATTCTAATTGCCGTAGTTGGGTGCCATATGTAGAAAAAAACTTAATTAGACTACATTGGGCGCCATTTGTAGAAAAAAGGTAGTTAATTAAATTATTTACTAGTATGTATATTATTGTTAATTGATTTGTCAGCTGTTAAGCCTTAACCCCCCATTATAAATGAATACACACAGACCCCACTGGATTTTAATAAGCCTAGGCCTGGATTGAGCAATCTTGGCCCATCTAAATTAGCTCTTAATTCTGTTACCCAAATGTGACCCCATATATACATATGTCCCCTTGGACTGCCATTCTCCATACTATGATGATGTTACTGGCCATGTGGAATGAGGTTCTTTTTTCTAACCCATGGTGTGTATCCTCCTTCCTGCTCCTGGCTGGAATGAATTAATCCTCTGTCTAAAGGACAGACTTCCTGTTCTAATCTCAGGAAGTCCCACCTTTCTCTGTCTTTGCCCAATCTCAGGTCTCAACATTTATTTAACCAATCAGAGAATGTAACAGACAGCAAACAGGACCAGTTAACATTTAGAATGCTTAACACTATCCCGTCAGGGTTGAGTAGAGACATTAACAGGACAGATCAGGTTGGGAGAGGATAGAGCGAGAGAGTACTATAAGAGACAACTGGAATTAGGGGAGATTACAGTATATTTTAAAGGTATGTTTTTATGAAAAATTCTCTGTAAGTGATTGTCAACAATATTTTCTAGAATATGATTAACACATTACCTTTAAAGAACCATTACTGAATATTTAATGGGGTTCTGAAAAGGGATCCTTATGAGATTTGGTTGTTGCCTTCAATTAAAAGCACCCATAGGAACATTTTTTCAATTTGTGTCTCACACATACACAGTGAATCTTGCCTGTCTACATGCTAGGTTATGAGACATGGGTCCAAATTCCAGGAACTGTTTAAAGTTAAACCATTTATTGGTGAGAAGAATGACAGTTATGTTACTGAATGTTAACCATGTGTATTCCTTTAATCAATAATATATTGAGTTCTTTGCTAATTTATCCCAAAGCAGTCATATCCCTGGTTCATCATAACATTTGGGCATTTACATTTTAAAGAATGTAGTTAGTACTAGAGTTTCAAAAGGTTTATATATTTCAGACAAAACAACATTTGCTTAAGTCTTTTCCTCTCCTGGTGTTCTGTTTAAAATTCAGTTAGGTATTTAAATCATTTTTATGACTCAATGTTTTCCAATAGTAACTTCTAATTAGAGTCTCTTAGAATGTTGCAGGAGATTTTACCAAGCAACCTAGGTTTTCTGAAATAGACACAAAATGTAAATAGATTCATATGCATAGACCTAAATTTTGTTTTTCATGCTATATAAAGCCACTTGGTTAAGATATTATATGTCAGAAATTCTCTCTCAGACTCTATGATTAATGTCATTGAAGTTCTCATAATGAAACAGTGTGTTATTGGTCTCACTTGTTTAGACATTTGAGCTGTAGTCAGTGGCAATGGATAATACCTGCTAGTCTCTATGAGTCTGTAGACAGCTAGTTAACACTGAGGTGGTAAATACTTTCTGATTCACAGAATCTTCTCATACACTTGTGTTTTCATGACTCTTGGGATGAATCATGAGCACAGCATCTCCTGACATTGCTTTACTACACTGAAACCAGAAAATACAGAGGTAGCCACAATTACATACCTAACGTAAAATATCTTTCACATGTCCTTGCAGTTATACTTCCATCCTTTTTTCTGACAACATCTGTCCTCTTCTGTCCTTTCTTATGAAATATAACCAAGGGAAAAACACTAGAGCAAAGATTCTGGCATTTTTAGAGAAGTGTATCATTTTTAATGATACACAGTCCACTCTGCCACTTATGTGATATTATTCAGAGTGCAGAGTGAGCTATATTTCATCAGAATCTTCTGTGTTGTCTACATTTATAACTACCAACTGGGTATCTTCTGTTTCTCACAGGAGCTGTGTTCATAGAGAATACAAAATCAAGTTTACAGTGGAAATTGTACCATTCATGGAGATGAGTTGAAAGCCAAAGTGCACTCTAACATCATGTGGTTAGTTGTGTGTCCTATATCAAGAATATATAGCATTGTTTCTATCATGAAATCAAATATAATGTGGAATATGAGAAAAGGGATTATCCAGCATTAGAATTAATAAATTCAACATCAGGAAAGATGAAAATTTGTGACAGAAAGAAAAAAGAAACACGAAGATTGTTGAGTGAACTTTTTTAAATGTAATAAACAAATGTCTTTGTTGTTTGAGCATATCTTGTTATATAGTATGATATATTTTTTATGAACAAAACAATATCAAATCCAGTTTAAAATAGTTTTATTAGATTTAGATAGTTCTTGGGAAACTCTACTTTGTAAGACAATAAGATTTTAAAGTTATCATTTCATTTGTAAATATCAGCCCAACCAACTTTGTATCAATCCATGGTATGAATAGAAGAGAGACCTCTGGTATAGATTTAATGTTTAGGTGGTATATCTAGTTCATTATACCTCTCTTTTCATTGTAATTCCTCACATACTTATGCTAGCTTTCTAATGTGATATTATTATGTTAATTATATATAATTAGTATTATAATACAAATTTACTAGTAATAATATTAGTAATGGTTGGTTATCTAATGTATTTAGTTTCCATATCTAAAATCATGTTATAATCATAATATTTTCTGCCTATAATAAGGTAGTTTTAATGAGTTTTATAAAATGAATTGGAGATATGAATGCATCTCATTCTAGCCCAGATATTCACATTTATAAATCTTGATTCATTGGATATTGTGTTCTTTAGTAAAATTACCACAAAATGTAACAATAGTGGTACTTTTGGTATCATTTTTATAATATTTAGTAATGTGTTGTATCATTTCAAATATATTCCATGTGTAAATGTAGGAAGATTTTTTACTTCATTTATGGCAGAGTTGGTCATGCTTTTGTATCAAGCAAAGAATCAATTTAAGAGCCCTTCACATGATTGATACTAAACAGTTATCAGTTATCAAATACTATGTTTAGTGTTATAATTTTCTTTTCATTGTAATTCCTTAAATACTTATGGTAGCTTTCTAATGTGATACCATTATGTTATATGTAAGTACTTATCTTTGAGATACATTCATATTTTCACAATATTTGGCATCCTTAACCTAAACATCATAGACAAATTCTTCAGAAAAAAAATCTAAATGTTCATTTCTGTTCCAAAGAAAAAATCGAATGGAAGAGGGTCAGAACAGGGACCCCAGTTTCAGTACTTTGTCTTGTTGTCCTCAATTGGCTAGGCATGCACATCAAAGTTTACTGTCAAATTTTGAAGTAATAATCTGTATTATTATTATTATTATTATTATTATCATTGATGGATTTTGCAACTGGGGCATTAATGTTATGTGATAGTTTCATAAGTGTAAGGAATCACTATTCTCATACTACCTCAAAAATCACAATAAGTTTTAATAAGTAAACTCATTAAAGAAATAATTTACTGTTACTTATTTCAAATATTTCACACCATTCCTACTAACTATAACATAGCATTTAAGGTTTGTTTTTTTTTTTTTTAATATTCTGAGACTTTTACTGTTTTACCATTACAGAATTTGCTCTTCAACCATCTGGAAACCTTAAAATCCCAAATTTTAATATAACTCAGTGCTACTTTTGGGAATGTTATTTTATGGATGTATTTTTTAATGCTTTTTTTTATCACCCTCTACTAATTTAATCTTGGACTCTTTATCAGCCATTATATGTAGTTTACTTTTAAATACTACATATACAGAAATACAAGTCTGAATCACTTTTCTACTTTAGAGAATGAATGCCTGAGACCATTGATTTATTTAGACTCTGTGCTCATATAGTAATGTGATACACATTTTATTCTGTTATCAGATTTATCTAGATATGTACTGAGAAACCCTGCTGCTAAGGTTGCAATCTGCCATGACTGGACAGCTCAGTGTGAAATGAAGGACTCCCTTTGTCAGCATGGCTTCCTCTTCTCTGCCTAGGGAGCTCAAACTCCCACATCTTCTACCTGTGGAATGTCCTTCAGTACTTCGGGAAATTATAGGTTCAACTACCTTTCTCCTGATAAGAATCCACCCAGGAAGCACCTGAGATTCCTGGAATTCCTTTCCATGCAAATGAGGTATTCCTATTACCTTAAAGCCCCAGCCAATGATATACACTACCCTGAAAACCTGCTTCCCATTCCCCAAGGTTCACATAGCTCTTGTTCACCCCAAATAAAGTACACAAGTTGTTTCACTGAATATAGTCCAAGAAAACTGTAACACTATAAATCTCAGAGAAGGTGTCCTCCCCACAAACAACACTCCTAGTAAGACCTTTCCAGCCTGGTGTCCAGTGAGGCCTGGACATCTGAGGAAGGAAGTGGAACATGGAACCACAGTATGATATATATATATATATATATATATATATAGTGTGTGTGTGTGTGAGTGTGTATATCTCTAGGTTCTGTGGTTAAAATTAGAATATCAATATAAGTAATTCTGTAAATATTAAGGCATCCATTTCTTTTTCATTCTTTGATAAAATTTTTGAAGAAATCACTGCTAATTATAGAAAAGAATAAATTTCAATATTTAGTAGATACAAAAGAAAATTTTCACTTTCTTCTGGATGCCAAGGTTGTCAATCACCATACTCAACTAAGAGAGTTCAGTGATTGCCTAAGAATTTTCCAGGAGGCTCTTTCTCTTACTGTTTCCCTTTCTCTTTCTTGGTCTCATGTCTTGGAGGAATGTTCATTTCAGTCCATTGCCATTCAAAAGCAGAACAACTAGTCATTATAGCCAGGAAGTACAGGTGTGAGAAAGTGAGAGAGTGAGAGCAAGACAGAAAGAAAGAGAGACAAGAAAGGAGGAAGAGGTGATAGTAAGGAGAATATATGAGTAACAATGCCAGGACTACTAAAGTCACATCTTATCCCATCTTGGTCATCTCTGGGACACCGACAGAGACTCACACACAAACGATTTAGTGATATTAGGTTCTTCTCCATTTAACTAAAAAGGCAAACAGAGTTGACCACCGCAAGCACACCAACTGCGATCTTACCAACCAAATGCATCTTCTTTTTTTTTTTTTTTTCTTTTTTTTTTTAATAATTTATTTTTTATTTCTTCAAGTTACATCTCAATCACAATCCCCTCCCTACCCCCCCTCCAGTCCCACCCTTCCACCCTCCTCCCCCTCAGCCCCACCATCCTCTTCCCTTCTTTTTTTTTTTTTTTTTTAGTTTAAGGTATTTATTTTTCCCCCCAACAGCTCTCCCTTTCAGTCCAAATAATGGTTCTTTTTCTTATAACTATAAATACAATACAAAACAACAGAAATAAATAGGCCACGATTATAAGAGTTATATGGCTTAGCATACATTCCCAATGTCCAGTCCATATGTATTTGGCACCTGACTTTAACATTCTACTATCTAACCATCTCCATGAGTTTAAAGTTCTATATCTAACTCAGCTTTCATACTAACTTGCCTCATAATTTTAAAAATATCTTCTTAGATCCAGAACACCCTCTTGATTCCTAAACAACTCAAAATTTAACTATGACACTCTAGGTATCTATTCTTCAACCACCTCAGAAACCTGAGAGGGATAAATATATCTGATTATATAGGAAGTGCAGGGCCTGCAGCTTCCAAAACTAAAAAATGACATACCAGTGGCTGCCTGGACAGTTCCCATTTTCTCTCCATACATTACAGCATCAATCTTCAGCCATTTGGCCCCATTTCTCTGACAGACATTGGTTGTAGAGCAGGAATTATGAAGGACTTACCTACCCTGTCTTGGCAGAGCTAGGCTGTCGACTTACCTGCTTCCAAGTTTTGTCCTTTTTGGACAGAAGTCTGTCTACAGTTGAAGCAAGTGGTTTTTCTTGCCAAGAGAATGGCTTACCACCAATTTAATCATCTTCTTAAATGCATCTTCTTAAACATATCTTTCCACTCTGGTTTCCAAGAGGCATGTGTTCTTCTTATTTCATAAAATGACTTAAGTCTAGCTCCAAGTGTTGAAGAACTGTAAAAGAATCATTTCTACATGAGTCACTGCCCCTGGCTCTTCTTGATAAATCTTTTACACGAGGTCATTCAAGGTTTCTAAGGAAGGATGACATTTCTGGTTGCTTACAATTACAATTTTGATTTGTTCAGTTACAGCTTGGTGGAAGAATATGTTTTAATTGAACTTTGGAATGAATTCATTGTCATAAAAAATAAGGGAGCTGTGAATGCACTTTGGGTAAATTCTAGCAGACTAAAGAATTTAATGAGTAGAATAAGTATTTTTCATTTTATTCCGATAACTATTGTTTTAAAGAATGGGTGTGTGTAGTGCTTACTCAGCTTTTTAATAAACTAAGAAACTTTTTAAAGTGAAAAATCATAGAAACTTCTTTGATTTCTAACTTTAGTTCTTTTTATCACTACTAAATCAGCAGTTTTCTTTCTAAAATTTATCAACTCTTGAAAATTTATAAACTTCTAATGAAGCATAATTTTTCCCATACATTTTCAGCTTTCTTTTTCTTTATGAATTGCATTATCCTTTTAATTGTCTTTAAAAATTTTGATTTACTGAATATTTGAATAATGTCTTAAATTGTCCATGATCTATTCTTTTTATAATATAATATTTTAATTAGGTCATAGAGTTATTTATTTATTTTTACATCCCAACTGTAATTTCTCCTCCTTTCTGTCTTCTGAGTTCCTTCTCCTTATGTCTCACCCTCATTCCACTCCTCCTCCGTTTTTCTTCAGAAAAGAGCAGTCCACCCTTGAAAATGTACCACCCATGGCATATCAGGTTACAGTAAGACAAGGCATCTCCTCTTCTATTAAGAGTGGGAAAGACAACCCAGCAGGAGAAAAGGGTATCAAAAGGAGATAACAGAGTGAGAGACAGACCCTGTTCTCATTGCTAGGAGTCTCACAAGAAGACTAAGTTACACAGCTGTAACATATTTGTAGAGGTCCTAGGACAGTTCCATGTAGGCTCCTTGGATGATGGGTTAGTCTCTGTGAGCCACTACAAGCCCAGGTTAGTTGATTCTTTGGTTTTCTCATGGTGCCTTTGTCCCCTCTGGCTCCTACAATTCTTCATCCTGCTCTTCCACAGGAATCCCAAGC
The DNA here is from genome assembly GCA_907164525.1 of Lophiomys imhausi. Classification (NCBI taxonomy): domain Eukaryota; kingdom Metazoa; phylum Chordata; class Mammalia; order Rodentia; family Muridae; genus Lophiomys; species Lophiomys imhausi. The sequence goes on along the minus strand of CAJQZJ010001896.1, from coordinate 2,633,218 downwards.
TCCACCTAATGTTTGATTGTGGGTCTCTACATCTGTTTTTTTTTTTTTTAATATTCAAGTTACATCTCCATTGCAGTGTCCTCTTTCCACCCCTCCCAGTCCTGCCCTCCCACCCTCTACTCTATATCCCTTCTATTACACACCTCTGGAATGGAATGACCCTACGTAACAGTCCCCAGCCCAGTTCAGCAGTCATATGAGGGCCAAGAGCCTCCTCATACACTGGGGACCTACAAGGTAGCACCACTAGGGCAAAGTGTCTCATTGACAGGAAAAAAAGTCTATGTTCATGTTCCCTTTGGTGCACTGGTTGTAGTATAGGTATCCTGTACTATATGGCTAAAATCCAATTATAAGTGAATAGATGCCATGTGCATCCTTCTGTGTCTGGATTAGCTCACTCAGATGAGCTTTTCTAGTCCATCCATTTGGCTGCAAATTGCATGATTTCTTGGTTTCTGATGGCTGAGTAGTATTCCATTGTGTAGATATAGTACGGGATAACTACACTACAACCAATACACAAAAAGGAACAGGAACATAGACCTTTTTACTTGTCAGAATGGTTAAGATCAAAAGCTCATATGACAGTACATGCTGGCAAGGGTGTGGAGAATGGGGAACTCTCCTCCATTGCTGGTGGGAGTGCAGACTTGTGTAACCACTATGGAGGTCAGTCTGGCGATATCTTAGAAAACTTGGAATAGCTCTGCATGGGGACCCAGCCATACCACTTCTGGGTATACATCGAAATGATTCCTCACCGAATCACAAGGAAGTTTCCTCATCTATGTTCATAGCAGCCTTATTTGTAATAGCTAGAAACTGGCTTTCTAGTTATTCTCCACACCCTTGCCAGCAGGTGCTGTCATATGAGTTTTGATCTTAGCCATTCTGACAGGTATGGGATGGAAACTCAGAGTCTTCCTGAGTTGCATTTCTCTGATGATTAAGGATGCTGCGTATTTCTTCAAGTGTCTCTCAGCCATTAGGAATTCCTCCTTTGTGAATTCTCTGTTTAGCTTTGTTCCCCATTTTTTGATTGGATTGTTTGGTTTCTTGGCATTTAATTTCTTGAGTTCTTTGTAAATTATGGAGATTAGCCCTCTGTGAAGCCTCTCCAATGACAACTGGGCTAGGCTCCAATCAATGCATATAGAAGAATATCATTTTTATTGACTTTTTTTTGCTAGTCATTATCAATTCTTAAGTAATACTGTTTCTGCTTTCCTAGTGAAGTGGATTTTGTTTGTCAATGTCAGTAAAGTTTTCAACTTGTCAGATAGGCTTACATCTTTGAGGAGGATTTTAGCCTTAAAATATTAATTAAATTTTAATTAATTAATTAATTATTGCTCTACCTCTCTCTGTCTGTATGTGTGTGTGTGTGTATGCACTTATGCATGTTATGTGTAGGTTATGAGACTGGGTCAATACTTTCAGAAAGTTTTCCATTTAAAATAAAGAAGGGACATTACATCCTATGAACTGATGCTTATCCTTGAATTGTTTTTTACTTATCAATAAGCTGGTCACTTGAACAAAACAATTATTTACTTTCCAGCATCTATTCTTAAAGAAATTGGCCATATTTTAGCTGGTTTTTCTGTGTGTTTCACAGATTGTAGTCGAAATGTAGCCATCAGTTGCAGTCTCATCTGAATGCTAGAATTGAGTAGTTTTTGGTTACTCAATTCATTGTTGGTTATGGAACTGAGAATCTCAGTACATCGTTAGCTGCAGGAAAATGTTTCCATCTCTTGTTTTTAGCATGTTTATATCCAAGAGAAAGAAAAAAATCACAATCTAATTTCTGTTAGAGTGAACAGTGAGAAAGAATGAGCCAGAAATCCATAGGGAGTTTTGTATATTTTCATGTCCTAATCTTGGAAGTCAACTTTGACCCTCTTTGATGTATGATGCCTCTAGAAAAAATTCAAGTATGTCTTACGTTCAATGGGGATATTTGCTCAAGGCTTTCCAACTTTTATATCTTATAAAATTCAGCACAAGACCAACTAAAAATAATAATAATATGTTATGAATTTTGAAGAGGTAGTGCTTATATTTCTGTTTTCATCAACTCAGTGAGTTAGCTAGATTGATTTGATCTCTTGAGTCAGCTAGGAAGGCTAGAAGTTGCTATGTGCATAATGTGTTTCTTGTGGCAATAGGAATAACTGGAACATTTTTCTTGGTAGTTTCCTTGGTCTATTTTTCTTTTTTTTCTTTATTTTTTATTTCTTCAAGTTACATCTCAAATGCAGTCCCCTCCTTGTTCCCCCTCCAGTCCCACCCTCCCACACTCAACCCCCCATCCTCTTCCCTTTATTTTTTTCTTTTAAGTTTAAGTATATCTTATTTCCCCCTACAGTTTCCCATTTCAGGCCAACAAATGGCTCTTTCTCTTATAATAATAAATACAACACAGTACAACAGAGGTAATTAGGCCACAGTTATGAGGGTTATTTTGCTTAACGTACATTCCCAATAACCAGTCCATATGTAATTGGTACCTGATTTTAACATTCTACTATCTAACCATCTCATGAGTTTAAAGTTCTATATCTGACTCAACATTCATACTAATTGCAACACAATTTTAAAAGTATCTTCTTAGATATATAACACCCTCTTGACTCCTAAACAACTCAAAATTTAATTATGAACTCTATCTATCTATTCTTCAATCACCTCAGAGACCTGAGAGGGATAAATATATATGATTTTATAGGAAGTACAGGGTCTGCAGGTTCCCAAACTAAGAAATGACATACCAGTGGCTGCCTGGACAGTTCCCATTTTCTCTCCATTCATTACAGCATCGCTCTTCAGTCTTTGGCCATGCTTCTCTGACAGACATTGATTGTAGAGCAGGGGTTATGAAAGACATACCTACCCTGTCTTGACAGAGCTAGGCTGTCGACTTACCTGCTTCCAGGTTTTGTCCTTTTTGGACAGAATTCTGTCTACAGTTGGAGCAAGGGGCTTTTCCTACCAAGAGATAGGCTTCCGACTAATTCAATCATCTCCCACTGGAGATTCTTCGATGCTCATCTTCTACTTGGAGGAGAATAGGGAGTGCTGTCAGGAGTTGATACGTCTTTTTTTTTTAAAAGATTTATTTTATGCATATGAGTGCTCTATCTGAATGTACACCTGCATTCCAGAAAAGGGCACCAGATCACATTGTGGATGGTTGTAAGCCACCATGTGGTTGCTGGGAATTGAACTCAGGACCTTTGGAAGAGCACTAGGCAGTGCTCTTAACCGCTGAGCCATCTCTCCAGCCCTCGATATGTCTTGATATAAAAAAACTAAAGTTACAAAAACATCTTTAAATACCATATTCTGAAGATCTCTTGAGGTTTTTGAAGAGGCCCTATCTATCTCTTATATTAGGGTAAGCAGATGTTGCTTGTCTCTTAGCAGGTTTATTTCTGATTAGCTTTGCAAGTAACTATAATAGGCTGTCATAGTACCCAACAGAATGACCGGCTTGCATAACCATTAGTTTGCATTTCTTAATTATCCTAAACAGTTTATGACAGTTAGTAGTAAAAGGCCGAAACATCACATTTCATTTTTTTCTTTACCTCCTAACCCTTCGATTCCATTTCTCTGGGGTGGGATATCCTTATATAACAGTCCCTCATCTCCGTTGAGAGGTCATATGAGGGCCAAGAGCCTCTTCATTCATTGGGGATCTACGAAGCAGTACCATCAGTTAAAAGTGTCTCATTGCCCGGGAGAGAGAACTACTAAACAAACAAATGAATAAGCATACAATAGAGAGAAAACACTAAAAATTAGAAAAAAATATAACTAACATATAAAAAATAAATAAAAATTACACTTTAAAAATAAGAAGTCTATGTCCAAGTTCCCTTTGGTGTGTTAGTTGTAGTATTGATACCTTCTACTATATAGCTAAAATCCTACTATAAGTGAATAGATGCCATATGTCTCCTTCTGAGTCTGGGGTAGTTCACCTAGGATGAGCTTTTCTAGTACCATCCATTTGGCTGCAAATTGCATAATTTCATTGTTCCTGATAGCTGAATAATATTCCATTGGGTAGATGTACCACATTTTTTTAACCCATTCTTCGTTTGAGGGACATCTGGGTTGTTTCCAGTTTCTAGCTATTACAAATAAGGCTGCTATAAACATAGATGAGGAAACTTCCTTATGATTCCGTGAAGAGGCATTTGGGTGTATACCCAGAAGTGGTATGGCTGGGTCCTGAGACAGAGCTATTCCAAATTTTCTAAGATATCGCCAGACTGATCTCCATAGTGGTTGCACAAGCCTGCATTCCCACCAGCAATGGAGTAGGGTACCCCTTTCTCCACACAATCGCCAGCATGTGCTGTCATTTGAGTTATTGATCGTAGCCATTCTGACAGGTGTGAGATGGAATCTCAGAGTCGTCTTGAGTTGCATTTCTCTGATGATTAAGGATGTTGAGCATTTCATCAAGTGTCTCTCAGCCATTAGGGATTCCTCCTTTGTGAATTCTCTGTTTAGCTCTGTCCCCCATTTTTTGATTGGATTATTTGCTTTCTTGGCAGTTAATTTCTTGAGTTCTTTGTAGATTTTGGATATTAGCCCTCTGTCAGATGTGGGGTTGGTGAAGATTTTCTCCCAGTCTGTAGGCTGCCGTTTTGTTCGAATGAGAGTGTCCTTTGCCTTACAGAAGCTTTTCAGTTTCATGAGGTCCCATTTATTGATTGTTGATCTCATGTCCTGAGCTGTTGGTGATCTGTTCAGGAAGTTGTCGCCTGTGCCAATTAGTTCGAGGGTTTTTCCCACTTTATCTTCTAGTAGATTTAGTGTGACCGGCCTTATGTTAAGGTCTTTGATCCACTTGGACTTAAGTTTTGTACAAGGTGATAAGTTTGGGTCTAACTTCATTCTTTTACAAATGGACATCCAGTTGGACCAGCACCATTTGTTGAAGATGCTGTCCTTCTTCCATTGTGCCGTTTTGGCTTCTTTGTCAAAAATTTTGTGGCCATAAGTGTGTGGGTCTATTTCTGGATCTTCAATTCGATTCCATTGATCTACTGATCTGTTTCTATACCAATACCATGCTGTTTCTACAACTGTTGCTCTGTAGTACAGCTTGAAATCTGGGATGGTAATACCTCCACATGTTTTTTTATTGTACAGGGTTGATTTAGCTATTCTGGGCTTTTTGTTGTTCCATATGAAATTGAGACTAGCTCTTTCCAAGTCTATAAAAAATTGTGTTGGTATTTTGATAGGAATTGCATTGAATCTATATATTACTTTTGGTAGGATGGCCATTTTTATTATGTTGATCCTACTGATCCATGAGCATGGGAGATCTTTCCAACTTCTAAAGGCCTCTTCCATTTCTTTCTTCAAGGGCTTGAAGTTCTTTCTGTACAGGTCATTTACTTGCTTGGTTAGAGTTACCCCCAGTTATTTTATGTGGTTTGTGGCTATTGCGAAGGGGGTTGTTTCCCTTATTTCTTTCTCAGCCCATTTGTTTGTTGTAAAAAGAAGGACTTCTGTTTTTTTGGAATTAATTTCGTATCCAGCCACTTTGCTGAAGTTGTTTATCAGCTGTACGAGTTCTCTGGTGGAATTTTGGGGTCGCTTATGTACACTATCATAACATCTGCAAATAGGGAAAATTTGACTTCTTCGTTTCCGATGTTTACCCCTTGATGTCGTTTAGTTGTCTTATTGCTCTAGCAAGTACTTCAAGTACTATATTGAAGAGATATGGTGAAAGTGGACATCCTTGTCTTTTCCCTGAGTTTAGAGGAAATGCTTCATGTTTCTCTCCATTTATTTTGATGTTGGCCACTGGCCTGCTGTATATTGCCTTTATTATTTGTAGGTACGGCCCTTGTATGCCCGTTCTCTCCAGAACTTTTAGCATGAAGGGGTGTTGGATTTTGTCAAACGCTTTTTCTGCATCTAGCAAGATTATCATGTGGATTTTTCTTTCATCTTGATTATATGGTGAATGACGTTGATAGATTTTCATATGTTGAACCATCCCTGCATCCCTGGGATGAAGCCTACTTGATCATGGTGTATGATACTTTTGATGTGTTCTTGAATTTGGTTTGCTAGCATTTTATTAAGTATTTTTGCATCTATGTTCATGAGGGAGATTAGTCTGAAGTTCTCTTTCTTTGTTGGGTCTTTGTGTGGTTTAGGAATCAGGGTGACTGTGGCCTCATAGAATGAGTTTGGCAATGTTCTTTCAGATTCTATTTTGTGAGAGAGTTTGAAAAATATTGGTGTTAGCTCCTCTTTGAAGGTCCAGTAGAATTCCGTGCTAAAGCCATCTGGCCCTGTGCTTTTTTTGGTTGGGAGATTTTTAATGACTGTTTCTATTTCCTTAGGGATTATAGGGCTGTTTAGTCTGTTTATCTTATCTTGAATTAGCTTCGGTAGGTGGAATCTATCAAGAAAATTGTCCATTTCACTTGGTGGAGTATAGATTTTTAAAGTAGGATGTAACTGAACTTTTAAATTATTATTTATTTAACTCTTATTTATTTATTACTAAATTCACTTATAACAAACACCAACAATTTCTTAACTATTAATCCTATAAATTCCTACAACCCCTTTAACCTATCCGCTAAACCTATTGATAATTATAACAACTACTTTCATAACCTTTTAGAATGATACAGTCTCTGGGGCAGGTCCTCAGTCGTCAGAAAAATAGTCTTTGTTGTAGATTCTTTAACACACTTAGCAGTCCTTTTTCTGGATCTTTCAGATGCAGGTTCATCAGGGTAGTTGGTTATTGCAGTCTTACCTTAAATAAGGCTTCATGCTTTCTTCTCTGTGGGAGACCCCAGCCGTCTGCAGGCCAACTTACTTCTTTTGAATCAGGAACTCAGCTGCTCTGCCTCAGTCCTTAAAGCCAGGCACAGTTTCCCCTAGGCCACTGATCGGACAGATCAAACCCCTCTAGGCAAAAGCTGAGCCACAGGGTCCAGTCCTTGGCCTTTTGGTGTCTTGTTCAGGCTTTCTTTGCTCACCGGCTTCTTTCTGCTTCAGGGAGAGAGCTGGCCATCAATGGCCAGCCCTTTTTTCAGCAGGACTCTTGGAGCTCTCTAGCATCAGGGGCCTCTTCTCTTTCTGGGCTCCATGCACTGTCCTTAAATAGGAGGAACTCTGCTTCAGCTTAATTTGGGCTCCGCCCACTTAGCAGCTGAAAACAATGTCAGGCCAGATACTTTGTTTCTTCAAGTCTATTGAGTCTTTCCTGTTTTCCTGACTTCAACCTTGTTTTTCTGTCTATTAAGTCTTTCCTGACTTAATGCTGATAATGTTCTTCAGGCCCCGAATTAAGAGACAGTATCAGAAACTCCTATATATTTTCTAAATCTAATTTATCTAACCCCTACAGTAGGATCCAAATATTCTCAGGATTTCCTCAATGTCTGTTGTTATTTCTCCCTTTTCATTTCTTAATTTGTTGATTTGGATTCTTTCTCTTTGCCTTTTAGTTAATTTGGCTAGGGGTCTGTCTATTTTGTTGATTTTCTCAAAGAACCAACTCTTGGTTTCATTGATTCTTTGTATAGTTCTTTTTGTTTCTAAGTTGTTGATTTCAGCTCTAAGTTTGATGATCTCCTGCATTCTGCTCCTCTTGGGAGTGTTTTCTTCTTTTTTTTCCAATTCACCCAGTTTAGCTGGTAATTCGCTAATATGAGCTGTCACAATTTTCATTTTGAAGGCACTTAGTGCTATGAACTTTCTTCGTAGCACAGCTTTCATTGTGGCCCATAGGTTTGGGTATGTTGTGTCTTCATTTTCGTTGGATTTTAAGAAGTCTTTGATTTCCTTCTTTATTTCTTCCATGACCAAGTATTCCTCTAGTAAAGAGTTGTTCAATTTCCATGTGAGTGTAGACTTTCTGTTGATTTTTTTGCTATTGAAGTCCAGCTTTACTCCATGGTGGTCTGATAAGATACAAGGGGTTTTTTTCAATTTTCTTGTATCTGTTGAGGGTATCTTTGTGTCCAACTATATGGTCGATTTTGAGAAGTTTCTGTGAGGTGCTGAGAAGAAGGTGTATTCTTTTGTGTTTGGGTGAAACG
>CAJQZJ010001896.1:2603173-2624713 GCA_907164525.1 Lophiomys imhausi | reverse complement strand
TTCTTCAAGTCTATTGAGTCTTTCCTGTTTTCCTGACTTCAACCTTGTTTTTCTGTCTATTAAGTCTTTCCTGACTTAATGCTGATAATGTTCTTCAGGCCCCGAATTAAGAGACAGTATCAGAAACTCCTATATATTTTCTAAATCTAATTTATCTAACCCCTACAGTAGGATCCAAATATTCTCAGGATTTCCTCAATGTCTGTTGTTATTTCTCCCTTTTCATTTCTTAATTTGTTGATTTGGATTCTTTCTCTTTGCCTTTTAGTTAATTTGGCTAGGGGTCTGTCTATTTTGTTGATTTTCTCAAAGAACCAACTCTTGGTTTCATTGATTCTTTGTATAGTTCTTTTTGTTTCTAAGTTGTTGATTTCAGCTCTAAGTTTGATGATCTCCTGCATTCTGCTCCTCTTGGGAGTGTTTTCTTCTTTTTTTTCCAATTCACCCAGTTTAGCTGGTAATTCGCTAATATGAGCTGTCACAATTTTCATTTTGAAGGCACTTAGTGCTATGAACTTTCTTCGTAGCACAGCTTTCATTGTGGCCCATAGGTTTGGGTATGTTGTGTCTTCATTTTCGTTGGATTTTAAGAAGTCTTTGATTTCCTTCTTTATTTCTTCCATGACCAAGTATTCCTCTAGTAAAGAGTTGTTCAATTTCCATGTGAGTGTAGACTTTCTGTTGATTTTTTTGCTATTGAAGTCCAGCTTTACTCCATGGTGGTCTGATAAGATACAAGGGGTTTTTTTCAATTTTCTTGTATCTGTTGAGGGTATCTTTGTGTCCAACTATATGGTCGATTTTGAGAAGTTTCTGTGAGGTGCTGAGAAGAAGGTGTATTCTTTTGTGTTTGGGTGAAACGTTCTGTAGATATCTGTTAGGTCCATTTGGTTCATGATCTCTCTTAGACTCATTATTTCTCTGTTTGGCTTCTGTCTTGATGATCTGTCCATCGTTGTGAGTGGGGTGTTGAAGTCTCCCACTATTAACGTGTTTCGATCGATGTGCGATTTAAGTTTTAGAAGTGTTTCTTTTATAAATATAGGTGCCTTTGTATTTGTGGCATAAATGTTCAATATTGAGATGACCTCTTGGTGGATATTTCCTTTAATGAGTATGTAATGCCCTTCTCTGTCTTTTTTTATTAACTTCAATTGGAAGTCTATTGTGTTTGATATTAGGGTGGTTACTCCAGCTTGTTTCCTGGGTCCATTTGCTCTGAAGACCTTTTCCCAGCCCTTTACTCTGAGGTAGTGTTTATCTTCAATAGTGAGATGTGTTTCTTTTATACAGCAAAAAGATGAGTATTGTTTATGGATCCAGTCTGTAAGTCTCTGTCTTTTTATTGGCGAGTTGAATCCATTGATGTTGATGGATATTAGTGACCAGGGGTTGTTATGTCCCATTATTTTGGTATAGCTGGCTGTCTTGTGTTTCTCTTTTGTTTAGTTGCTGTGGAGGTTTCTATTTCCTCTGTTTTCTTGGGTGTAGTTATCTTCTCTGTGTTGGAATATTCCTTTTGTATCTTCTGGGTTTGTGAGGAGATATTGTTTGAATTTTATTTTGTCATGGAATATCTTGTTTTCTCCTTCTATGTTGATAGAGAGTTTTGCTGGGTATAGTAGTCTGGCTGGGCACCTATGTTCTCTCAGGGCTTGTAGGATATCTGTCCTGGCCCTTCTAGCTTTTAAAGTTTCTGAGGAGAAGTCAGGTGTGATTCTGATAGGTCTGCCATTGTATGTGACTTGGTCTTTTTCTCTTACAGCTTTTAATATCCTTTCTTTGTTCTCTGCATTTGGAGTTTCTATTATTATGTGGCGAGAGGAGTTTCTTTTCTGATCTAATCTGTTTGGTGTTCTGTAAGCCTCTTGGATTTTTACTGGCATCTCTTTCTTTAGGTTTGGGAAGTTTTCTTCTATGATTTTGTTGAAGATATTTCCTGGACCATGGAGTCGGGAGTCTTCTCTTTCCTCTATGCCTATAATTCTTAGGTTCTGTCTTTTCATTGAGTCCTTGATTTCTTGGATGTTGTGGGTGAGAGATTTTTTAGCCTTCTCATTTTCTTTGGATGTTGTACTGATTTCTTCCATCGAATCTTCCATGCCCGAGATCCTGTCTTCCTTCTCTTGCATCCTATTTTTCATACTCACATCCGTAGTTCCTGTTCTCTTCTCTTGATTCTCCATTTCCTCTTTTAATTCTGACTGTGTTTTCTTTATTGTTCCATTTCTATTTTTATGTCTTGAATGGTATTGTTTGTTTTGTACCTTTCCTTCTCCAGTTTGCTTGTTTTTGTCTGGAGATCTTTCATTGCTTTATCCTTTTCCTGTTCAAGCTGGGTCACCTTGGCTTGGAGCTCTTTAATGATGTTATTCCTTGTTTTGACTTGTAGAATTGTGGCTTCTTTGAATTCCTTCATATTTTTATGTTCTTCTTGAAGGGACTTTATCACTTTCCATAATGTAGAATTGTCATCATTTTCATGTGTTTCAGTTGTGGTGAGGTGGTTCGGGCTGGACCGAATAGCGTTCCTTTCTTTTGTTGGAGACATTTTGCTCTTTTTTTTTTTTTTTTTTTTTTTTTTTTTCGGGCTTTTTTTTTTTTTTTTTGGTTTTTTTTTTTTTTTTTTTTTTTTTTTTGCTGTCTTCTGGACTTGGGTCCAAAGGGGGCACTGTGGTGTAGGAGTTGCCTTACTCCACCCCTATAAGGTGAGTCATTCAGTCCCGCCTCCCAGGTGGGGACCTAATTAATTCAGGTGGCAGAGTTGTGCACAAGTAAGCTCTGATTCCCCACCGGAAGGGCCCTTACTAGTACAAAAGTTCAAAATAGGACAGTTTCAAATATCTCACAGTTTTCCTGGGGTTGGTTCCTGTAGGGGGTAAATCTGCAGTTCAGCTCCAATAGCCTTGCTGCTCCCGAGGCTTGGAAGCTGGCCAGTGATGTCACAGACTGGGATCTGAAGATGCTTTGCAGTGGATCTAGTTCACTTCCAAAGGTCGCAACCTTTCCCATATAATTGGATAGTCTGTATGGACCTGGGAGTGCCCAGCAGGGTGGGGATTATCTCTGTGTGGTTTCTGAATCTGTCGGCTGGGTATTAGGTTGGAACTTACCAGGGATTTCTCCTTTTGGGGGGGATGGGTTATCCCGATTCCCACATCTAGAGTCTTCCTAGCTTGTCCGAGAGTTGGAAGGGGCGTCCTGCCCAGGCATCTTCCATGGTCCCTGTGTAGCTGGGTGAGATTTAGAAGGGGTCGTGCCATTTGTACAGTGTCCTGCAACACTTGCCGCCTTGTGACTGTTGACCCTGAAATCAAAATACGTCCGCGCCGGCCGCCGCCATCTCAGAGGGCGTCCCCGGCCCTTTTTAGTTTAAGGTATTTCTTTTTCCCCCCAACAGCTCTCCCTTTCAGTCCAACAAATGGTTCTTTCTCTTATAACTATAAATACAATACAAAACAACAGAAGTAAATAGGCCACAATTATGAGAGTTATATGGCTGTTAGCATTTTGTTCTTGTGGGACTCTTAACGGTGAGAGCAGGTGTACCTCTGATTCTTTTGGCAGATCATTGATTCTCTTTTCCTCCTATTGGTTGGCCTTGTCAAGCTTCAATATGAGGGCTTTCAAACTGTCTTCTTTCTATCTTGTTTTGTCCTGCTTAGATGTCCTTTATTGGGGGTATGCTCATTTCTGCACGGATAGCGCTGCCATTGCAGCGCCGAGCCTCGTCGTCCCTGCACTACGTCGCCGATGCCCCCACCCGTGGTCGCTTAGCTCTGGAGTCCCGCAAACCCTTCGGTCTGGCCCCTCTTACTCAGTTGCCCTCTTGGTCTATTTTTCATTGCACAGCATGGCAATAATCATATCACCCTTGCAGACACAGTTGGTAACATTTTAGGAGAACTCAGAATATAAGAATGTATTCCTTTCATGATAGAAAATTGGCAAACTTGTAATTCTTTCCAAGATTTGGCAGTCTCTTTGTGCCTTAGGTTGTAGGACAATTTATGTGTTATACCAGAAAGAGACTACCTTTGTCTCCCAAGGTTTTTCACTATACTGTCATCCTTGAAAACACAGCACAGAGCAAATGGCAGTATCTTGTGGCTTCTGGTGGGGAATTCCAAGCATTATCTAGTAATTGGCCAGAAAAACCCATGTTCCTCCTGTGGAAGGAAGGTCCAGGCAGAAAAAGTTGGCTGCTGGCACTTGTTAGGGCAATTTCAAGGAGTCTAGCTCTTTAAGAGCCAGGCCAGGTGACCAGGCAGGTGGTGCAGGAGAGATGGCAGAAGCTCAGTACCTATCAGTGGGAACATTTGCCACAAACAGACCTAGCCTGCAAGCAGCAGTGGTGGGGGTGTGGGTGGGGTGCTGGGGCCTGTGCTGATCTGGCCCGCCAGGCAAGTGACAATAAACTCTTCATGGAAGGAAGAAGTAACCCTGCTCCAAGCCAAAAGTAAACAGTCAGACAGACATATTGAAAGCATGGAGTAAGAAGAGAGAGATTTACTTCATGTATCAGGGGCATTGAATAACTGTGGGCAGTGGGGATGTGTTTTAGAGGTAAATGTGTTTGATTCACTGGGCATCATCCAATTAGAAGAAAGAAAACACAATATCTAATTAAGTCATGGGCAGTGGAGGTCAGTAAAAATCTCCAGGGAGGCTAGAGGTATGGACAAATGTCATTGGCTAAAAGTCAAGAGATCTACCAACTTCGTTATCATGGAGAAATCACTGGGCAGGTTTCTTACCAGGGGAAGGTTACATCATGCGACAGTCCTCATTTAGAGGATCTGGGGATCCTCAGATCAGAGGAAAGAGTGGGTTCCAGTGAACAAAGGGAGTCCGTCATTCTAATCTCTAGCTCAGAGACTTTATGGCAATGCCAGACTTCTATCCTACCAGCAGAGATTCCCCACAGTGTCTCATCAGTAAGACAGAGAAATGTCTGAGAGTCACAGAGTAATTATCAAGACAAAACTTCTTACCCTAGATAGTTTGGGAAATACTAGCACATAGATATTAAAACTTTTACACTTTTTACAAAATTGTGATATATAGATTTTATCATTCTATTTCATATGTCCCTCAGAATTTCATGGATCTCTGAAGGTACTATGACTCATTATTGTAAGTAAAGGCACAGGGATACTACTGAACTACACTGCTCCATAGTCAGAAAGATTTTGGGGATCAAATTGACAAAACTCTCTCTCTCTGGGAGAGTTGAGTAAAATCAAACAAATTTTATGTGACAGCAGGGTGAGGATCTTTGAGCTAATACAGGCTGTAAAGATTGCCCAAGATGGTTGGTCTTTTGGGGGTGATTAAGGGTGGTTCTCAATATACAGAAACCCACCTTAAGAGATGTGCTTTTCTGGTCAATAGAGACTCATCTTTAGGTTTCCATTTTCAAAGCCTAAAGTGGTAAAAAAAAAAAAAAAAGACTTTTACCAATATATTTCTGTCTAGGACATTGTCCCTTACATTTCTATTTTGGGGTGCACTGTTTTGGGTCTAAGAGTTACCTTAAGAAAAATATGCTAGAACAGAAATCTTTGATGAACATTTTTTTGTCAGATTTGAACACATTCTTAGCTTCTTCTAACCACTGACTTACCCTAAACTTTGTACCTTGGTTCAACACCACCAAACGAGTTCCTCAAAGCCTTTTATCCTTGTTCAGATATTTCTCTTAAAATTATAAGAAGCATGAGGTCAACCATATGAAGCATGGTATATCTTTTCTCCATTCAACTTATAATTTAACCTAGATATTTTTTGACATTTTAGTATGCTTTTTATTTTTTTATAATACCACAGTCTCAATATTTTTGAGATAATTAAACATATTAATCTAAAGAGCATGTGTTTGTAAGGAGGCAGCATCTTGTAGAAAAGACATCAGAAAATTGTATATTGTGGATTTTATCTTATATGCCTATTGTTGATTTTTCAAGCTTGCTATGATATTTTAAATATATTTTATATAGTTATGTTTTACATTAAACCCATCATACCTACCTCAATTGCTTCTGATCAGAAACATTTTAAGGATTTAATGTCTTATCATTTTTGCCATTTCCATGTAAAATGTCTTATTGTGAAATTTAAAATAAGGCTCCAAGTTCTTAATTTGAATCGCTCAAATCCTTTTAGGTTGAAAGATTATATTCCATCATATAGATTATTATTGTGGAAATCACTAATCTATTGCTAAATGTTAGGATGCTGTATTATTTTAAATATATCATGCCATTGTGAAATGTCTGCAATATATAGGAAATTGTTGCTGTATAAAAATGGGCAAGTATCTTTTATATAAATATCTTCCCTTGATTATAAAAACAAAATAATGCCTTTCCTTTTCTCACATTAGAATATATTAACCAAATCGGACATGTTTGACCAATAATTGTATAATAATCCTAAAATTTCAATGAGAAAATAAATTGCAAATATAAATGCTTTCCCTAAAGGCCTTGCTATAGCATAGTAAACTATAACCAGAAAGCTTTTGGTGAATACAGACATATTGCAAGACACTTTAGGTGCATGAGCTTAATATCTTAAAGTATTAGGTTAATTCTTAATTTAAATAAATAACACAGATTCTACTATCTTTAATAGTACTTGGGTGATCTTTAAATTAAAATCTTTTATATATAATATATATGTAAATTTACTTATATTTAATAAATTGAAATATAATTTTCCTTCAGTATAGTAATATAGTATGAATATTTGTTTGAATGTAAGGATACCCATACTTTTTCTGAAAGCTTGATATTCAGTTTACACATGATAGTTGAAATTTGACTCCAGAAGAATGATTGAAATTCATTTAATTTAATAAACAGACTGATTATGAAATAAAAGTCACATAACATGAACTTTTAGAAGTACTTATTTTTAGACAATTTTTAAACATTCTAGTTAATATTTAAGAAGTACAGAGTAATCAACACAAGGAATATGCTAAAGAAAAACATATTTTCAAAGGTGAATTATGCTTCTGAAAAATGGGATTAAAATAGTACACCTTTTTAAAGCTGTGCACAATGTGTTTATCTACAAAATGTCACAGCATATTTTTAAGAATATATGTTAACCATGCTCCAATAATTTAATGATTATCACAAGAAATAAAAATCGAAACCAGTATGTTATTCTAAAAGTAGGACTCAAATGCTGAGGTGCCTCAGAAATACTGATCTATTAAATTGCATAATGCCAAGGTTCACACCTAGAGTTCTTAATGCAGTTGATGTGGGAGCATTTTGGTGTACTAACCTTAGAAAGACTAAATTTCATTAGTCACAATTCCTTTCCTAGCATGCTTCTTTAGGAGAGACTACATGAAAAATTGGAAGGAGAGAGGGGCATTTTACATCACCTTCACCCACTGCAGATTCAATGAAGTTTTAATTGATTTGAGTGCTTGTGCAATAGCGAGTTGAAGAGATAGAGGTTTGAGCGTTGAGTGAGTTCATCTTTAAATTGTGCTGATAAACTGGACAATGTCAAATAGTTCATATTAGAGCAAGATTTTGTGGAGTCACAGGGACAAAGAAACACGAAGATTCCAGACCTGTAGAGCAGTGATGAGGAGTACGAGCCTGGAGGAATCACAGGAAACTGACTTTAGTCTCTGAGAATTGTTGTCCAGGCTCTATCCAGTAGAATCAATAAAGAGGACTATCCAGGAACTAGGTGACACAAATATTGGACTTAAAGGCTTAGACAATGGTACCCTGTCTTAGTTTGGTTGATCATAACTACAATGAAGAACCATGACCAAAAAACAAGTTGGGAGGCAAGGATTTATCTGCCTTACACTTCCACTTTTTAGTCCATCATTGAAGAAAGCCAGGAAAGGAACTTAAACAAGGCAGGAACCTGGAGGTAGGAACTGATACAAAGGCCACGGGTAGGTGCTGCTTACTGCCTTTCTCTTTATGGCTTGCTCAGCCTGTCCTCTTATAGAACCCAGGACCACCAACCCAGAAATGGTAACATCCACCACGAGCTGGGTCCTCTCCTAACAGTCACTACTTTAGAAAATGCTCTGTAAAGCTTGTCAATGGCAAATTTGAAGGGAACATTTTCTTTCTTTGTTTTATTTTTGGGGGGGGTTTGTCATTGTTGTTTTTGTTTTTGTTTGTTTGTTTCTTTATTGCTTCAAGTTACATCTCCATCACAGTGCCCTCATTCCACCCCTCCTGGTTCTACCCTCTCCCCTCTCCTCCCTCTCCCACCCATACCACTCTTCCAATGTAGAGTGTCCCTACATATCAGCCCCTCTCAGCTCAACAGTAATATGTGGGGTAAGAGCTTCCTATTGTGCTGGGTGCCAAGATGGTAGGACTCCTAGGGCAAATTGTCCCCTTTATAGGTAAAAAAGTCTGTGTTACTGTTCCTTTTGGTGTATTGGTTGTAGTATAGTTATCCTGTACTATATGGCTAAAATCCAAGTATAAGTGAGTAGATGCCATGTGCATCTTTCTGGGTCTGGGTTAGCTCACTCAGGATGAGCTTCTCTAGTTCCCTCCGTTTGGCTGTGAATTGCATGATTTCCTTGTTTCTGATAGCTAAGTAGTAGTCCATTGTGTAAATGTACCACAATTTTTTAAAATCCATTCTTTGGTTGAGGATCATCTGGGTTGTTTCCAGTTTCTAGCTATTATAAATCAGGTTGCTATGAACATACATTAGGATATGTCCTTGTGGTTTGGTGAGGAATCATTTGGATGTATACCCAGAAGTGGTATGGCTGGGTCTTGAGGTAGGGCTATTCCAAGTTTTCTAAGATATCGCCAGACTGATTTTCATAGTGGTTGTACAAGTTTACACTCCCACCAGCCATGGAAGAGTGTTCCCCTTTCTTCACAACCTCATCAGCATATGCTGTCATTTGAGTTTTTGATCTTAGCCATTGTGACGGGTGTGAGATGGAATCTCAGAGTCATCTTGAGTTGCATTTCTGTGATGATTAAAGATGTTGAGCATTTCTTCAAAAGTCTCACTGCCATTAGAGATTCCTCCTTTGTGAATTCTCGGTTTAGCTTTGTTTCCCATTTTGTCATTGGAGTATTTGGTTTCTTGGTGTTTAGTTTCTTCAGTTCTTTATAAATTATGGATATTAGCCCTTTGTTGGAAGTGGGGTTGGTAAAGATCTTCTCCCAATCTGTTGGTTGCCATTTTGTTCGAATGATGGTGTCCTTTGCCTTACAGAAGCTTCTCAAGTTTCATGAGGTCCCATTTATTGATTATTGGTCTTAGAGCCTGAGTTATTGGTCTTCTGTTTAGGAAGTTGTCTCCTGTGCCAATGAGTTCAAGGCTTTTCCCCACTTTCTCATCTATTAGATTTAGTGTATCAGGCCTTATGTTAAGGTCTTTGAGCCACTTGAACTTAAGTTTTGTGCAAGGTGATAAGTATGGGTCTAATTTCATTCTTTTATATCTCGACATCCAATTAGACGAGCACCATTTATGGAAGATGCTGTTCTTTTTCCATTGTACGGTTTTGGTTTATTTGTCAAAAATTAAGTGACCATGGGTGTGTGGGTTCATTTTTGGGTCTTCAATTCGATTCCATTAATCCACTGGTCTATTTCTATACCAGTACCATGCTGTTTTTATTACTATTGCTCTGTAGTATAGCTTCAAATCTGGGATGGTGATACCTCTAGATGTTTTTTTTTTTTTTTTTTTTTTTTTTTTTTTTTTTTTTTTTTTTTTTGTACAGGGTTGATTTAGCTATTCTGGTTTTTTTTGTTATTCCACATGAAGTTGAAAATTGTTTTTTCTGGGTCTATTACGAATTGTGTTGGTATTTTGATAGGAGTTTCATTGAATCTGTATATTGCTTTTGGCAGGATTACCATTATTATTATGTTGCTACTACCTATCCATGAACATGAGAGATCTTCCATCTTCTGATGTCCTCTTCAATCTTTCTTCAAGAACTTGAAGTTCTTATCATACAGGTCCTTCACTTGCTTGGTTAGAGTTACTCCAGGAACAGTTTCTTAAATAAGTTTCCTTCCTCTCAAATGGCTTTATCTTGTGTCAAGTTGACATCTAACTACCCAGAACATACATGACGTCAAGATTTTCCTGAACACTCAGGTTTGTGATTAGTTATCCATTTCTTCTTCCTTGAGACTGTCTGTTTTTCAATGTCCTCACATTTATTTTAAAGAAGATAGCACGGTGATTATGATAGGATCACAGACGAGGAACAGTTTGCCTTAAGATGATTCAAATGTTTTCTCCCTTAAGGATATAAATGCTTACATTATTCTTTAAGGGTGAAGTTAGAATTAAGTGAAACATTTGGTGCTATTGCAATGAAAAATACTTGCATTTAGAAGAACATACATTTTGGTAAGAGACATGGGAAGAAATCCATACAAATATGGCTTTTCTTTCAAATTTATATTCAGATCCCAGTTGTGGTGGTACTTAAAAGGAATCCATTGGAAAGTGATTAAGTCATGGATGAAAGCCTTCAAAAATGTGTTTCAGAAAATATGGTGTCTGTTCTTTTGCTACATGAAGCTGCAGCAAGAATGCATTCATTACACAAACAATCTATGAACTCCTTTACTTTGGGAATTCCAATATCATTAAATAAATGTCCATTCTTTAGAAATAAAGTATATGGTCAAGTGTGATGGTGCAAGCCTTTAATCAAAGCATACAGGCAGATCTCAGGAAGTTTATAGCCAACCTGCTCTACATAGTGAGACCATGTCTCACAAAAAAAGGAAAGAAGGAAGGAAGGAAAAAAGAAAGAAGAAAGAAAGAAAGGAAGAAAAAAAAAAACAAAATGTGTAAAAATAAAACAAGAACATCATCTTGGTGGGTCAGACCGAACCTTTTTGAAGTCCGACAATTA
The DNA here is from genome assembly GCA_907164525.1 of Lophiomys imhausi. Lineage (NCBI taxonomy): Eukaryota > Metazoa > Chordata > Mammalia > Rodentia > Muridae > Lophiomys > Lophiomys imhausi. Next base: position 2,613,804 of record CAJQZJ010001896.1, on the reverse strand, counting down.
CATAGAATTTCCATAAGAAGTGTGAGAGAGAGAGAGGGAGATAGAGACAGAGACAGGAGGGAAGCATCTCTTTCTCTGGACAGCATCTTTAGCTCAGGTCTATAAATTCTAGCCTCTTGATCTTTATTACATCTCCCTTTCCTAGCTACATGTCATGTGAATCAGATGTTACTCAGATATTCCTCCAAATTTTAAGCTAGTGTCTTACAATAAACAATAATACATTTCCATTTAACTCCCGTTTTCTCTTTCTCTGAGAGTCTGTATCTCCCTGAAATTCTGGTTAAATCCTGACTCGTAATGTAGTCTGAGAACTTATATCCCAAATGACTCTTGAAATTCCCAGGTTACTAAAAGGCTAAATATTGTATTAAATCATCAAATTTATATATTTCAGGGATATGGAGAGATGGCTTAACAGTTAAGAGCACTTATTACTCTTGCAGAAGACAAAGGTTTGCTTCTCAGTACCTTCCAGGAAGCACACAACCACTTCAAAGTACAGCTCCAGGTTAGCCAGTGGCTTCTTCTGGGATCCTAATGGGGCACCTTCACATGCACATATACACATGTACACATAGACAATCACATAAAAACATAAATGAAAATTATGTATGGTTTGGGTCAGGAGAGATGGTTCACTAGTAACAAGAATTTGCTACTCTTGCATGGCAACAGAGTTTAGCTTCTATCTCTTCACCAGGCAGCATACAACCACCTGTAACTCCAGCTCCCGGGATCCCATGTCTTCTTCTAGCCTCTAAAGCAGTGGTTCTCAGCCTTCATAGTGCTAGTCATAGGAGAGTTGGTAAACATAGATTAAGTTGAGAAATTTCAGATATTTTTGAATAACGAGTAATACACAATGTAGTGGCTTTAAAGAAAATTCTGCTCATAGACTTATGTAATTGAACACTTTGTCCTTAATTGGTAGTACTGTCTGAGGAGCTTATTAAACTTTTAGAATATAGAATATTGGTGGAGGGAGAACACCATAGGGTTTTGGGAATTTGTACCCTCACCTACTTCCACTATACTTTCTTACTTTACTAGGTGATGAGATGCAATCAATTAGTTTCTTGTTTTGACTGCCTGATGCTGTTCTTTCCTCACCTTACAAACTGTTCTCTGGAACCATAATCTAAAATAAATGTTGTCATCTATAAGTTGCTTTTGGCTATCATAGTGACATAGGTATTGGGCTTGAATTCAAAACCTTTGTAAGAGCAGTACATGTGCTTAAAAAATAAAACATTTCTCCATTTCTTGAGATTCCATCTTTTGAGTTTTGTTTTTATTACATATTAAGTGCCCACATTGGTTGAAATATAAGATTAGTCCAACCAATAAATAGAAAATTCTAGGCCTAATTATCTAACATGTAAAAAAAAAACCTAACTTAGCATTGAGCTTGAAATTTATTTCTCTGGTACTCCATGAACCATATTTTACATTTAAGTTTAGAGATATTTTGAGTATTTCATTTTTTCAATGTTTAAGTTTCTACACTTTGGGAAAATAATAAAATATAACCCCTACTCTTTAGTAGTTGCAATTAGAAAGAGACAGACATATGCATATACTTGCATTATTTAGTAAGCTACTGTATTATAAACAACTTGAGTAGTTCCATGAGAGGACCTAGTGCTAATGATATCATGAGAGAGATGAATAGAAAATTAAATGAGAACTTTTGTCTTTAAATTAGAGATCAAGTTTGAAAGAGTTTGAATTTGAAAATAAAGTGAGAATAGCAAGAAATATGTGAGAAGATAGAAAACTAGATGCTAATCTAGGCAGATTTGGCCAAAGCCAATTTAAGAATCACCAGAATCTCTCTGAGATACTGGGTTTGGAATTGAATGTAGGTCAGTGTAACAGAAGCATAAATTATAAGTATGTGGTGCTGATGAGATGGCTCAACAATTAACAGAACTTGTTCTCGAAAAGGTCACAGGTTCAGTTTTCAGCATCTATATGGTGGCTCAGAACCATTAATAGCTGCGATTCCATGAGATTTGAAACTCTGTTCTGGTCTCCATAGGCATCACATGCAATGGACATATATACATCGAGCTAAAACACTCATACATATAAATAAAAATAAATAAATCTTTAAAAAATAAAATTGTTTTTCATTGCATTTACTGTTATTAGAGAAAGAATCATTTGTTGGACTGAAAGGGGGAGCTGTTCAAGGGGAAAATGATATACCTTGAACTAAAAAAAAAAAGGGAAGAGGATGGGAGGGTTGAAGGGGAAGAGGGTGGGAGGGTTGGACTGGAGGGGGGAGTAGGAAGGGGATTGTGATTGAGATGTAACTTGAAGAAACAAAAAATAAATTATAAAATAAAATTGTTGGACATTATCAATGTTCTCTTTCAAAGAAATTCTCATTTTTTAAAACTCTGGTTGTTTTTTTTTTCCAGGATAATTATTTTTTTTAAACACTTTATTTTTTTTTCTTCAAGTTACATCTCAGTAACAAACCCCTCCCTATTCCCCCTTCCTATCCCGCCCTTCCCCCCTCTTCCCCCCAGAAGTTTCCCCTTTCAGTCCAACAGATGGTTCCTTCCCTTATTACAGTAAGTATTATACAAAACAACAGATATAAATATGCCACATTTATGAGAGTTAAATGGCCCAGTATACCTTCCCAATGTCCAGTTTATACATATTTGGCCCCTGACTTTAACATTCTACTATCTAACCATCTCCATGAGTTTAAAGGTCTATATGTGACTCAACATTCATACTAACTTGCAACACACTTTTAAGAGTATCTTCTTAGATCTATAACACCCTCTTGATTCCTAAACAACTCAAAATTTAACTATGAGACTCTAGCTGTCTATTCTTCAACCACCTCAGAGACCTGAGAGGGATAAATATATTTGCTTATATAGGAAGTTCAGGGCCTGCAGCTTCCAAAACTAAGAAAGGACATGCCAATGACTGCCTGGACAGTTCCCATTTTCTCTCCATACATTCCTGCATCAGTCTTCAGCCTTTGGGTCCTGTTTCTATGACAGACATTTGTTGTAGAGCAGGGATTATGAAGGACTTACTTACCCTGTCTTGGCAGAGTTAGGCTGTCGACTTCCCTGCTACCAAGTTTTGTCCTTTTTGGACAGCAGTATGTCTGCAGTTGGTGCAAGGGGTTTTTTTCATGCCAAGAGGTAGGCTTGCCACTAATTCAACCATCTTACAGTGGAGGTTCTTCGATGCTTATCTTCTACTTGGAGTAGAATAGGGGGTGCTGTCAGGCTCTGATATGTCTTGATATCAAAAAAAATCTTGATTTAAGATAACATCTTTGAATGCCATATTCTGCAGATCTCTTGGGGTTTTTGAAGATGCCCTATCCATCTCTTGTATTTAGATAAGCAAATGTTGCTTGTCTCTTAGCAACTTGATTACTGGGTAGTTTAGAGAATATCTGTGATAGACTGTCATAGTAGCTAACAAAGTGACATGTTTGCATGACTAGGAGTTTGTTTTACTTAACTATCCTAGACCGTTTTAGACGGTTGGTATCAAGAGGTCAGAGCTTCACATTTTATTTTTAAGTATCTCTAGGTATGATACTTGAGAAAAATGAGATATAGACATAGCACAGGAAGGTCCAAGAAGAAGGGGCAGATTATTGAATATGCCCTTATACCTTTGTATATTGATACAAAATTAGTAGTTTATTTGGCTAAAGTGGTATTGACCATTGTTTATTGTGCAAAAATAAGATTGTATTGGATTACATCGGTATTGATCTTTGTATATTGATACAAAATTAAGATTATAGTTGGCCACAATGGTAAAACTCTGGTTGTTAAAGTAATGTTAGTGTTAACTTGACACTTTCACATGAGCTCCTTTAATTAGCTTCTTTTTAACTTTTATTTAAGTACAGACCATCTAACCTAGGGTCTTTCACATGCTGTGTAAGTACATTATCACTGAGCTGAACATCTAGCCCCTATTACATTTTTGAAATACTTGGTTGTATTAAAGTAAAAAAGAGTAAGTTTTTGTTTCTAATATCAGTGTAAACCAAAGACAGTAGGATACAACCAGAATCACATTATGATTCCCTGCTTTGCTAACAGACTTTCCATAAAGTCAGTATTTCAAGATGTTCTTTATTCTTTGAAATTATATCTATATTATAAAGGTATACATATATATTATCTTGATTATATTCACTCCAATGTCTTCCTTTAATTCTTCCAACATCCTATGACACATCTTCCTTCCAATTTCACATTCTGATTTTTAAAAATAATAATCTACTCTGCTCAATTAGTGCTGTCATTTTCATATGGATAATCACATGAGGTCATCCAAAGAGGAATTGGTAAACAAACAGTAGCCATTCAGCAAGGAAAATGACTTTCTCTCTCCCCTCAGAAGTAATCTACTATCAGTAACTCCTCATCTATGGTTGGGGCCTGTGATCCTTCTTGCTCTAAGCTTGAGTATTCACTGGCATAATGTTGTTTAAATCTTGGGCAGGTAAACACAGCTGCTGTGAGCTAATATGAGTAACAGTCTGGTCAAAGCCATGAAAGAATAAAAATAATTTCACAACATTTATCTGCATTTATATTCTTTCTAACTCCTAGCCTATCATTTTTCCTGAGCCTTGGATTGGGTTGACATTCCTGTAGCTGTCTCCATTCATGGTTGATAACTTACTGTAATTTTTTCATAATTTGAAGAAGTCTCTTCATTAACTATATAACCTGCTGTAATTAGAGGCTTCTTTAATCAAATATAATGCATATTTATTCATCTGGCAATTTGACATTTTCATTTAGCCAAACAAAATCTACCCTTGGACCCATGACTTCCCCACCACAGATACTGATCATATTGACCATACCAGGCATAAATTTTGTCTTGTGAAACAAGTCCCGAATCCAATCAAGAGTGAAAACTGGTTGATCCCTTAAATAGTATTACCATTAGTGAAGCAGTGAATACACCTCACCTGCCAGGTTGGTATTGCAGCATATGGTGTCCAGCACTTGTTAAGACCATTAATGTCTTTTCTCCTTCCACAGCCTTGATAACAGATTCCAACACTATGGACACGTTTTATCAGGGATAAATAATCCTAGACAGTTCAAGGTTAATTACTCAATGTCCTTCACTGAAAATGTGTGGTATCTTCATTAGCAGGGTCTTACCTTCTTTCCTGTTTCTTTCTTTTTTTTTTTTTTTTTTTTTTTTTTTTTGGTCTATTTGACAGAAGCTAGAGCCCTTTGAAGAGAGGAAGCTTCAACTGAGAAATTGTTTCCACCAGATTGCCCTGTTAAGAAAGTCTCTAGAATATATTTTTCATTAAGATTGATGTGGGTGGGCTCAGCTCACAGTGGCCAGTTCCATCTTTGCTAATATTAGTTTACATTACAAAAACAAGGCCAATAGCAATCCATGGGAACAAGCCAATAAGCACCATCTCTCCATGGACTCTGCTTCATTTTCTACCTACTGGTTTCTTCTTTTATTTCCTGAACTGATTTTTTTTTTGTCATGATACACTTTGAGCTTTAAAATGAAATAATATCTGTCTTCCTTGAGTTATTTTTGTTCATGGTCTTCACCATAGTTATAGAAAACAAACAAAGCTATCATCAAGATATGGTGGGCAACTAAGAGCAATGACAATGACCTACAATGCTTTTTGTACCTCGGCTGGCTGACCAATAATTCAGAAAGAAATAACCTGTGCCTAGAACTTAGATTTTTATTTTATAACTCACATCTTTCAAATTCAGAAGTATTCACTTATACAGAATATTTGTGATCAAATTCTTCAAGTATTTATAATCTTACAATTAGCAGGATTACCTAAAGCTGATTTATATAATCAGTTTGGATTAGCCTACACATATACCACCTTCTTGCACCTCCTTGACCCCATCCCTCCTTAAAACTTTAGGTCTCAGAATCATGCCCACATTCATTCATATCACATGTGTTCTATTACTCCCTCTTATTATATGTTTTATTTGTGTTTTAAGATTGTAAGTGCCCATGTAGTTTCTTTATAGAAATAGTGGAGGGATGTGTATAAGGAAGAAGAGGATCAGTAGAAGGGTTAAAATTGTTGGGTTTTGGTTTTGGTTTATTTTTTTCAGTAAACCACATACTTTGTGTAGACATTTGTTTTTAATTTTTATCCCCAAGAATCTATACTTGAGGCAAGATGAATTATGTTTCCTCAAATGATATATGTTAAATTCTGATGTCCAGTGTCTCAGAATGTAACCTGTTTGGCCATAGAGTCTTAAAAGAAGGTAAATAAATTAAGGTCAGCAAATGAATGCCCTCATAATAGAGAAAATCTAAACACAGAAAGAAAAACACTCAAGGAAGATAATATGAACACATACAGTAGACGTTTGAATGAGAATGCCCTCTACAGGCTCAAATATATTAACAATTATCCCCAGTTAGTGGTGCTGTTTGGGGAGGTTTAGTAGGTGTGACTCTCTTAGAGAGGGAGTATATCACTGGGGTCAACTTTGAAAGTATGTACTCTTGTGCAATACCCAGTTTCCCCTCTGGATTATTCTGTGGTTAAAGATGTGAGTTCTCAGTTTTCTGCTTCTACAGCCATGCCTGCCTCTTGCTATTTCACCCACCTGTCACAGTTGAGTCATCCCCTCTGGAACTATAAGCTGAAATAAACTCACCAAATATAAGTCAAAGAAAAGAAAAGTGGATTGTCCTTGACGCTCAATCGGCACTCTACCTGTAAAAACCTTCCAGCCTCCTGTATTGTAAGACATACATCATTTAATGTGACTTTGTAACCCGAGTAAAAACATTTAATTTTGCAAAATGATGCCAAATCTGCTGAGCCATAGGTGTGTAAAATCCCCTAAATGCCTGATCTCACTCTCTGGTTTGATAGGCCATGGAAGACATGGACCTTTACTGATAAATAGATAAAATGTCACCAGGTGACTCTCCAATTCAAATGTAACTCAAGCTCATGAAGAAAAGTTATAAATACCTGTAAAGGTTATTTGTCAGGCAATTGCCAGTTGTCAGTCATCTCCCAATTACTCATCTATGAATTATTCAAAGGTGTTTTAATCTCAGACTGATTTCTTTTTTGCCTCCAAGTATATATTTGATTTCACTCTCTGTTCTAGAAATGAATACCTGCTTAGGGAATGCACACTAATTTTAATATAAGCTCAAATAAACACAAAGCTAGATGTATTTCTAAGACAAACTAATGCATTTCCAAAGATAAACATACATCTTCTCTGCATTATCAGCTGCTATGGATTATTTAATACCATGGCTTACTTCCTTGATAGCCAAAAGAACAATAATCCCTGTGCTTACAGTGTTTATAAGTTTAGATTACAGATTCTTTTTTTTTAAATTGAAACAACTTATTTAATGAACTTATTCTAGATTACAGATTCTTAATCACTGGCCAGGTGACTTTAATTTCTTTTTTATTTTTTAAGTGTTAAGGGTAGTGTTAGAATACCTGCTAGACAGGCTGGTACACAAGACTGAATTTTGTACTGAAACTACTTGATTTGTAATTTGAGTTGTTAACAATTACTCTCTCTTTGATGATTGTCAATCTCTGATGCTCAAATCAAATAAAAATTGCTGCATCAGGGAATATATCTTTCATGTCCCCCAGACTTTCCCATTGCTCCATGGTTGGATAACTGTTCCAAAATAGATTGATGACTGCAAGACCTTTCGAAGAAGTTGCCATTGGTATTCTGCAAATGAATCCGTCTCATCAGGTATTTGGATCATATTATATGAAGTCACATCTGTGAGTGGCAAGGTTCTCTTGGTTTTGAATTGGAATTCAAAGTAGCATACAATGAGAGAAAAGCAAACCAGTATTTAATAGGAAGTGACTACTTGCCCAGCTTTTCCAGAATCAGGGTCTTTTACATACCCAGTTACAATTATCTTCTACACATTCTGTTTTCTTATAAATATTATCTGTTGAGCTGGAGAGATGCTTCAGCCATTAAAGGCTAGGCTCACAACCAAAAATGTAATTATTATCTGTTTGATAAAACTAATCATAATTAGGACTTTCATAAAATCCTCTAAAACTAATATGTAAACCACTGGTTGACATCTTTTTCTGTGACAAATGAACATTCTGAGATCCAAGGAAGTTAAATTATAGGTTCCAGTTCCCAATAAACTTGTATTGAAAGTAGGATAATTTACTCAAATGCAATGGTTAATTTAGAGATGAATTCACTGTCTTAGAAAACAGCAGTAGCAGATCCAATTATCTAATAATCTGATGGTGTACTAAAACACTTATCATTTCATGCATGAGTACTTACAATGCAAGGTTTATGGTCTAGGCTTTGAAATCCAACTTTGGCCAACATATATTCTTATTCTCATGAAGTATTTACTATGAAACCTTAACCGTTTTCTCAATGTAGTTGAGGCTGTCTGATTTTATTTATTTATTTTTATTTTGGTTACTGTGGATAGACTTATATAGATGCATCTCTTTTGCTGGTTCTTCCTGAGACAACCTTAATGAATATGCAACATGGCTAGTTGCAGCCACAGATATAGTTTGTTCTCCATGGTGTTCTAGGAAGTCAGCTGGTACGCAGGAAAGAGAAATACAGTATAAGACATCATAGAGGGTATTTGCACAGTTTGTGCCTCATGGCTCAGTCCTGTCCAATATGTCAGCATATTGAGAAAGCTTGGGGAATTTTAGCTCCTAGGAGAGTAAAATCATTTTAAATATGTAGTAGGCTTGTCTGCTATTTTTAAAAATTCCTTTCATGATACTATCACTAATTGCTACAGACCTCCCGGCATTACTCAACTAACAGTTATGCCCCAGAGTTTAGGATTTTTTTTTAATTTTAAAAACTATGTTCGCAAGCATAACTATCTCAACTAATTAGCTTTACATTTACATCTTGCATGATCTGTCTGTAGGTTACTTCACCTATGAACAGAGAATTCTGGGGCTGGAGAGGTTGGGGAGAAGGAGTGGTTGAGAGCAGAGCTGCTAATCCAGAGAAGGAGAATTTTGCTCCCCACACTTGTGCTGCATAGCTCACTAGTGCTTTGAGCTCCTACTTCAGAAGGGTCATTGCCCTCTTCTGCCCTCTCTGACAATGGGACACATGTAGCCAACACATGGACAAATCCGTATGCATAGAAAATTTGCACATATTATTATTATTATTATTATTATTATTATTATTATTTGTCTATAGGTCTTTTGTCTGCAGGTCTGTCTGTATATTACACACGACAGAAGAGGGGATAAGGTTTATAGGGACTGGAATGACAAATGGTTCTGAGTTATCAAGTGATTGCTAGGACCCAGTTCCAGGTCTTCTGGAAGAGCAGTCAGTGCTCCTAACCATTGAGCCATCATTCCAGTCTTCAAAATAAGTGTGGAAAAGGGAACTCTGTAGCTGATAAGTAAAATATAAAACAAAACATCATTTTCTGTTTCCCTTCAAAGTCTTCAAACTCAGTAAAACCAAAATCTATGCTGCCTTACCTACCAGAACCCCTCCTGTCTTTTATAATTTAAATCACAAGTTCGGAGAAACAAAATTGTACTTTTTTTGTCTCTGATCTGTGATGGTCTATGCTCAGTTATTCCTTTATAGTACCCTAATTTTTTTCTGTTTTGGTTAAGAGAGTATGCAGCTATTTAACTCCTCCTTTCCTATGAATTATGATGATAAATATAACACAAATGTGCTGACAGGGTAGAACTAAAGTACACACAAAAATACTCATTCTTCTTCCTTCCTGCTTTAGCTGTAGACTAGAGACAAAGTTGCTTAAATTACTGGTGGGCATCTTTCTCCTTTTTCTTGTGTGTCACGGTCGTCTCAGAGATCCCCATTTTATCTCAGTGATATTCAGTTATGAGGCTCCAGGATGAATTCAGCCTCAAGAAGTCCTGCTACATGGGGGAAATGAATCTATACATCAAAATGATATCCCCCTTGTGATTTTCATAGTTGTGCCAAACCCTTATAAGGGGATGTAGACTTTTGCAACCTTGAATTTTGCCCATGGATGTCTTTTGTCATATATAAAAGTTATTTCCTTACCACAATTAGCCATATTGTAGTTTATGGATAACTAAGATGTTGGTGTCTCCATAGCAATCTTGATTAAGTGAGAAGTAAAAACAGTATCATTGAGTCACAGCTGGCACAGGGCAAAGTTAACTTTAAGTCACAGACTCCATCAAATATTGTTTCTCTTGTATCATTAGTTAAACATCAATCATTTTTAGAAATGTGATGTCTTTCTTGATCCCTGAATGTATATACATTTATATAAATGTTTGATAATAGACTATTTAACAATGTGTAAATAGATCTGATGATGGTTTCCTGTGTAGGAGAATCTATATACACATGACGAACATTCACCATATGCCTCAGAATACACAAAAATCAGTATTGTCCCATCATTACAGTTACAAATATACTGTAGTCATTATGAGTCCAATGCCAATTTCATACTCTGGCTTCACAAGGTAATAGGAGAAATTGTGTTTTATTGGAATCTACTCTAGTTCCAAAGCTCTTAAGCTCTTATTTCTTTTCTTTTTTTTTTTT
>CAJQZJ010001896.1:2507658-2603073 GCA_907164525.1 Lophiomys imhausi | reverse complement strand
TTTTTTTTTTTTTTTTTTTAGTTTAAGGTATTTCTTTTTTCCCCCAACAGCTCTCCCTTTCAGTCCAAAAAATGGTTCTTTTTCTTATAACTATAAATACAATACAAAACAACAGAAATAAATAGGCCACAATTATAAGAGTTATACGGCTTAGCATACATTCCCAATGTCCAGTCCATATGTATTTGGCACCTGACTTTACATTCTACTATCTAACCATCTCCATGAGTTTAAAGTTCTATATCTAACTCGGCTTTCATACTAACTTGCCTCATAATTTTAAAAATATCTTCTTAGAGATGCTTTTTAAATTGGGATGAAAGTTGAGTTGGATATAGAACTTTAAACTCATGGAGATAGATCGACAGTAGAATGTTGAAGTCAGGTGCCAAATACATATAGACTGGACATTGGGATTGTATGCCAAGCCATATAACTCTCATAATTTTGGCCTAATTACCTCTGTTGTTTTGTATTGTATTTATTATTATAAGAGTAAGAGCCATTTGTTGGTCTGAAAGGGGGAGCTGTTGGGGGGAAAAGATATATCTTAAACTTAAAAAAAAAAGGAAGGGGAGGGGTGGGTTGAGGCGGAAGAGGGTGGGAGGGTGGGACTGGAGGCGAGGTAGGGAGGGGATTTCAATTGAGATGTAACTTGAAGAAATAAAAAATAAAGTAAAAAAAAAAATATCTTCTTAGATCCAGAACACCCTCTTGATTCCTAAACAACTCAAAATTTAACTATGAGACTTTAGCTATCTATTCTTCAACCACCTCAGAGACCTGAGAGGGATAAATATATCTGATTATATAGGAAGTGCAGGGCCTGCAGCTTCCAAAACTAAGAAATGACATACCAGTGGCTGCCTGGACAGTTCCCATTTTCTCTCCATACATTACAGCATCAATCTTCAGCCATTTGGCCCCATTTCTCTGACAGACATTGGTTGTAGAGCAGGAATTATGAAGGACTTACCTACCCTGTCTTGGAAGAGCTAGGCTGTCGACTTATCTGCTTCCAAGTTTTGTCCTTTTTGGACAGAAGACTGTCTACAATTGAAGCAAGGAGTTTTTCTTGCCAAGAGAACGGCTTAGAAGATGATTGAATTGGTGGTAAGCCCTTATTTCAATAAATGCTCTTGACATTTAAAATGTAGAGTCTTTGAGAACTGGAAAGATGTCTTAGCAGTAAAGAATTATTTTTTGCTCTTGCAGAGGTCCTGGTTTCTGTTCCCAGCACTACATGGTGGTTCATAAATATCTATAACTACAATTCCAAAATATCTAAATCCTCTTCTGATCTTTTTAGGCACAAAGCACGTAAGCAGGGCACAAACACTCAACAAGGCAAATACTCATAAACTTATAAAATGAATATACTTTAAAATACTTAAGAAAAGAAATCTAATATTTTCAATTCCAGAATTATATATGCATGTGACAATGATTCAGGTCTCTATTCTCAAAATGAATAACTTTACTGTGTTAAATAATGTAACATTTCTTTCATTGATGCTAGCTAGTACACACATATACATTTACTAGTATGTAAACATATACAAAAGTATATATAAAGACTCATGGTGAAAGTAGGATGTTTTTTTTTAAGATATATAGGTTATTTTTAATCATGTACATATGTGTGTGTTGCTAAAATTCCTTTTCAGGAGAAGACATAGGCAAAATCTATACTGAGGCATGAGTCTGTCAGTGTTTCACTATGGGAACCAGTGAGATTCTTGGGCTTTTTTAAAGAATTTAGGTGAAGAGTTATTTACAAAGGTGTGGTTGTTCCTCCTCAGCAAGCTACAGCAGGAAAATCTTCACACAGAAGGGGTGAGAGATACTGCTCTACTCTTTTCCAGCTTATATATACTCTAGCCAGTCCAGAGGCCACATGTAACTAAGGATGAGCTCCATAAAAAGATGGTGGGTAGCAGCTGGATACCAAAGTGGGAATCTTATGCTTCTTACTACCTCTGTATGCAGCATGTGTAAACCATCTAGAAGCCCAACCGAGATGATCTTTTGCAAAGGGGTACACCTGAGTCCCCCAAGATGGTGTTTGCTTGACTCTGAAGACAGGTACAGTGCTTTGTTGGTGGTTTTGTGCATATGTAAGTGCAGGTGAGTACGAAACCCAAAAGAGGACATTGGATCCCATGAAGCTGTAGTTACAGGCAGCTGTGAGCTGTGAAACTTGGGTCCTTGAACTCAAATTCGGGTCCTCTGAAAGAGCAGCCATCTCTTTAGCTTCTAAAATGTCTTCTTTAGTATACAAAATGCTATAATACAGGAGCTTTAACTGGGTTTTTTCATAAGGCATAAAAAAGTCTGGGTCAACACCCGACAATTTTTCACTCTCTAATCATGGACGTATAATTTTAATTTTTCTTTTCTGTGGTTACCTTCCAGTTCATCCTGGCAGATATTTTGCTTCATCTCTTCTGTGTTTTTCTCCTTCATTTTCAGTGGCCACATTTACTTTCAGGATCTTATTTGTTCAATGAGACACAAGAATCTAGTTTGTTTCCAATGAAAACAAATTAAAAAGTTATTAAAGCAAGCATCACCACTTGACAAGCCCCTCTGGAACCATTTGAGATTATGACCATGGAGAGTCTTCAGGAAGATTTTTATTTCACAAGCCACTGAGCCCTTCTAAGCCACATGCTGTTTGATAATTAGGGGGTATATTATCTGTGATAGAAACCCAGTGCTGAAGAAAACAGTGAAAGAGACTAATACAGACAACCAGCTGTTGTTTTTCTGCCACAATACAGCTTGACTTCTACTATGTTGGCTTGCAAATTCATTTTGAGGCAAAGCCCCTTTCTCACAAGAGTGGGAGGTCTAATAGCATAGTGTACCATCCTGCCTTTATTGCCATATAAATTGTTGACATCTGTGTCAACTTTTTAATTTATAGTGAGCAAATATATCATTTATTGTCGTTCTTACAATATGTCATTCATTATCATTCTTACAAAAACCTTATGAGTCTGCTAAATATGAACTCATTTTAGAGGAGGCTTTTTGTGACTTCCTCAAGCCCCAGTGACAAAGCCAGAGTTATCTGAATCCTGTTCAGTCATTCATTGCTGTCATAATTTCTCTTATTTTTGTATATCAGTACTTAAATAAGTTCAACTGGTTCTTTTTTCCTTATATGAGATATGCTGAATGTCCCAATTTCATCTGTTGCTGTGATACAATTTTCTGACCATAGGCAACTAAAGGAAGAAAGGATTTGTTTGACATTCACTTCCAGATCTCAGTTCATTGTTGAGCGAAGTAGGGACAGGCGCTCAATGAGGAACTTGAAGCAGAAACCAAAGAAAAATGTAGCTTGCTTCTTATATAGGCTTATATTTAGCTAGTATTCTATCATAACCCAAGCTAGGGTGGCTGCCCCAATGGCCTGGGACCACCTGCATCAATTAATTATCAAGTCAGTGTTCCAAAGAAGTCACCATAAGGCAGTCTGCTCTGGTATTTCCTCAATAACTCTCTTTTCTGTTGACTCCAGACTGTGTCATGTTGACAGTTCAAACTAGCTAGGATACTGGGGTTTCTATCTTTATTGGTAAAGATGTTATTGGAATAGAATTTTCTTGAAGGTTGTTCTGGTGCTGCTATGTACTCAAGTGCTAAATAGTGGCCCCCAAGATCTTGCAATACAGATAAGCACACTCTTGTCTATAACAAGTGATTTTGTATAAACCTTGCCCTCCCCCCTTCAATTACCTCTGATTGTTTAATAAAAATTGCTGATAGCTTATAGCTGGGCAGAAGAGAGGTAGGTCAAGCTGAGGTTCCTGCTGGGGGTCTCAGAGAGACCACAGGACAGGAAGACAGGAGCACAGGAGGAGAAAGACTGGAAATGGGCAAGAAAAGGAAGGAGCTCTCCATGGGGTACTACGGACCATGAACACATGTATAAGAGAAGCTTGCTCTGAGGACAGACTGATCAGCAGCCACCCAGGAGTCACCAGATTGGCAAGTGACAGGCATTTATCTGTGTTTTTAAGGGTGATAGGATCAGGAAGCTCAGAACTTGCCCAGCTTAAGGCCTAAAGCTTAATAAAATATAGTATTTCTGTGTTGTTTACTCAGGAACTAAGCAGTTTAAAGGGGTATAGCAAACTCCTAGAATAATAATTCCAACTACAAAATTTGTCAGAAGTCATTATCCAAGCACTTTTAATTGGGACCACTGTTCCACTGGCCTATAGGCAGACAGGTCAGGGCTAGTTAACTTCAAACTCATGTTTTCTCCTGAGCTAGTCAGATCAGAAGACTCCTTTGGTGTTAACCTCAATACATAGTTTGTATTAGGTCTTGTAGCCATTTTCTAGATTTTTCCCATCCTTGGGAACAGCCTTTTCCTTACACCCAGTGGCTTTAAATCTAAAGAATATTTAAGACCAAGTTCCAAACAAAAACTCAAACAAGAAATTTTTAGAAACTGCTCATGTTGTAGTTTTATTCATCTACAGGAAAGTTGCACCGTTTTATTAATCCCTTTGTTGCCTTTGAAGCCAAATCTGCTGGCACAGCAGGTCCTGATTTCTGGCAGCTGGGACACATATTTATAATCATTACTTTCCTTCTTTGAAGGCAACCTTTGGACTTTATTGATTGCCTTGCCTTAGTATTCACCTGACATCCTTGAGGTGTCCCTTGCGATATTGGCAAACAATTTTCACATTCTCACCTTTTATATAATGAACTCACCAATAAAGAAATGTCAACATAGTACTAAAAAATATAAATTTTGATTACTTTAGTATGTTTGCTACTTACTTGATCTTCACTAGGCACAGAGAGAACACTGTCAGTTTTACTTATTTATTTTATGTGTATCTGTGTGCCGAAGGGTATATGTTTACACCACATTTGGACAGGTGTCTGTTGATGTCAGACATAGGCAATGGATCCTTCTGGGTTACAGTCAATTGTGGGCTCCCATGTGGTTGCTGGGAACTACACCAAAGTCTTGCAAGAGCAGTACGTGCTTTTCCTAAGTATTGAGCCTTCTCTCTAGCTCCAAACATATGTTATTTTTGTAGTTGTCTTAGTTAGATACCTGTGACAATATTGACAATCATATTTCAAAGTTAACTTCTTTTTATAACTCTTTCTTTGATACTCCGTCTTGCTTTCTTCTCTCTTTGCTTGCTCCCTTTCTTAATTTCAGAGGAAACAACACATAACTATATAATGTTTGTTACCACTACAAGTTAAATACTAAACATTGACTTAAAAGCCCCATAGTTCTTTTAGATGACCTTATGATATTATAAGGATGTACAATCTTTTCTGATTCCTACAGTTTTTTTTCACAGCTATTTCTTAAGTTTGAAAAGTACACTTTAGAAGAAATTATGATAACATTGCTAAAGATATTTAAAACATTGTTAAGAAGAGGATCACAGTCTGCAAAATGAGCATGAAACAATGAATGTTAGAATCACATTATATGGCAAATCCTTAAATTGCAGAGATAGACTTGCAATGATCTCTCATTCTCATGGCAAGTACAGTTTAGTCATTTGGGGAGTCCTAATACTCCTTAATCTTATAAATTCTGTTTCATTTTCTACTATCTATATATGTATAAAAATTCTATTAACTCTATCAACCTTATAGTTACCTTCACAGAAGATGTTAATTCAGTCACTGACAATAAAAGCTGTGATTTTTTTTCTGTCAAATGATGGTTTCAATGAGTCTTAAGAATGTGCTTTCTTGTTTCTGTGTTATTTCTAGCAACTATGGTGGGCACTGACACAGAGGAACAAGACAATAAATATATGTGGAAGGAGGGAAGCAATCAAGAAGTAAAGAAAGAAGAAAATATGTCCTCACAGTTACTGTGAATTATTGGTGTCACTAGTAGAAAACAGAGGTCACAAACACAAGCCTCTGAAGCTGTTGGAATACCTACTTAACCCTTTTCTTCATTTTTTGTTTTTTGGTGACAGTCAACAAAGAATAAATGGTACCATTAAGAAAATGTACATTTGACAAATTCTGATATCATTATCACCAGGAACAAGATAAAAAACAAATACTCACTGTCAATTTTTCTTTTCTTTTGTTTGTTTTATTTTGTTTATTTGTTTGTTTTTGTTTTTTCTTTGCTCTGTGCCGTTTTCACATATTATTAAGCAAAACTGCTATGTTTTCTGTCACTAAAATTTCTATCTTTGAAGTTCACATGAATGAAATTATAGGTGTGTTGTTGTTCTTAGTTGTTCAATGCACCATAATTATTTGTAAGGTATTCATGTTCTTGATACATCAACAGTCAACTCACATTTACTGTTGATTAAGAACTTGATATGTAAAATCACCATGATTTCTTTATTCATTCACTTTTCACAGACATTGGGGCTTTAATTTGCTCTAGTATAAGCAAAACTGCTACAAAATCTCAGTCAGATATATCCCTTGGAAGGCCTGAAAATGACTCAGTTTCTGAAGTATCATTTTTGAAGTAAAAGACCCCGAATTATGTCCACAGAATTCACATAAACAAAAAAAAAAAAACCCAGCTTGTTAACATACAATTGCAGTTCAGTGGTAGCAAGCTGGGAGGCAGACACAGGTGATGCGGCACTTTTACTTATTTAGCAGGGTTCCAGGTGGCAAAACTGTATACTGCTGAGAAACTTTATCTCTTCAGGTGGAATGCCCTTGAAGTACGACACATGGTAGGAAGTATATGTGGAAGGGAGACAGGAATGAAGGAAAGAGAGAATGAAGGAACGAAGGAATGAAATCAGAAATAAAAGAATGAAAGAAACAAAGAAGGAATGAAAGAATGGAGGAAAGAAAGAAGAAAAGAAGGAAGGGATGGGAGAAAGGAAAAAAGAAGGAAAGTAGATAAAAAGTTGATCTATACACACACACACATACACACACACACACACACACACACACACACACACACACACACCAGAGTACTTTAATATTTCTAGTTATTTTACATCTTTGCCAACACCTTTTGTGGTCAGTCACTTCAGTCAGCCATTTAGGTGAACATGTCCATCTCTGTATTTAGATTGTTGTTGCTCTCAAATGATGCTGAGAATCTTCTCAACTACTACTTTGCAAAGATTTACTTCTTTTATGATGTCTACTCAAACACTTACTTATGTTTTATAGTCTTTCATCTTATGATTGAATTATTTGGGTTCTTCATATGTTAGACATCAGAATTTTTACTAGTTATGTGTGTTTTACAAATATTCTTCTTACTCTATGGCTTGCACTTTCATTTTTGTTGAAAGATATTTTGAAAAATAAGACTTTGTCATCCTAATAATGTCAAACAGTTTTCTTTTCTTTCAGAATTTTTAAATTTATGTCTCATTTAAATAGAATGCCTCGTAGTTTAAGAAACGTTTCTATCTTGAAATAGTGGCACATATCTTATTTATTTATTTGTTTGTTTGTTTTTCAAAGTAGGGTTTCTCTGTGTATCTCTGGCTATCCTGGACTCACTTTGTAGACCAGGATGGCATTGAAGTTGCAGATGTCTGCCTGTCTCTGTCTCCAAAGTGCTGGGAATAAAGGCAAGTGCCACCACGCCCGGCTGGCACACACCTTTAAACCAAGCAACTGGGATGCAGAAGAAGATTGATGTCTGCATGTTGAAAGCCAGTATAGCTCATACAGTGAGTTCAAGGCCATCCAGGGATACACAGTTAAACCCAGTACACCCCGCATATATTGTTTTAGGTCTAATTTTAGAAATTGCATAAGTTTAGCTGGTATTTTTAGGAGTGTAGTTCATTTTAGTAAGTTCTTGTGTATAATATAGCTTTACTTTTATAGGTATAATGGTTTTACTTTTGCCTATAATTTATTGGATGCATATGGCTAATACAGTTGTTCCAGCAGCAATACACTGGCTACCCCTTTATTGATGTGCTTTAGCATAGTTATCAAAATCAAAGGGCATATATCTTATGGATGCAATTCGCAAATGTCTAGTTTGCTTCATCCCTTTGCCTTTACACTCAGGCATGACTGTTGCAATTTTTAATTTGTCTCAAAATCCAACATCATATAAATGCATACCCTTCAACTTTGACTTGTTTCTAGTGTTGTTTTTACCTTTCTATTTTGTATTTCATCAAAAGTTTTAGAGTCACTTTGTCAGTCTACACACACACACACACACACACACACACACACACACACACACACACAGAGAGATCATGTAAATTCTGAGTAAGACTTAAAATAAGTAAGTTGTTGCATAAGTGAATATTAACAATTATGATTCTTCTAATCCATAAACTACCTCAAATATGTAACATAATAGCCCTTTGAAATATTTTGTGTGTTTCACTGCAAAGGTGTTTTTTAAAATATCTCTATAAGTATTCGTTTTATTGCATAGATATCTTTTTTATTATGAAGTATATTCTCAGCAACAGGTTAATTAACTTCTTTTGCTGTTTCATAGAGTCGAGGCTGTTCAGTTATCAATTTGTTTTATCATTTCTTTTATTTTGTACATTTTAACTTCAGTTTATTTCATGTTTGTTAAGTTACAAACATGGCTCATTAATTGTAACTCTTTTTAACGTAGTGTAGTTATTTAGAGCTACAAACTTCTCTTTATGGATACTTTATGGTCTACAAAAGTTTTTATTCTAATGTATAGCAGTGTATATAGTGTGCATTTATCTTCATATGTTTTAAGTGTGTTTGTGAATGTGCCACAGCACATGCATAGTTGAGAGGGCAACCTTTGGTATTAGTCCTTGCCTTCAGCCTGACTTGCAGTAGTCTTTTGGTTGTTTGCTATTGTGCTGTTTTACCCCTGTTAGATGACCTCTAAACCACCGGAGCATCTCACTTGTCCATCTACGACATTCCTGTGGGAACATGGGGGACACAGAGAAACAATATCACTTCTGACTCTGCATCTGACCTTACACAGGATTTAGGCATCTGAACTCTGGTCCTCAGGCTTGCATGATAAGTGCTTTATCCACTGAGCCATCTCTGTTGGTCTTGCATAGGTTTGGAGATGCTTTTTCAATTTTTTCACTAAAATATCAAAATATCCAATTTTCCTTCTTTTTTATTATCTATGAGTTATATAGCCATGAAGTCTTTAGTTTTCATGTATTTAGGTGTTTTAAAAATTATTTTGATTTAAGATTTAACTTGCTATACTATTTGAATACATTTTATTATGCATTTATGCACAATATTTATACAATATAAATATGAGTGAGTGCATGCTCTAGAATACATTATCTAGAGTAGAGTGAGAACTTGGTCTATTTCAGTAAGTTTTCTATTGAATTAGAAAATGTATATTCTATTGTTCTATAGAATATCTAGGAATTTCACATAGGTGAATTAGTTCAGTTTGGTTGGTAGCACTCCTCTGTGCTTACCCATTTTCACGACACATTTCTTGTAAAATTTTTCAACATAAAATCATGAAAAATTTCAACAACTATGGATTTGTTCTCCTCTCTTAGTTTTATCGGCTCTTTTTTTCATGTATGTGACATCTTGGTTATTAGTTTCATAAGTGCTTGTTTGTTGTCATTTTGTTGATTTGATGTGGAATCATCTTGAAACCAATGCATATTTCTTTGGGAAAGAGGATTATTGACGATTCAATCAGATATGAACATAGGATATCCGTTTTAGAGAAAACATACTTATTTTTAAAATCTGTTCATGAGTATCCTGCTTACATGTCTGTGTGTTCACACCAGTAAGCCAGTGCCTGAAAAGGCCATAGAAAGAGCTGCATTCCCTCGAAATTTCAGTTACAGATGACTGTGAACTTCTTTGTAAATGTCGGGTATCAACCAGTTCCTCTAAAAGATGATCAAGTGTTCTCACCCCAAAACCTCTCTTCAGCTCCAACCGTACATTTTTTATGAACTAATATGGGATGATATTATTTTCCCATTAGCTTAATATTTAGGTATTAGTTTACTCATATTTATATTGAGTTTAGAATGATAGATTCACCACCCATTGAGACATAGTTGTCTTTCTACTATATACTGTAGTTTGTAACAGTGAGCATCGTACAACCATAATGGCAACTCCTAAGAGAGTGGAAGCCAATGAAGTCACTGTGGCAGTTGCAGCACTTTCCTGTCAGGCCTATGAACATACAACATCACAGGGCTAGGAAGCTAAAGAGGAACTCGGTGGATACCCTGTGTTGTGGAAAAGTAGTTAGAAGAGAAGGAGGTAAAAGAAGATGTTAATGGAATAGTATATTTGTTGAAATAATAACAGACACTATTAAATATGGAAAAAAACCTAACCTGAATAAATACATCATTACTAAGGTATTAGTGAGTTTAAGTAATCTAAAGTATGGGCAGCTATATACCCTGATAAATAATGGCAAGAGTGTTAAAAATAACAAAAAATATTGAAGAAGTCTAGGATGAAATTTTTCTAAATATCCTGAAAACTTCAAGTAAATCAACCAATTATAAATCAATATTAATAACTAAGGACAAACTATGTAAATGAACTATATCAAAATGGTGTTTCTAGAAGCCAGTGATAGAGATTATCTTAACTGTGCTCTTGGAAGTGGATGAGTTGAGGGAAAAAGGAAGTCAGGCTTAGTTTCAACACTCTGAAAGCAGAGACATATTGCAAGCCTATGTTAAACAGAATAAAGAGGAGGAGTAAGAGGAGTAGTAGTAGGAGAAGAGGAAAGGGAATAAATATGTCAGAACAGCAACATTTTCTGAGTATTGAAAAGACAAACTGGCAGCTGAAATTCTAGGTAGAAGAGAAATATATATTTCATTAAGGAAGAGAAAACACGCTTCAGGAATAAGTATTTGGTAAACATACATGATAAACAAACTTGCATTTGAAAGAAGGTAAAAGGAAATCCTTAGGCAGAAGGGCAATGATGCTTATAGAATTTTGTGGTTTTAGCCAGAAATGAAAAATAATGCAGGTGGGAAATTTTAAGTTAATGAACATCTTTTTTAAATTGATTGAAATATGACTAAACATTAAAGAAAAATAAATATATTTATTGTGGTTTATAATCCATTTGGAAGTACAATATGAAAGTAATGGTATTTGGAAGGATTTACACAAATGTATTTTAATGATGTATTAAAAATGCTTTATGATATATAGTTGCATGTGCTTCAGTAAAGATACCTCTAGTAATTAGACAACAGTATCTGACAGTCAGTAGATTGTAAAATCAGTAGTGTTCTGCTTCTACAATCAGTAGTCTGGCAAAAGTCATAAAATGCAAGTATTTCTGGCAGAACGATAAAATATAAGTACTAAAAACTATATTTAATTGAAGAGAAGAAACTGAAAGTATAAAAATAGATCAATTTTATATCATACCTAGAATATAAATGACACTTTCTATATTGAAAACCAGACAACTTGGTATTCACAGTAAATGTAAACAGTCAAAACATTTCAAATTAAAAAGTGGAGATTTTTCAAAGTGTATTTTTCTTAAAGTAAGAGTCTATTTTATGCTATTTAGCTAAGCTCTTCTGTTACATCTTCAAATACCCAAAGGAAAATAATATATGTAGAAGAAAATGCTCATAAAAAATGCAATGTCCTGGAATTGCATAATGGTCCAACATCAAACTAAGACCTTAAAACATTTGAACAAAAAATTTTAAATCTCCTTAAAGTCACATTACATAATCTTTCTGACCCTCACTTAATCTAACCTCTGATTTTATGAGTTTACACTACAATATAGCTTCATCACACCTACCTCTTCATTTTTTACTTTAAATATGTAAACATTTCTATTCAGTTCACTTATGCTGTTTCATTTTCCCACATCTATTTTTCTATACTTTTATGTCTGGAAGAATGGTACTGATCTTTCAAAGACTTAATCAGATGCAATCTCACCTTTGAATGTATTTGAAATTCATTAATCTTTGTAAGTATGCTAATACTTGTACAGCCATATGTGGTTCTTATTATTTTTAATTTCATTTTAACCTGTGATACAATCCCTGTAACAGGAAATACTTTTCTATAAAACATAGTGAAAATGACAGAGTATTTGAATTCTGTAAAGTCATATGTATAAATTGTTGGCAAGTTGATTCTTAAGTCACACATATCACCATCCTGTAAACATTGATTTCATAATAACCGACTAGGATACATATTCTAACACTATTCCTTCTTCCTTATGTAGTTACTAACTTAAATAAGCTGCGAGAATACTCTCTGAGTTTCACATAAGGATTATGGTGAATGTGTAAGCACTGTTATCTCCAGTCTTTGTTAAGACCCATTAAATGAAATGATGTATGTTAGTATATCCAAACATTAATATTTTTGTAAGCAAATGACATTCTCCAATCTTCCTTTTCTTTTGTCCAGAGGGTGGGAAAACTGAGGCAATTGTAATTGTGGAATTATAATAGATTGGGTTAGTAGATAGCATTCTAAAACGGATGCAACAATATTGTCTTTATATGAGAAATGGTGTATGTTAGGTGGGTGCCGACTTGTATAAAACATCAAAATGAACTCATCACATTCTCTTTTCTAGTTATCAACAGTCACAATGTTACAATAGAAAACATCTACTCCACCTGGCATCCATGGTCTTTTATGATATTATAACATAAAATTCTTATACTTTTTATGTTAGAATAGTGGCAGTGCTGGTTGTTTATGTTTGAATATATGGTGTGCTAAGAAAGTATAGAGAGAGAGAGAGAGAGAGAGAGAGAGAGAGAGGGAGAGAGGGAGAGAGAGAAAGTAAAGGGGTGGAGAGAAATCTCTTGTGAGGTAATGAGGAAAGGAAAGAATGATCAGGCCATTCATTTTGCAGAGATGACATTAATCATAGGGTTGTTATTTCCAGAGGTGCTGATGAATGACTCAAAGCATAGTTTGTGAAAGCAGCATTCTCATTCTGGAAGATTATAAAATCAAAATATCAATCAACCCTAAAGATAGTTAAAGATGTTACCTTTAAGTAAAGTAAAGATGTTCTTCAAATAAACTATTTATTCAAGATATAATTATTTATATAAAAATAAACACTCTATTCATTATATTTTTATGATAATTTTATCACTGTAGTAAATTGTAAAAAATTTGCATAGTAAAGAATTGTTTTAATCTAAGTTTCTTTATGATTTATTATCATTAAATTTTTGATTTATATATCCATATTACGCATTTTAATACCTGGATCATCTAGCAGATAAAGGAAACATGCAGAGACCCAAAACCAATCATTAGGCAAAACTCAAAAATCAAGGAGTCTTGAGGAAAAGATAGGGAAAGATTTGAGGAAGCTGGAGGGATCAAGAACACCATAACAAGACCCACATAGTCAACTAAGTTGGACACAAGGGAGCTCAAAGAGACTGAATCACCAAGCAAAGAGCTTGATAGTGCTGGTCCTAGGCCCATTATGTATATGAAGCTGATGGGATGCTTGATCGTCAAGAAGAATCCCTAACAAATGGAACAGGGTCTATCCCAGACTTAAATGATGTAGCCTCCCTCTGGAACTCATTTTCCTAGCAGAGCTGCCTTATCTGGCTTCACTGGAGGAGGAGGTACTTAGTCCTGATGGGATTTGATGTACCAGAGTGGGTTGGTATTGTGCCGGGGAGGGAGAGGGTGGGAGGGTGGGACTGGGAGTAGGGGAAACAGTGGGATGGGGATTGGAATTTAAAATAAACAAAAACAATCTTAAACAAAAATATATTTTCTGGTTTTTTAAGTTTATTTATTACCTCAGGTTACATCTCCATCAAAGTACCCTCTTTCCACCCCTCCCAGTCCTGGCCTCCCACCTTCTACTCCCATCCCTTCCATTCCACTCCTTCAGAGTGTAGTGTCCCTACATAATAGTCCCCTGCCTCAGTTCAGCAGTCATATGAGGGCCAAGAACCTCCTCATACACTGGGTGCCTACAAGGCACCCTCACTAGGGCAAAGTGTCCCAAAGACAGGTAACAAAGTCGATGTTCCTGTTTCCCTTGGTTCATTGACTGTAGTATAGTTATCCTGTACAATATGGCTAAAATCCAATTATAAGTGAATAGATGCCATGTGTATCCTTCTGAGACTGGGTTAGCTTACTAAGGATGAGCTTCTCTAGTTCCACCCATTTGGCTGCAAATTGCATGATTTTGTTGTTTCTGATGGCTGAGTAGTATTCCATTATGTAGATGTACCACAGGTTTTTTTTTTTTTTAATCCTTTCCTCGATTGAGGGATGTAGGGGTTAGATAAATTAGATTTAGAAAATATATAGGAGTTTCTGATACTGTCTCTTAATTCGGGGCCTGAAGAGCATTATCAGCATGAAGTCAGCAAAAACAGGAAAGACTCAATAGACTGAAAAACAAGTTTGAAGTCAGGAAAACAGGAAAGACTCGATAGACTTGAAGAAACTAAGTATCTGGCCTGACATTGTTTTCAGCTGCTAAGTGGGCAGAGCCCAAATTAAGCTGAAACAGAGTTCCTCCTATTTAAGGACAGTGCATGGAGCCCAGAAAAGAAGAGGCCCCTGATGCTAGAGAGCTCCAAGAGTCCTGCTGAAAAAAGGGCTGGCCATCGATGGCCAGCTCTCTCCCTGAAGCAGAAAGAAGCCGGTGAGCAAAGAAAGCCTGAGCAAGACACCAAAAGGCCAAGGACTGGACCCTGTGGCTCAGCTTTTGCCTGAAGGGGTTTGATCTGTCCGATCAGTGGCCTAGGGGAAACTGTGCCTGGCTTTAAGGACTGAGGCAGAGCAGCTGTGTTCCTGATTCAAAAGAAGTAAGTTGGCCTGCAGACGGCTGGGGTCTCCCACAGAGAAGAAAGCATGAAGCCTTATTTAAGGTGAGACTGCAATAACCAACTTCCCTGACGAACCTGCATCTGAGAGATCCAGAAGAAGGACTGCTAAGTGCGTTAAAGAATCTACAACAAAGACTGTGTTCCTGACGCTGAGGACCTGCCCCAGAGACTGTATCATTCTAAAAGGTTATGAAAGTGGTTGGTGGTTGTTATGATTATCAATAGGTTTAGTGGATAGGTTAAAGGGGTTGAAGGAATTTATAGGATTAATAAGAAATTGTTGGTGTTTGTTATAAGTGAATTTAGTAATAAATAAATAAGTGTTAAATAATAATTTAAAAGTTCGGTTACAGAGGGATATCTGGGTTGTTTCCAGTTTCTAGCTATTACAAGTAAGGCTGTTATGAAGATAGATGAGGAAACTTCCTTGTTGTTTGGTGAGGAATCATACCTGGGTTATGTAAATTTTTCTCAGGTGGGAAAGGATTATGTGAAGAAAAACTTATGAAACATTTATCTAGTTGATGCAAACATTTCATAAATAATAAGTCTTCACCTTGTATTAAGAAAATGTTTCTTGGGGCTAGAGAGATGTCTCAGCAGTTAAGGCTGTTCCTTCAGAGGTCTTGAGTTCAATTCCCAGCAACCACATGGTGGCTCACAGCCATCTGTAATGGAATCTAATTCCCTTTTCTGGTGTTCATGAAAACAGAGCATGCATATGCATAAAATAAATAAATAAATCTTAGAAAAAGAAAACTTTTCTTTGAAATAGATGGACACCATTACAGAAAACCACAAATATCAAAATGCAGAGTGTTTGAGGCGAGCACCTACAATAAAAACCTGTACCTAAGACTCAGGAATTATTGAAGAAGAGGGATGAAAAGATTGTAATACCAATGGAAGAGAAAATTTGCTGTGTTACTGTGTCTCCTAAAATTGTCAGAAGCTACACTAATGAAGTCTCACCATGATTATATAGACATAAACTGAAAAAGGACAACAATAATACACATGCTAACATGGGTAGAGAAAAGCCTCAACCCTACATGAAGAACTACAGGCAACAATAGAATGCTGAGAGCTGGAGAAATAGTCTTTTCTGAGTAAGAGCATTGCAATTAGTTATCCAATACCAAATGATCAGCCCTGAAAAACATGTATTCAAGTAACATTATAAAAACTGAGAAGGTGATACCTAACATTTAGAAGAATATGAATATGTGTGTGGGGGGTAACAATTAATGAAAAAAATAGGTTATGGTTTTGCAAAAGAGTAATGAGGGGTTTTGTAGGAGAGGACTTGGGGTGATGGAAAATGACGGGGAAATGATGTAAATACACTACAATCTCAAAAAATTAAAGAGATAATTAAAATATATGAATATAATGATATATAAAATAGCCTATCAATGAACTTTGTGAAGGTTGAGTGTTTGCAGTTAATGAAAACAAGATCTTAAACTAGATCTGGAACTACAAAATCGGCTTCTAGGTATTACTCCAGGCACACTGTAGACTTTAATGATAGTGTCTAAGCTCTTGTTATCTTGGCTCCTTCATTTTTTTTCTTTTGTGACTACAATTATTGTCAGTGAAGCAGAAACTACAGAAACACTTTAGAATCTCCTAGTGAGAAACAGGAAGAAGGAAGTAATTGGTCATGCTATGTAACCTTTTGTATAGGTTCAAGTACTGTAAACTATAGTCAAAATTTCTAAGTCTCCATTTCTCTATTTTATTCTTTCAGAAGAAAATAAAATAGCACCAACAGAGTATCATTTGAAAATTAAGAACCACAAAAAGTAAATACATCTCAATTTCACCACAGCAAGTATTAAGTAAATAAGGAGAAGGCTCGTTGAAATCACAAAAGCTCCACAACAGAGTTGAATTTGGTCCTTGTTGCATTTTCAGCACAGGATTTCACAATATTTCCTAGACAAGTGGCCTAAAACTCACTGTATAGTTTAACCTTGCCTCACAGTTCCCATCGTCCTGCCTTGAACTCATGAGTGTTAAGACTACAGCCAAAAGCTACAATTCTGAGATGCAGCAGAGAAGATTGAACTAATGAGGTATTAATATAGACTATTTAAAAATCTTGAAATAAGAAAATAGTGTATCTCAGTTTTTTAAAAAATAGAACAAAAGTAGATATAAAATATCAATAAAAGCACAAAAGATAGGACAGGTTGGAGGGCTAATGAAGACAAGGAAGAGATAAAGCCTGTCACACAACATAGTGAAAGCAAAGGGTACCATGAAAAGAAGGAATTGGGAGGTGGCCGCTGTTTAAAGTATCAGGTTCGTCAATAGGATCAGCCTGGGAAAACATAGTGAAATAAATTTGGAAAGGTATACTCAATGGTGTGGTTTATAGCAAAAGGTGTGGTCTCTCTCAGCTTTCCTTAAATTGAAAGTAACCACGCGTGCTTATTAGATTGAAAGTAGATATGTGCTTAGATATGCTCAGGATTCAGAAAGCTAAAAGGAATAATGTCACCAGCCTAGGTATTGTTCACTCATGTTCTCTATGAAACAGATGAGATAGAGAAAAAAAATGAACATAAGAAAAAACATAAAACAAAACCAAAAATGAACAAAACAAACAAACAAACAAACAAAAAATAATCCCAAAACAATATCTGCAACAATACTTCATTCTTGGGACCACATTTCTATGTGTAAAAACACATGCAGATAGCCGCAGCTTTCCTCTTGCAACCTCTCATAAAACTGTGATGTGTCCCCCAAGAAGCAGTTACAATGTAATGGACAGGAATAGAGTTAAATATTTCTCTACTTCACCTAAATTGACACAGTATTGGGTTGCTAGTACTAACTGCTGCACATAAATAGACATCTTTAAAATGTTGATAACTCAGGAATTTACTTAAAAGTTTAAATACAGAAATTAACAGGGTTTTCCCTATATAGTCCAAAATATAAAGAAAATATTTCCCAATATTAAAAAGCAGTGGGTGGAGGTAGAGGCCTATCAACATTTTAGGTAAGGGAAAATAACTCCCATTAGTCTCTGTTTCTTTTTTCTCTAGCTTATATATCGGTCACACACACACACACACACACACACACACACACACACACACACACGCCGTCTTTATCTTTAATTATAATCATAGCATATATTGGGGGCACAGTGGGTGTAAATATGTTGCTATTAATTATAATAGTTTGGCGAAAAACGTTTCCCTGAAGTCAAGGTTTTAAATTTAGGTGCTTCTTTTTTTTGTTTGTTTGTTTAAGATTGGGGCAAAAATGAATGTTCTGAATGAACTGATACAACAGGAAATCAGCAGGGCAAAGAATAATTCTGATGATTTCTTCTGAGCACTGTAGTTATATCCAGTACACCTGATGAAATAAACAAATAGCTCAAACAAAGCCATTAATTTCCTTCCTACCTACCCATTTTTAATTAGAAACATTTAATTAGACTTGGCTAACATTTCTCAGGAAGATTGCAGAGTGCATATTTAAGTTGTTTGGATACAAAGAAATGTATTTTTTCAGAATTACTAAGTATTACACATAGCTTCCATGGTTGAAGATATTTTTTGAAAAATGTTCTTGTCAGAATTATCTTTTGTCACAAAATTTACTGGAATACAATGCTCTCTCAGGGTTTATTAGTTATTAAGCTTTGGTGTTTTAATTGTTACAATATATAAGACGCCTTTTAAATGCAGATGTACCATTTTATACTCTGTCATATTTTTATGGCAAGCAATAAATGTGTTTGATGTTTGATGTTCTTGACACTGTTTTACTGCAGGATTTTTTAAACTTTCATTATCATGAGCATTTCTGACATGAATTAAGATGACATGCAAATCTGAAAGCTCATTTCACTGTAGCAAAATTGCTATGTTATTGCATTCATAGTGCCTTTGAGTCTGTGGGAGCAAGCTTTGTTTTCAAATAAATTAGACAGAAATCAACTGTTTTAAGTAGTTCTCCTTTATTTCTGATATTCCACAACCATTTCTGTATAGAAATCATCCAAATGAATTTCTTAAAAGGTAAGGATCTAACTATCTTTATTACTATTTTGAATGACATTTTTAAAGATAAAAAGCAAATGTTAAATGTTTTTATTTCATGTATATGAGTGTGCTTGCATGTACATATGTATTACAAGTATTTGCCTTATGCCAGAAGAGGATGGAGAAGGGTATCAGATTCTTTGGAAGTGGCGTTATAGGTAGTTTTCCATTGCCAAGTGGGTGCTGGGAACCACATCCAGGTCCTCTGCAAGAGTAGTAAATGCTGCTAGCCTCTGAGACATCTCTCTAACCCTTTTAAATTATATTTATCTGAAGGCATTTTTACTGTTCCCTGTAGTAAATTAAACATTATATCAACTAATTATGTAGGAATCACTTTTTATGACTCAACAAATATTTACTATGGAGTTATTAAATATGAAAGTAAAATCTCACAAGTTATAAATCCTTAACTGATTTTCATGTGCTCATTTCTAAATTTTTATTATGTACATAATTAATATTTCTGCTGTATGTCATCTAGGTATTAATTTGCAAGTACTCCTTTTTCATTTAGTGTATATTTTTAAGCCTGAAAAAATTTACTGTACATTTATAATTAATTTTGAAAATATATATTTGCTTAGTCTAAGTGTTTCCAGACACTGACATGAGGATTGAAAATAGGAAAATGGTAACTCTATTGCTAAAATTCAGCTCTTCTATGTATATTTTGGATTACACAGAGCTTGCATCTCCTGGTCTATGAAGTACCTTCAAATTGTGAGGATATAAGAGAACCTAATCTGCTTTCTTACTGTGTATCTCATGAGGCCTGCCTTTAATCCATCCTGATTTTAGTTTACTGACTTTATTTGGTCAGGATAATTGTGTTGTAAACACAGTACAGTATGTTTGATTTAAAAAAAAAAACAAATTTGTAGTTGCCACTGGCATATAACCTTAATGACTACATAGAATGTGCCTATGCTTTAATAGGCACAAATTCACCTTAAACTATCCTGAGTGGGTACTGGTTTTGCCCTCTTGTTATAACTGGAAAATCTGTGGAAAGCTGTGCAAATAATTTGAGTCATGCTGTAATTTAGAAGGAAGGATCCATAATTAGAAAAATAGCTGTTAATATCTTTCTAATTCAGTATGTGGATGGTGTTTGGTGTTACCCATATAAAACAGTGATATCCACAGTACCAAAGGTCTGCAAGGTCACTTTCCTACTAAATACCCATTTGTTACTTATTTATTCATGGGAATATTCTATATATGCCTTCTATTGGATATGAGGGGGTAGAGAAGGGAAGGCTATTTGAGGGGGAAGACAATAGTCTTTCAGGAGAAGGTTTTTTTAATCTTTTTTTTTATTTCTTCAAGTTACATCTCAATCACAATCCCCTCCCTACTCCCCCTTCAGTGCCACCTTCCCACCTTCTTTCCCTTCAAACCCCCATCCCCCCTTTTTTAAGTTTAAGTTATATCTTCCCCCCCACCCCAATGGCTTCCCCTTTCAGTCCAGCAAATGGCTCTTTCTCTTATAATAATAAATACAATACAAAACAACAGAAATAATTAGGCCACAATTAGCAGAGTTATAGGGCTTAGCATACATTCCCAATGTCCAGTCCATATGTATTTGGCACCTGACTGTAACATTCTACTAATCAACCATCTCCATGAGTTTAAAGTTCTATATCCAACTCAGCTTTCATTCTAACTTGCATCACAATTTTAAAAACATCTTAGATCCAGAACAAGGTTTTATCAATGGCACACCATGCGAGTCTAAAGTAGAGCATTTCAGGCCCAGAAAAAAAAAGAAAAGAAAATATGTCCATTTTCAAAGGTCCAATAGGAGGATAGGAGGCAGGAGACATTGAATCATGACGAAATAAGATTGGTTATTATGTGACCATATGGCAGGTGTAACTCTCACTCTAGAAATACAAGTAGGACTGGGTTGATATATGATCCATGGAATAAGACAGTAGTTAGGCTGCCTGCAAAACCCTAGCAGCAGAGAGGGTTGTGTACCTGCCCTGCTCCCAACCTTCTCTATTCAACACTGACTGTCAGGGTACTCCAGCACCTTTTGAATTTCTGTTGGGTTATTCAACATGGATATTTGTGTT
This sequence comes from Lophiomys imhausi, assembly GCA_907164525.1. Classification (NCBI taxonomy): domain Eukaryota; kingdom Metazoa; phylum Chordata; class Mammalia; order Rodentia; family Muridae; genus Lophiomys; species Lophiomys imhausi. Next base: position 2,582,082 of record CAJQZJ010001896.1, on the reverse strand, counting down.
CCTCTCTATAGCTATCACTCTTGAAGCAAGGGTCCCAAAAGAATTGCAAATTTTCCAATAATTTCATCCTGAAAATTAGCAAAGACCCTGCCCCTAGAGACATTGCAGATGTGGCTGCTATGTCACATGTGCATCAGTAGGTGGTAGAGAGGACAGAGGCTATATCTACATTCAGTGTTCTGACCTATGACCATCTGAATGAGTAGTAGCCTAACATTCCTAGAAAAAAAGCAAGCTGGATACCAACACAATGTAAGAACCATGCAATAGTCTATGATGACTACCAGACCAGAATGAGGCAAGCACAAGATGGATTCCCAGGATAAGAAACAAGCCAGAAACTGGAAGAACTCTGCCTGGCCCTAGATGTGGAGGCTGTGGAGAACCAGCCCTTGGGTGATATCTAGCCCAGATGGGCTCACAAAAGCAGGAGAACCGTCCCTGCTCCTATTATGCTGCAGCACTTGGGAGAGTAGGCCCTACACCTTGCCTAGGTAGCACACTACACCTGATCCTGGATATGGGGTTGAATTTGAGTCAGCCCTGAGGGAGTGAGTGTGAGAGAGCCAGCCCTGCCTTCTGTCTGCTATATGGTGGTGTTGGCTAGGGAGAGATGCCCTCCCCTTCCTTTTGCCCTCATTACCATTGGCCAACAGGAGATCTAGCCCAGATGGGGTCATAAGAGCTGACGAACTGTCCCTGCCCCTCACATGCTGCAGTGCTCTGGAGAGCAGGCCCTGTACCTTTCCATAGTAGAACTGGCCCTGCAAGTGGGGGTTTCAGGTCCAGAATCAGGGCTTTGAGTTGACCCAGCCCAGCATCTATCACATGGATGAACTGTTGGAGTGCAGGAAGAGGTCAGTTCTACAACCCAAAACTACAGGATCTCCATGACATAGAACAGTTACAGCATATCTGAGATGAATTCCAGTGAGGTTCCAGTATTGACAAAGTAGCAGAAACCAGAGTGACTCATAATAGACAATGGAGTCACTTTAACGAACATTTGCAAGTAAAATGTGTGAACAACAGGGAATATTGTGGGACACATTGAGACACACTGCAGCTTTCACAATGAGATTTTATTTTTTTATGCTGGAACAGATTGCAAGGGTGGAGGGTAGGTCTGAGGGGAGGTGGGAGATGAGAGGGGACAGGGTTCATGATGTGAAATTCACATAATAAAAAAAGAAGAAAAAGGGTGAAACCTTGGTACTAGATATAAAAGGAAATTGTCACTTAAGAAAGAGACTTTACATAGTTCTGAAAACTTACTCCAGAATGTTTCAGGGAAGACTGGAGCTTAAATGTTGATGGGAAGGCTTAAACCTTTATCAGGAATGTTATACCTTTTGTCCTCTAAAACTGAACCTCATGTCAGTACCTGAAAGATGGAATTGAGAGTCAGTGAACCTGTTTTTATTTTTGTTCCAGTTCCCAAAGTGGCCACACTGAATAAATCTCCTTTTCCTGTTTTCACATTATTTGGTTCTTCAGTGGGTATGATATTGCCAATGCCCAGGAATTAACCCTGAAAACCCAGGAATAGCATTTATGAGTTTATGGCTGTTAATCCATCTTGTTCCTATTCTGGTTTCTTGTCCTCATTGGTTTCCTGAGCAATGAACACCCTTGTAATTATAGCTACTCAAAGGAAGGGTTAAATATTTGAGAATCTTCCCAAAGTCCCTTCATTAGGACACTGTCAAATTATCTGTCTTGTCCTGTAGTTCCCTGGACACCTCTATTCACAGTTTGTCTTTATTTCACAGAATTCAGGACTCAATACGTCCATATGATTTTTTTTTTTTACTGGCATATTTATCAAAAAGAATAAGAAGAATGGTAGGTGCTGGAAGTGCTGTAAATACAGGCACAAACCAAAAGCTTATCAGAAACCCTTAAAGACAAAATAAATTAGGGATAGATATGGCCTAACAAGCCCCTGAAAACATTAAATTGTCGGAAGTCTAGTAAGGCAAGCTCAAACTTAAAACAATGCACATGCCCTGAAAATAATTGAGATTCTGAGCACGCAGTGGGGCAAAGGGTGAACAAATAGGTTTCCTCATCCTTAAAGGCAAATTTTAGCCACACAAAAGGACTCTGGGAGGGGGCATAGTGGGTATATTCGTCTTGTAAATTTGAGGAAATCTCTTTTCAGGTACTTGTTGATCACTAAACTAAGCTGAGATCTTTGAGGGCACAAATGACAAATAATACAGACTTTTGAAGATTAATTCAGAAAGATTAACTTTCAAACAATGTGTACAAATGATAACAAGAAACCCTGATGAAGAGAGAAATTGTGACTATTGAATTTTCATGTTATATTATGAAAATGATCAAGGTTTCTTTTTAAATTTATGAATTATGCAAAAAACCCTACAAACTTTGACTACTATATAAGATAACAGTCAAGAAAAACTTTACCCCATGAGGGCAACCAAGTAGACTGAATACAAATACTGTAAATCTACCATTTGAAATACTTTCACAGAATTGAACATTTGAGAATAATTTCTAGTCAAAATCAGAATGTCGCTGAGGAGATAGAATTTGGCAGAGTAATACAGTAGAATGATTGTGTGTTTGTATGTGTGTGTGTGTGTGTGTGTGTGTGTGTTATGGTGGTGTACACTATATCAACTTTGACTAAATAATTGAAAAACAACAAATATATAATATAAAACTTTGCAAACATAGGCATAGCAGAGCCCTTAAAGGACACAAGAAGTCAAAGAAGAAGAGGAAAAGAAGAGATGAAGTTGGTGTTAAAAAAAAAGAATAACAATTAAAATGTTGCAAAATAACTGTGGAATGTCTGAGATAACAGCAGTGGAAATTATATAGATTACATAATGTTTGTATTATGTATAGAAATATATAGATGTATTATCGAAACTCCTAAAATATATAAAACAAAGGCCAACAGAAATGAAAAATGGGTTGTTATATTTTGTTTCAATATTTCTTTTATAATAATAGATACAGCTATCAAACCCATACTTTTTAGTCTCAAACAGGCCTGAGTTTGAACATATTTCCCAAGTGCACATAAAATATGGACAGGTTATAATGTTTTTAGTATTTCTTTTTTTTTAATTTTTTTTCCATTTATTTATTAATTCAAGTTACATTATGACCACAATCCCCTCCCTCATTCCCTCCCAGTCTCACCCTCCCACCCTCTACTCCCTTTCTCATGTATCTTTCTTCTCCGTCTCCTCCAGTGTGTGTGTGGGGGCCCACATATAAGTTTCCCTCACTTCATCAGTCACATGAAGGCTAACAGCTTCCTCTTGTTATGGGGCCCGACATGGCAACTCAGTTAAGGTAAAGTATCCCACTAACAGGTGACGAAGTCCATCACTGAGACCGCCCCCTCCCAGTTGCTAAGGGGTCAGTACAAAGACCAAGTTGGCCACCATTCACATTTGTACAGGGGTAACTAAGTCTAGTCTCAGCTTTTTTCTTCCTTTTTTGATTAGCATTTCAGTCTCTGTAAGACTCTAGGGTCCTAGATTGGTTGGTTCTTTTGATCTTCATGTGTTGACACTGAACCTTCCTGGTCTCTTTATTCCTCCTCTCTTTCTTATGTAGGGCTCCCAGAGCTCCACCTAATGTTTGACTGTGTGTCTCAGCCCTTGCTTTGCTCTGCTGCAGGGTGTAATTTTTCATAGGATAATTATGCTAGGTTCCTGTTCCTTTGGGTCTGTGGGTTGTAAGATCGTTGTCCTGTACTGTATGTGTAAAATCCAGTTATAATTGAATACATGCTATGTGTCTCTTTCTGGGTGTGAGTTAGCTCACTCAGGAATCAATTTGTGTCATCATTACACTAACACAAAGGATGATCTCTAGATGCAATAGTATAAAATTAAAAATCAGTACAAAAGAAAATTTAGAAGACTCATATGAATGTGGAAATTCAATAAATTATATTTCTCAAAAAAGAAAGACTCAAAGATAAATCCTAGGGTCATTACTTTCTGATCAATCAAAATGATAACATTCTCAAAACTGATCAGTTACAGAAAAAAGCTTTTAAGTTAAAATTTAAACTATTTGATTATTTATTTTCTAATTAAAGCATCTTAGACTGGAGAGATGGCTTAAAGTTTAAGAGCATAGGCTGTTTGCTCTTCCTGGGGAATCAGTTCCAATATCCAGCACCCACATGGCAGCTCTTACAAATATCTACTAACTCCAATTTGATGGATCTGATGCTCTCTTCTGTCTCCTCCAGGATCTGCATGCATGTGACACACAGTCATAAAGCAGGCAAAACACCCATATACATACAATAAAATTTTAAAAACACTAAATTGAACTTAATTTTCCAACTTAAACTATAAAATTAAACACAAAATAAATTAGAACCTAGCATCAGGAAAAATAAGTATTAGAATAAAATGAAATATAGTATATGAGCAATAGTCTAAAGAAAAGCAAAAGTTTATTGATATGATCTACCAGGCAATTTTTGGTTTTAGTAATCATGGAAAGGAAAATTCAGATGAATACAGTCTGTAAATGAAGCATATATATGATTGTTAAGTTACAAAAATTAAAGAATTGCACAGGAATGCTATTTGCACTTTGGAACAACAAATTCTACAACCTAAAGGAAATGATCAAATTTCTTGCATGATGAAAATTAATGAAACACATTAAGAAGCAATAGAAGTCTCCATATTTTCATAGTATATTGAGAGATAAGTGTATTTGCTTAGGCATTTTATGCGCAACTACATCTGCTATTATGCATATTGTTATATGAAACAATACTGAAGGATTGGAAAGTCCAGTAATTTTTTTGAGTAATACTTTTTACAAATATTGAAGTACTTTTGCTTTTGCTTAATAGTAATGCACAGTGAGAATAAAAAAAAAATATTTTACCTTTATGGCAATCATTCATCTCTTATATGGTCAACTTTATTGTTTAATCCAAATACACAGAAGAGAGTTTCTCCAGAAATTGATGTTAAGTATATACTGAATTAATTTCTTCATGTGTTTATGATATAAGAAAAAGTAAAATTGAGTAATTATTATGAATACGTATTTTTAGAAAAAAATTGTGTTCTAAATGAAGACAAATCTCTGGCTCGGTAGTATTCATTAATGTGCCATCCACTATCATCTACAGAATATACCATGGTAGGGTGAAATATAATAGATTATGGGTAGGTTGGGGTAGAAGTTGGGATCGAAGTTGGAAGAGTAACAGGTGTTGAGGAAGGGAATGTGAGCAGAGTCAGCTAGTTCTGAGTGGCACTTGAGGGGTGGTTTGGAAACCTAGAGCAGTGGAAACTTCCTAAAGTGTATGAAGGGAACCCTAATGAAGTTTCAATATAATTAAGGGCCAGAGCCTCAACTGGCTATCTCTTCTCATCAAAATGAAGCTTCTAGACCCAGGGCTAGGCTACATTCAATTGAGTTTTTGGCCAAAGGGGTCCCGTGAAAATCCCGTAACAACTCAGGCTCTTGCCAAGACAGTAGGTTTCTCTTCAAAAACTCACAGAAAGTCCCCACTGCTGAAGAAAATACTCATACAACTCATTGAATATGGAGATGTCCAGTTGATGCCTACATCCAGCCTTCAACCAAATGTTCAAGTGTCTTTGCTGGGGAAAGGTACTCCATAGGCTTCTACCCTTTGATCCACAGTCTGTGCTTCCTGAAAAACATGCTAGGACAATGGTGGCATAAAGCTTGTAAGAGTAACCAACCAATGTCTGACTTGACTTTAGACTCCCACCATAAGATAGAATCCATAACAGGTACTGTTTGGATGATCGAGGACTGGAGACTAAATAGAACAGAGACCTAGGGTAAAACCAAATACTACTGTTCATTAAAAATAATTATAATAACAATAACAATAATAATAATAAATAATAATAAGTTGTGATAAAATGACTCCTGATTATATTCTTCTATATTAATAGATCAATGTATTTTCAGCCATTATTAGAAAAGCTTCCTCCTCCAGCATGTGAGAATAAGTATAGCCAGACATTAGACAGAGAAAAGACCTTGGAACACACAACTCTAATGGTGATGTCTCCATCAATCCTTCCCCTCAGAGCTAAAGGAACCTAATGAAAGAGGAAGTGCAAAGAGTGTAAGAGCCAGAGGGAATGGAGGACACCAGGAGAACAAGTCCAATAAATTAATTGAGTAGAGCTCATATGGATTCACAGAGAGTAAACTGGGACACAGGGCCTGCACAGTTTTGTACAATGTCCTATGCATATATGTTATAGCTTTCAGTTTCATATTTTTATGGGACTTCTAGTATGTGTGTACTATCTTGTGCCTTTTCTTGGGCTCTTGGGACTCTTCTCCCTTATTGGGTTGCCTTGTCCATCTTCAAGACCATGGTTTTTGCTTTATCATAGTATATTTTATTTTGTTGTTAACAAAAAAAATCATACACACACACACACACACACACACACACACACAAGACTATAGGCAAATTCGTGGTGCATTCTCTTAATTAGTGATTGATGGGAGAGTGCAACCCATTGTGGGTGGTGTCACCTCAGTGATGGTTGGCTTGGGTTATAAGAAAGCAGGATGAGCTAGCCAGGAGGATAAAGCCAGTAAGAAGCACTCCTCCAAGACTGCTGAGTCAGCTCCTGGCTCCAGGTCCCTGCCCTGTTTGAGTTCTGTCACTTTTTGCATTCCTGCCCTCACTGTTTTTGACGATGAATTGTTATATTGAACTGTGAGAGGGAAATATAGTCCTCCCCCACATACACAACAAAGAAATTGAACCATTTTCTGTTGATGATTTGTTTGTGACTGTGTGTGGCATATCCATGTCCATTTGTTCCTGTGTGTGTGTGCCACTGTATTTTTTCACATATTGATGTTAGAGGAGTGATCATGAATATCTTCCTTTACTACTTTCAGTATCATTTTTAAGCGCTGATCTCTCACTGGTGTTGGAGCTCCTAATTCAGGGGCTCTGACTGGAGAGTGTTCTGACTGAGGATCGAGCTGTCTTTGCAGCCAGAGTCCTGGGGCTCCAGATGCATTGTAGGTAATGGGCTTCTCAACTCATGTCTCTACTTTCATGGCAAGCACTTCACACACTGACTTATCTCGGTAGCCCTTGTTTTCTTGTGATCTTAAAAGATAGGATCTTGTTCTCCCTTCAGTGTTCAAAGCTTTCTATGTAAGCTGTCCTTCAAATGGCCACCCTCCTATCTCAGACTCCAATGTGCTGGGATTACAGATCCATACCATCACAAACTCAGTGGACCTGAAAATCTTTAGAAATTCCAGCAATGTCACCCAACAGAGACATTGTAAAGAAGTGCAGGTTGCACAGCTCTACGCACATGCAGAAACTCAAACACATAAAATAAAACACAAAATTTCCAATCTGTCACATATGTCACATTCCAAATACCATGTGCAAACTGCATGCTCAGTTCAAGTCGTTCAAACCTTCAAGCCATATGCAAGCCTTCCCTCTACTTCTATAATTTCAAGTAAGTTATGCTATATGTCTTGATTTACCATGAAAGTTAAGTGTCACTTTATATGCAAACACAAATTATTAAAATTTGACAGCTGGCAAATTAAGCTAACATCTGGTAACAAATCATTCCTGACAGTTCAATAGTACACGTCTTATTGCATAGCTATTAATATTATGAACAGCAAAATGTAAAAATCATCACACTTGATGAACATAGTCCCTGAAGAGTCGAAGGAATGCAGTGTTTATCTCGATGTGTAAGAAGTGTCAGGCTTTCATGTCTGAGGCTTGATGTAGATTGGAACCATATAGCTATCAACACGGGTGGTACCACACAGTGCCACAAGCTAAAAAGAGACATGAAAATTTGTGAATTTTGGTTGACAAGATAATATATTTATAGGAGTGTGTTGGGGGAAATATGTAACAGAATGACACTAAAGTAGAGGCAGAAATAACAATATAACATGACACCACATACTTAATGCTGTGCTCTTTCTGGTGTTGGCTAAAGCTACAGAAAGGGAAAATTCTATCTGGCCTTTAACAACAGTCGAGTTTTCAAATATACTAAGTGGTTGATTTATCTCCAAGTAAACTGCCTGGAGTTGAGATGCTCTCATGATTTACTGTCTGATGTACAGAAGGCAGAAATGGCACTTTGCTTTTAGCTTTTACTATGGCAGTGATCACTTGGACCTGCACACATTGACCTATGTTTTGGTGAAAAAAAAAGACATCAAATAAATAGGATAAAACATTAACCAAAACTGAAATTGAATCCATGCAATAAAAGCTGAAATTGGGCACATACACCTAGATTGAGATCTATGCTGGTGCTCTTTGTATCCACCACTCTTCCTCTAAAAATGTGATTTTTCTCTTGAAAAATTAGAAAATTGGAAAATATCTCTCTGTTCTTTCATAACCCCAGATTACATTTTTTCCAACTCAGGTAAATTCTAACTGTGTTTTAGTAGCATACTCAATCATGAAAAATATTCTAAATCACACAAATACATGTTGTTTACTGACCCTTCTTTTTTTACATGAGCCAGTTACTAACCAAGATAACACAAAGAAGAAGAAACATCACCAATTTCATGATTTGATGCCGGAGAGATCTTGGCGGAACAAACTATACGGTACCAAAAATATTGTGGGCTCAGTTTCTCAGGCAGTTGAGAGATTTCGGGTACAAAACAGACACAGGAGAATAAGGAGTTTGAGTGTCACTTTGACGTAGGTAGGATTTAGAAAGCTTCCCATGTGTTGCTTCATGGTGGAAGAGGAGACTATGGAACTGACGTATCTAAAAATAATTGAATACTGAGAATTAATTTGCTTTACCACTTTCATAGATAATTTATGGATGGGTTTTCTGCTTCTTTCACACCCAAGCCTCAATACACTTCCAAATACATCAAGTGTCACTTCTAGTGCACAGGGGGCTTGAGCTCTTGTTTAAAATGTCTCAGAGATTCATATTTTAAAATTGTTAAGAGTATCTGTGTAACTTGTATGTATTTTATAGGCTATGAGTGGAAATCAAACTACATGATTATTTTTAATAGAGGCTAATTCTCAATCCATATTTCTTTTTTTTACAACATTTGCTGATCCCTAATTTCATAGCCCCTAGAGATAATTTCTTTTCACATTTTGAATTTTGTCAAGAGCTGTTCATATGAGCAAAAATGCAGGACTTTTTTTTTCGTTATAGTTTTATGGTACATGCTTTTTTATGCTGAAGTTCTTTAGAAGACTGAAAGAAATATGCTTTCTTTTGCCTTTTCAAAAGATTTTTTTATCTTCCTTGATGAACCTTGGATTAGTAATTCAGAGTCTTCTTCATATCAAAAATAAAAAGGATTAGTGAGTTCAGTATTATAATAAAATTTATTTAGACTAAGCAATTGTTTATGAAAAATATTACCTTGCTTTTTGTTTTGGTTTTTGTTTCTTTTTTCAGTTATTTTCTTTGGCTTGCAAGATTGTTAAATTAATCAGTTCCCACAGGGGAAAGCTTTCAGTCTTCAATGAGGGATTGCCATCACAGTGCTGTGGTAGAGAAATGCTGCTAATGTGACACTCTTTCATGCTGCCCATATTTGCTTCTGGACTAATATGTTTAAAATATTTGTATAAAAGGAGCAACACAAAGTGAAGATTCCACTACTGGACCCTGTTCAAAAAAAAAACAAAACAAAACAAAACAAAAAAAACAGGAGAGAGAGAGAGGTCGTATATTAGTCAACCAAGGAATTGAATTATACAGATTGGCCTAAGTCTCCATATTTCTGTTTATTTCACCACTATCCTATGCCACATTTTAATGTCTTGAGTTAATAATAGTTATTTATTATCATGCATCAACCACCATTTGAATGGCTGATAGGGAAAGACATTTCTTCCATTATAGTTAACAGTATTTTATAGGACTATGTATACAGCATAATAACTGGTGTTAAAACAAATCTAACTGGTGTTAGATGAAAAGAAAAAGCATTGACAGGAAGAAAAAGTCTATGTTCCTGTTCTCTTTGGTGCATTGTTTGTAGTATAGATATCCTATACTATATAGCTAAAATCCCACTATAAGTGAATAGATGCCATGTGCATCCTTCTGAGTCTCACCCAGGATGAGCTTTTCTAGTTCCATCCATTTGGCTGTTAATTGTATGATTTCCTTCTTTCTGATATCTGAGTAGTATTCCATTGTGTAGATGTACCATAGTTTTTTAATCCATTCTTCAGTTGAGGGACATCTGGGTTGTTTCCAGTTTCTAGCTATTACAAATAAGGCTGCTATGAACATAGATGAAGCAACTTCCTTGTGATTCCGTGAGGAGTCATTTGGATGTATGCGCAGAAATGGTATGGCTGGGTCCTGAGGCAGAGCTATTCCAAGTTTTCTAAGATACTGCCAGACTGACCTCCATAGTGGTTGCACAAGCCTGCAGTTCCACCAGCAATGGAGGAGTGTTCACCTTTCTCCACACCCTCACTAGGATGTACTGTCATTTGAGCTTTTGATCTTAGCCATTCTGACAGGTGTGAGATGGAATCTTAGTCTTGAGTTGCATTTCTCTGATGGTTAAGGATGCTGAGCATTTCTTCAAGTGTCTCTTGGCCTTTAGGAATTCCTCCTTTGTGAATTCTCTGTTTAGCTCTTTCCCCCATTTTTAATTGGATTATTTGGTTTCTTGGCATTTAATTTCTTGAGTTCTTTGTAAATTTTGGGATATTAGCGCTTGGGTGCTGCCTTGTAGGTCCCCAGTGTATGTGGAGGCTCTTGGCCCTGATATGACTGCTGAACTGGGGTGGGGGACTGTTATGTAGGGACACTCTACTCCAGAGGAGTGGGATGGAAGGGTTAGGGGGTAGAGGGTGGGAGGGCAGGACTGGGAAGGGTGGAAAGAGGAAACTATGATGGAGATGTAACCTGAAGCAATAAATACATTAATTTAAAAAGAAAGAAAGAAAAAGCATGTTCTCTATGGGATTTGACACTATTTTCACAGTTATTTCTCAGTCTTCCACTATTCTTAAATCTAAACTGTGTTTAAGAAGATGAGATTCTGTAAGATCCTGAGAGTAGGATGTTCCAGGTAATAGGTTGGCCAATGAAAAGTTACAGTTGTACCAAGAGTGCCAGGTGCATATGGTGATAAGATTGGTAAGGAAAGAGTGGAATGAACATGGGAGGATATAGTGTTGATGGGCAAGAGCGGTCACAGAAGATGGGAGAATATCAACCTTTTCCATGATTTAGAGGCCAATATGAGAATTTAGGTTTTATCCTGACTATAATGGAAATAATTGGTAGCTTTTGAAACGGTGGCCAGGCTGTTGTGTTTAGAATAAATCTCAGAGAATGAAAGGAAGCAAGACTTCAAGCAGAGATACTATTGGGCGTTCTTCCAATAGTCTGAAGAACATTTATTAGATTAACAATGGAGATGAAAATATTTGACTGAAGGATATTTTGAAGCTAGAAAAAGCAGAGTATTTAGATTGGTTATTAGCTGTGAGAAATAAAAATGATGATTGAAGATTAGTAGTTCCTTCAAATACTGAATTAACTTTAATTCATTATAGATAAGGATTGGAGACTCACGTTTGAGTGTCATTGGCTTAAGGCATATATTAAATTCTACCTAAGTCATCAATCAGGGAGGGCAGGGGAATTTTGAACTTAGCAGTAAGAGCCAAGTTAAAAGGATAAAATTAGGGATGATTAACATTTGCGTAAGGTTTCATTCCTTCAGAAAATATTTTATTGTACAGAAAATAGACAAACATAGAAAGTGATTGTTGGAACACTTTGTTATTAAAAAGTATAAACACTTTGAAAGAGATGCCCGATTGATATGGAAAAGAATTAAGTAGGGTAGGATGAAGGTACCCAGTATGCCAAGAAGAGTAACAACTGGCAGGAAGTGACATATCTGCTGTAGTAGAGGATACTAGGTCAGCATGAGCCCTGAGGTTGATTTTGGGTTTGGTAATGTGAATTGTTCAGCTGCAGTGACTAGCCCAAACTTAAATGAGAGGAAAAGGCCTTGTGTGTGAACATTTCCCTCCCCCCCAAAAAAAAAATATCCATTGCACAAAGTTCTCCTGCACATAGAAACATACAAGGCAGTAATATCTAGATTATGAGTAGAATGGAGGAGCTTGTTTCAGTAATAACAAACTATTAGTATACCAACTAGCAAGCTAAAGTAGAGAAAGGAACACTGTGGTGAATATAGGAAGGAGGGATTTGCTGGAATGAAGGTTCTGGGTATACAGAAAGATTAATATCTTCTGCAAATATAGATTGGTCAGGAGGTGTGTACTTAAAAGTGACCCCTCCATCATGAAGAAGCACAGCAGGGGTTAGAGAGTACATGTGGGGGAGATACAACAGCAAGAGTTGCTGACATGCTCTTACAAAGGTTTTATTTTCTGGTACTAATGTCACATTACAACTTGTAATGTGGAAATGTTATCTCCCTGGTGTGCAAAATTATGTTGGTGTGCAAACAAGGTTGTAATTGTAATTTACCAAGTGACATAAGTACTCAAGTTCATAGCACACCCCACTTTTGGCAGATGCTGACAATAAATAAAGATCATAGTAACATCTGCCCAACACATCACACCTCCTAAGGAAAATGTTTCATTAAGTTAGCATAGCAGTTCTTACACCTGTTTTTTTTCCTTACCACAAAGCAATGCCATTAAGTGAGTTACACAAAATGACCACTCATTTGCTTCTAGAACATACAAATGAAAACAATCATCATGATGTAAGTTGTTAGTTTGAACATCATTGATTGTTATGATGTGCATTTATTGATTAGTACTTGGTCCCCAACAATCACCCAGCACAGAGTAGGTAATCAATAAAGGCTTTAATGGATACATGAACGGATGCAAGTAAATCTCCATGATATCTTAAGCAGTAATCTACAATAAACTTTCTCCGGTGTAGCTAATTGAAACTATCTATTAATATGAGAAATACTGTAGAAGTACTTATGGAAGAAACCATTTCTATCATAGCCAGGGAAGTAAGAGAGTTTTCTTTTAATACAGAAAAAGGAAAAGGAAGAGGATGGTAGGAGAGGATAGAAATGAAATATGCCATTCCCATCGTTCCATCATTTTCCAGCTATCTTCTTGCCTTTATCTTGAGTTATATCCTTATCATCAAGGCAGGACAAGGCTTTACAATTGTACCAGTTCGAGAATTCCTTGGAATCTCAGCCAGGTCTCTTACTGAAGAGATTTTTATATTAAGAGCTTCATATATTCAATTCCCATATGTGTTTTCTATATGCCCAGTTATGCTCTATGAAAGTCTTTGAACATATTGTGCCCATTTTTACTCATGTTCTCAGAATGTGTCAAAACATCTATAAAAGTGACCATAAAATTTTAATTCCAATCCAAATCCAAGAATAGAATGGAAATATGTTGTGTGCACTTATGAAATTATCAAAGGATAAAGGAGGATGTTATATTTAAAATACCTCAAGAAGATAAAATTATTTTAATTTGTAAGTATATAAATTTGATAAATGGATGTTTAGACAGAAATATTTTTCTGGTCCACATTATTTGATATGTCCCAACTGTTTTTCAGAAAGTATATGACACAATATTTTAATCTAGGCAACTGACTGAAACCACAAAAACATCAGGTACCTTAAGAAGGTTTAATAAATGTGTTTCTGGGTTGCCTAGTGTGACCCAGCGATCCTAAGAATGCATGCTGAGAGCATGTGTCCCCTGACATAAGGTATAGCTCTCTTCTGTGATTATTAGAGTGATAGCAGCAGGTGGGTGGATATTACTGTACTCACAGGTGCTCATACTTACATTGTAAACCCCAGTGCACAGAAATATGCCTCCCAGGAATCATAGGATAAAGGGCAAACATTTTGATGGGACCATAGTATCTTAGGCCATAATCCTTAATGGGATCATCATGTTCTTGTGCCTTATGCCAAATAAAAACTAAAATGATAGCATATCCACATTACAATGACATGGAGAATTGAATAGATTAAGGATCAAAGGCTAGAACGTCTGATTGAAGAAATAGAAAGATATGAGAAAGGTAACCTTGAACCCAGGATGTCTTGTCCTTTATTGCTAGAAGAGAAGACTAATGTTAAATGGAGGTGTCCTTATTTTTAGTTCTGAAAACAATAACCAGGGTTTTCCTGTGGGTTTGGACTAAGGATTTTTAGAAGGTGTGCAATACACCACACACTTAATGGCATTGTTCTCCAGGAGGGAAAGGTAGATCATGACTTGGCTTTGTCTTTAATGTCTGTGCAAGCCTTAAGCCAGTTATTTACAACACTAAACCCCCATCTGTAAAGTGGAGCTCAAAGCACAAGCTATGCCTAACTTAAAGGGCTTTCAGGAGGTTCAGCTAAAGAGATTCAGGGAAAACCCTTTTTCTGATGTGCTCCCACAGGTTCTAAGGGTTAAGGCCAGGGAGCTGAACTAGTCTTTTAAATCTCTGCCTTATAACCCACTGACAATATAGCTCTTGGCACACTACTCTAAAGCTCTAGCTCTCATTCTCCCAAACTGAAAAATGGGGAATCTCATTCTATACAGCTCATGGAATTATAGTGAGGAGGAAATAGAATATAGTAACAATATAAAGTGTTCAATAGAATGATGAAAGGAAATACCTAATAATTAAATGCTACTTCTGCTACTATCTAGTAGAAGGTATTGTTTCATCAACCATAGTGTCAACTCAGTTCTCATCTGGAGAAAAACTATAGTGCATTTAGAGGAGAGTGGCGGAATACTCTGCTTTGGTTTCTGTCACTGTGACCAAAAGTCATCTGGGGAGGGAAGGGATTATTTAGCTTGAAAATCCTGGACACAGTTGACCATTGAGGGAAGTTCTGCTAGCAGCTCAAGCTAGGAGCCTTAATATCAATCAATGAAAATACCCCCACAGACTTACATTGCAGACATCCTGAAGGAAACAATTCCTAAACTAAGGTTTCCTTTTTCCAGATGATTCTAGCTTGTGTCAAGTTGAAAAGAAAGTAATGAATACAGGGAGGAAGAATGGAAGTGAGGGAGAAAGCAGCAAGAATAAGAGAGACTCATTTGGGAGAAGATATCGTCTAAGGCCATAGTATATAAAAATTATCAGTTTGCTCTTACTAACCTAATCTAAGATATATTCTCAGGTGAAAATATTATTGTTTAATTTAATGTAATGTTTCCTTAGAATCTGATATTGTAGCCAAATTGATTTGCAAATCATGATTTAGCTCAGTATGGTCTCTAGGTTGTGATTCTCCTGCCTTAGATTCCCAAAATTGAGAATACAGATGTGAGCTACAATACCTAGCTAGTTGTTATTTTTATAAATGATGCAAGGATATTAATTTGAGCTAATACCTATCCAGTCATCCAAAATAGTCCTTAAACAATGATGGGCATTAAAATCTACACAAAAACAAAAACACAAACAAAGAAGTAAATGAAAAAATAACTTATATTCTTCAATGCCTCTAACATCAAAAGTCTGCTCCCTATTTAAAAAACAATCTAAATATTGTAGCACAATTCAAAAATTGATGACTTCATGAAAAATAAGTAAGGTATCTCTATAAAAAGGGTGGGAGGCTCCTGTAGAAAAGGTGGATCTTTTTTTTGGTTTTGTTTTGTATTCTTTTATTTGTTTGTTTTTCTTTTGTTAACTTTTTGAGAGGATTTTAAATACAATACAGATTCAATACAGTACAGAATCATGATGAAAGTATAATACATTTAAATATTTAAATATAGTCCCTTATAGTACAAGATATTTGTGACATATTTTTATATTTTTATTATATCTTATTTTCCCAACATATCCCTTTTTTTCTCCATAAAAAGGCTCCTTTTCTTATTAGTAAATACAATAGAAAGCAATGAGAACAATTGTGAAACAATCAGGAAAACTATAATGTATGACATACATTCCCAATGTCCAGTCCATATGTATTTGGCAACTAATAAGAATTAAATTATCTATATATCTCTATGAGTTTAATGTTCTATACCTGACTCAATTTCCATCCTAACGTGTATAACTAACTTGAAAACATCTTCTTAGACCTAAAACATCCTTTTAATTCCTAAAAAACTTAATACTTAACTGTGATACTATAACTACCTAGTCTTCAACCACATCAGAGACCTGAGAAGGATAAATATATCTGAATAAATAGGAAGTGCAAAACAAGCAACTTCCAAAACAAAGAATGACAGACAACTGGCTTCCTGGAGAGTCCCCAGTTTCTCTCTATAATGTTGAACCATCTATCTTCAGTCTAGTATCTCTGACAGACATTAACTGTAAAACAAGAATTATGAAGGACTTTCCCACCCTGTCTTGGTAGAGGCAGGCTGCTGACTTACCTGCTACCAAGTTTTGTCTATTTCAGATGCAATTCTGTCTACAGTTGAAGCAATTGCTTTCTCTTGCCTAGTGCCTAGACACTAATGCAGCCATCTTAAAAGGAGATTTTTTAATGCTAATCATCCACTTGAAGTAGAATAGGGTATGCTGTAAGGAGCTGACATGTCTCAATATAAAATAATCTTAAGAAAATATTTTAAAAGCCATATTCCACAGATCCCTTGAGGTTATTGAAGATCATCTATTTATCTTCATATATTTGAATAAGCAAATGTTACTGTCACTTAGCAACTTAATATCTGATTAACTTAGAAAACATCTGTGATACACTAAACTAGTACTTAACAAAATGCCATTTTGGATGATTAGATCACATTTCTTTTTTTTTTCCTTTATTTTTTATTTCTTCAAGTTACATCTCAATCGCAGTCACCTCCCTATTCCCCCTCCAGTCACACCCTCCCACCCTCAACCTCCCATCCTCTTCCCTTTTTTTTTTCTTTTAAGTTTAAGGTATATCTTATTTCCCCCTACAGTTTCCCCTTTCAGTCCAACAAATGGCTCTTTCTCTTATAATAATAAATACAATACAGCACAACAGAGGTAATTAGGCCACAGTTATGAGGGTTATATGGCTTAACGTACATTCCCAATGTCCAGTCCATATGTATTTGGTACCTGACTTTAACATTCTACTATCTAAACATCTCCATGAGTTTAAAGTTCTATATCCGACTCAACATTCATACTAACTTGCAACACAATTTTAAAAGTATCTTCTTAGATCTATAACACTCTCTTGACTCCTAAACAACTCAAAATTAAATTATGAGACTCTAGCTATCTGTTCTTCAATCACCTCAGAGACATGAGAGGGATAAATATTTCTGATTTTATGGGAAGTACAGGGCCTGCAGCTTCCCAAACTAAGAAATGACATACCTGTGGCTGCCTGGACAGTTCCCATTTTCTCTCCATACATTTCAGCATTGATCTTCAGTCGTTTGCTTCTGCTTCTCTGACAGACATTGACTGTAGAGCAGGGGTTATGAAGGACTTACCTACCCTGTCTTGGCAGAGCTAGGCTGTCGACTTACCTGCTTCCAGGTTTTGCCCTTTTTGGACACCATCCTGTCTACAGTTGGGGCAAGGGGCTTTTCCAACCAAGAGATAGGCTTGCGACTAATTCAATCATCTCCCACTGGAGATTCTTCGATGCTCATCTTCTACTTGGAGGAGAATAGGGGGTGCTGTCAGGAGTTGATATGTCTTGATATAAAAAAATCTAAAGTTACGAAAACATCTTTGAATGCCATATTCTGCAGATCTCTTGAGGTTTTTGAAGAGGCCCTATCTATCTCTTATATTAGGGTAAGCAGATGTTGCTTGTCTCTTAGCAGGTTTATTTCTGATTAGCTTAGCAAACAACTATAATAGGCTGTCATAGCACCTAACAGAATGAACGACTTGCATAACCATTAATTTGCATTTCTTAATTATCCTAAACAGTTTATGACAATTAGTAGTAAAAGGCCGAAACATCACATTTCATTTTTTTTCTTTACCTCCTAAATCTTCCATTCCATTTCTCTGGGGTGGGGTGTCCTTATATAACAGTCCCTCATCTCAGTTGAGAGGTCGTATGAGGGCCAAGAGCCTCTTCATACATTGGGGATCTAAGAAGCAATACTATCAGTGAAAAGTGTTTCATTGCCCAGGAGAGAGAACTACTAAACAAACAAACCAATAAGTATACAATAGATAAAAAAGACTAAAAAATAGAAAACAATATAACTAATATATATAAAATAAATAAAAAATAATAATTAAAAATAAGAAGTCTCTGTCCAACTTCCCTTTGGTGTGTTAGTTGTAATATTGATACCTTCTACTATATAGCTAAAATCCTACTATAAGTGAATAGATGCCATATATGCCCTTCTGAGTGGGTTAGTTCACTCAGGATGAGCTTTTATAGTTCCATCCATTTGGCTGCAAATTGCATAATTTCATTGTTCCTGATAGCTGAATAATATTCCATTGTGTAGATGTACCATAGTTTTTAACCCACTCTTCGGTTGAGGGACATCTGGGTTGTTTCCAGATTCTAGCTATTACAAATAAGGCTGCTATAAACATAGATGAGGAAACTTCCTTATGATTCCGTGAAGAGGCATTTGGTGTATACCCAGAAGTGGTATGGCTGGGTCCTGAGGCAGAGCTATTCCAAGTTTTCTAAGATATCTCCAGACTGACCTCCATAGTGGTTGCACAAGCCTGCATTCCCATGAGCAATGGAGTAGGGTACCCCTTTCTCCACACCCTTGCCAGCATGTGCTGTCATTTGAGTTTTTGATCTTAGCCATTCTGACAGGTGTGAGATGGAATCTCAGAGTCATCTTGAGTTGAATTTCTCTGATGATTAAAGATGTTGAGCATTTCTAAAAGTGTCTCTCAGCCATTAGGGATTCCTCCTTTGTGAATTCTCTATTTAGCTCTGTCCCCCATTTTTTGATTGGATTATTTGGTTTCTTGGCATTCAGTTTCTTGAGTTCCTTGTAGATTTTGGATATTAGCCCTCTGTCAGATGTGGTGTTGGTGCAGATTTTCTCCCAGTCTGTAGGCTGCCATTTGTTCGAATGACAGTGTCCTTTGCCTTACAGAAGTTTTTCAGTTTCATGAGGTCCCATTTATTGATTGTTGATCTCACGTCCTGAGCTGTTGGTGTTCTGTTCAGGAAGTTGTCACCTGTGCCAATTAGTTCGAGGGTTTTTCCAACTTTATCTTCTAGTAGATTTAGTGTCACCGGCCTTATGTTAAGGTCTTTGATCCACTTGGACTTAAGTTTTGTACAAGGTGATAAATATGGGTCTAACTTCATTCTTTTACAAATGGACATCCAGTTGGCCAGCACCATTTGTTGAAGATGCTGTCCTTCCATTGTGCCATTTTGGCTTCTTTGTCAAAAATTAGGTGGCCGTAAGTGTGTGGTTCTATGTCTGGATCTTCAATTTGATTCCATTGATCTACTGGTCTGTTTCTATACCAATACCATGCTGTTTTTAGTACTATTGCTCTGTAGTACAGCTTGAAATCTGGGATCGTAATACCTCCAGATGTTTTTTTATTGTACAGGATTGATTTAGCTATTCTGGGCTTTTTGTTGTTCCATATGAAATTGAGACCAGGTCTTTCTAAGTCTATAAAAAATTGTGTTGGTATTTTGATAGAAATTGCATTGAATCGATATATTGCTTTTGGTAGGATGGCCATTTTTATTATGTTGATCCTACCTATCCATGAGCATGGGAGATCTTTCCATCTTCTAAAGGCCTCCTCCATTTCTTTCTTCAAGGGCTTGAAGTTCTTGTTGTACAGGTCCTTTACTTGCTTGGTTAGAGTTACCCCCAGGTATTTTATGTTGTAGGTGGCTGTTGTGAAGAGGGTTTTTTCCCTTATTTCTTTCTCAGCCCATTTGTTTGTTGTATAAGGAAGGGCTTCTGATTTTTTTGGAATTAATTTTGTATCCAGCCACTTTGCTGAAGGTGTTTATCAGCTGTAATAGTTCTCTTGTGGAATTTTTGGGGTCACTTATGTATACTATCATATCATCTGCAAATAGGGATAATTTGACTTCTTCGTTTCTGATGTTTATCCCCTTCTTGTCCTTTAGTTTTCTTATTGCTCTAGCAAGAATTTCAAGTACTATATTGAAGAGATATGGTGAAAGTGGACATCCTTGTCTTGTCCCTGAGTTTAGAGGAAATGCTTTAAGTTTCTCTCCATTTATATTGATGTTGGCCACTGGCCTGCTGTATATTGGCTTTATGATTTCTACGTACGGCCCTTGTATGCCCGTTCTCTCCAGAACTTTTAGCATGAAGGGGTGTTGGATTTTGTCAAATGCTTTTTGTGCATCTAGTGAGATTATCATGTGTTTTTTTTCTTTCATCTTGTTTATATGGTGAATGACGTTGATAGACTTTCCTATGTTGAACCATCCCTGCATCCCTGGGATGAAGCCTACTTGATCATGGTGTATGACACTTTTGATGTGTTCTTGAATTCGGTTTGCTAGTATTTTATTAAGTATTTTTGCATCTATGTTCATGAGGGAGATTGGTCTGAAGTTCTCTTTCTTTGTTGGGTATTTGTGTGGTTTAGGAATCAGGGTGACTGTGGCCTCATAGAATGAGTTTGGCAATGTTCTTTCAGATTCGATTTTGTGAAAGAGTTTGAAAAGTATTGGTGTTAGCTCCTCTTTGAAGGTCCAGTAGAATTCCGTGGTAAAGCCATCTGGCCCTGGGCTTTTTTTTGGTTGGGAGATTATTAATGACTGTTTCTATTTCCTTATGGGTTATAGGGCTGTTTAATCTGTTTACCTGATCTTGATTTAGCTTTGGTAGGTGGAAACTATCAAGAAAATTGTCCATTTCACTTAAGTTTTCAAATTTGGTGGAGTATAGATTTTTAAAGTAGGATCCAAATATTCTCTGGATTTCCTCAATGTCTGTTGTTAATTCTCCCTTTTCATTTCTGATTTTGTTGATTTGTGTTTTCTCCCTCTGTCTTTTAGTTAATTTGGCTAAGGGTCTGTCTATTTTGTTGATTTTCTCGAAGAACCAACTCTTGGTTTCATTGATTCTTTGTATAGTTCTTTTTGTTTCTAAGTTGTTGATTTCAGCCCTAAGTTTGAAGATCTCCTGCCTTCTGCTCCTCTTGGGAGTGTTTGCTTCTTTTTTTTCCAATTCACCCAGTTTAGCTGTTAATTCGCTAATATGAGCTGTCACAATTTTCTTTTTGAAGGCACTTAGTGCTATAAACTTTCCTCGTAGCTCAGCTTTTATTGTGTCTCATAGGTTTCAGTATGTTGTGTCTTCATTTTCGTTGGATTTTGAGAAGTCTTTGATTTCCTTCTTTATTTCTTCCCTGACCCAATGGTCCTCTAGTAAAGAGTTGTTCAATTTCCATGTGAGAGTAGACTTTCTGTTGATTCTTTTGCTGTTAAAGTCCAGCTTTATTCCATGGTGGTCTGATAAGATACAAGGGGTAGGGGTTATTTCACTTTTCTTGTATCTGTTGAGGCTATCTTTGTGTCCAACTATATGGTCGATTTTGGAGAAGGTTCCGTGAGGTGCTGAGAAGAAGGTGTATTCTTTTGTGTTTGGGTGAAACGTTCTGTAGATATCTGTTAGGTCCATTTGGTTCATGATCTCTGTTAGACTCATTATTTCTCTGTTTGGCTTCTGTCTTGATGATCTGTCCATAGTTGTGAGTGGAGTGTTGAAGTCTCCTACTATTAAAGTGTTTGGATCGATGTGCGATTTAAGTTTTAGAAGCGTTTCTTTTATAAATGTAGGTGCCTTTTTATATGGGGCATAGATATTCAATATTGAGATGACCTCCTGGTGGATATTTCCTTTAATGAGTATGTAATGCCCTTCTCTGTCTTTTTTTATTAACTTCAATTGGAAGTCTATTTTGTTTGATATTAGGGTGGTTACTCCAGCTTGTTTCCTGGGTCCATTTGCTTGGAAAACCTTTTCCCAGCCCTTTACTCTGAGATAGTGTTTATCTTCAATAGTGAGGTTTGTTTCTTGTATACAGCAAAAAGATGGGTCTTGTTTATGGATCCAGTCTGTAAGTCTCTGTCTTTTTATTGGCGAGTTGAGTCCATTGATGTTGATGGATATTAGTGACCAGGGGTTGTTATGTCCCATTATTTTGGTATAGCTGGCTGTCTTGTGTTTCTCTTTTGTTTAGTTGCTGTGGAGGTTTCTATTTCCTCTGTGTTCTTGGGTGTAGTTATCTTCTCTGTGTTGGAATTTTCCTTCTGTATTTCTGGGTTTGTGAGTAGTTATTGTTTGAATTTGATTTTGTCATGGAATATCTTGAATATCTTGTTTTCTCCTTCTATGTTTATAGAGAGTTTTGCTGGGTATAGTAGTCTGGATGGGCACCTATGTTCTCTCAGGGCTTGTAGGACATCTGTCCTGGCCCTTCTAGCTTTTAAAGTTTCTGAGGAGAATTCAGGTGTAATTCTGTTGGGTCTGCCATTGTATGTGACTTGGCCTTTTTCTCTTACAGCTTTTAATATCCTTTCTTTGTTCTCTACATTTGGAGTTTCTATTATTATGTGGCGAGAGGAGTTTCTTTTCTGATCTAATCTGTTTGTTGTTCTGCAAGCCTCCTGGAATTTTATTGGCATCTCTTTCCTTAGGTTTGGGAAGTTTTCTTCTATGATTTTGTCGAAGATATTTCCTGGACCTTGGAGTCGGGAGTCTTCTTTTTCCTCTATGCCTATAATTCTTAGGTTCTGTCTTTTCATTGAGTCTTTGATTTCTTGGATGTTGTGGGTGAGAGATTTTTTTTTTAGCTTTCTCATTTTCTTTGGATGTTGTACTGATTTCTTCCACCGAATCTTCCATGTCTGAGATCTTGTCTTCCATCTCTTGCATCCTATTTTTCATACTCATATCCGTAGTTCCTGTTCTCTTCTCTTGATTCTCCATTTCCTCTTTTAACTCTGATTGTTTTTTCTTTCTTGTTGCCATTTCTATTTTCATGTCTTGAATGGTAGTGTTCGTTTTGTACATTTCCTTCTCCAGTTTGCTTGTTTTTGTCTGGAGATCTTTCATTGCTTTATCCTTTTCCTGTTCAAGCTGGGTCACCTTGGCTTAGAGCTCTTTAATGATGTTATTCATTGTTTTGACTTGTAAAATTGTGGCTTCTTTGAATTCCTTCATAGTTTCAAGTTCTTCTTGAAGGGACTTTATCACTTTCCATAATGCAGAATTGTCATTGTTTTCATGTGTTTCAGTTGTGGTGAAGTGGTTCGGGCTGGATGGAATATTGTTGCTTTCTTTCGTTGGAGACATTTTGCTTTTTTTTTTTTTTTTTTTTTTTGTCTGTGGCCTTTGGCCATGTGGATTTTTTTTGCTGTCTTCTGGACTTGGGTCCAAAGGGGGCACTGTGGTGTAGGAGTAGAGTTGCCTTACTCCACCCCTATAAGGTGAGTCATTCAGTCCCACCTCCCAGGTGGAGACCTAATTCAGGTTGCGGAGCTGTGTACAAGTAAGCTCTGCTTCCCTGCTGGAAGGGCCGGTACTTGTACATAAGTCAGATATATGACAGTTTCAAATATCTCGCAGTTTGCCCGGGGTTGGTTCCTGTAGCGGGTAAATCTGCAGTTCAGCTCCAGTAGCCTTGCCGCTCCCACGGCTTGGAAACTGCCCAGTGACATCACAGACTGCGATCTGTTGTCTGAAGGCACTTTGCAGCAGATCTCTGCTCACTTCCAAGGGTCGCAACCTTTCGCCAGATAATTGCATCATCTTTGTGAGACCTGGGAGTGCCCAGCAGGGTGGGGATTATCTCTGCCTGGTTTCTGAATCTGCCGGCTGGGTATTAGGTTGCAACTTACCAGGGGTCATTCCTTTTGGGGGATGGTTTATCCTGATTCCTGGGTCCAGAGGCTTCCTAGCGTGTCCGAGAGTTGGAAGGGGCATCCTGCCCAGGGATCTTCCGTGGTCCCTGTGTAGCTGGGTGAGATTTAGAAGGGGTCGTGCCCTTGGTACAGTGTCTTGCAACACTTGCCGCCTTGTGACTGTTGACCCTGAAATCAAAATACGTCCGCGCAGGCTGCCGCCATCTTGGATCCCCCTAGTTCACATTTCTTAATTTTCCTAAACAGTTTGTGACATTTGATATCAAAAGACCAAAGCTTCACATTGCATTTTTAAGAATTACATATGTACAATATCTTAAAAAGAGTTAACCTTAATTTTGTATCTATATACAAAGATCTATGCCAATGTAGCCAAATATAACTTTAATTTTGTAACAATACACAAAGATATAAGAGTAGATTCAATAATATACACCTTTTAATTTATCATTCCTATATTACATCTATATCCTCCTTTTATCTTTTAAGTCTTCTTCCCTTTATAAGGGAAAAAGAAGGATAGGGAAAAGAAAAAGGGTGAGATCCCTGGGTCTAATCTCCTAAACCTTGTTTAACAAGAGCATTTAACAACTTGTAGCCAATACCCATAAATGACACAAATTTTTATAACCCATCATATGACCAAAAAATAACCCACCCCTCCTTCTGGGAATGGGGTGTTTCTCTCTCTTAAAATAGCTTCTGCTGTTTGGGGCTTGGGAAACCTGTATGGGGGCTCCAATAAGAATAGAAAAATGGTTAAGCAAGTTGATAGTAACATTTGTTGTCCAGTTTGTTTTTTTTTTTTTTTGTGTGTGTGTGTGTGAGTATGTGTGTGTGTGCTCAGCAATTTAAACACCCTGAGAAGTTTGTAGTAAGAAGCTGAACTTTGGATGGGAAAGTTCAGAGCTTTACTGAAGTCCTGGCTGCAACAGTCTGTGAGGCTAGACCATCTTAGCTGGCTATTTTGAGGTTGTTCTGGATGTAGATTTTTGAGAGAACAGCGGTTGAAGCAGTCTATGAGCCTGGATCATCTGGATTACTTGTTTTGCCTTCTTTGGTGTCTTGTGCCTTTTCTTCAGAAGTTTCAGTGTTTCAGTGGTTTCTGAACTCCTTAGTTGGATGATTTTAATCTCTTAGAAAGATAAAAATAGAATGCTGCCCTAATCTTAACTCTGAGGTGTCACTTTTTTG
The DNA here is from genome assembly GCA_907164525.1 of Lophiomys imhausi. Lineage (NCBI taxonomy): Eukaryota > Metazoa > Chordata > Mammalia > Rodentia > Muridae > Lophiomys > Lophiomys imhausi. The sequence goes on along the minus strand of CAJQZJ010001896.1, from coordinate 2,556,999 downwards.
GCAGGTAATATAGTTCCTAGAGCAAATTGTTTTTTTTTTTTGGCAATAGAAAAAGTATTATATTTAAATTGAGGTATTTTAAAAATTCTTTTGAAAATTTGGAATTAAATATACCTTTAAATGTATATAAATTTTGAGATCACAAAGGACATTAACTTTGAATTTCAGCTTGCCTTTTGCATGCAGCTTTTAAACTTAAATCATTGTGAACCCTATGTGCCTACCTCTATCTCCCAAGTTTTGGGATCAAAGGTGTGTGCCTCCCAATTGTTGGGATTAAAGGTGTGAACCACCACACCTGGATCTAACTTTTTCTCTATTTGGAACTTGCTCTGTATCAGGCTGGCCTTGAGTTCAGAGATCTGCATGTTTCTATCTCCAGTGTGTTAGAATTAAAGGTGTATGACTCTCAAGTGTTGGAATTAAAGGTATGAACCATCACTACCCTGTTCATCGTAAATCTAGAATTTAGAAGAAAACTAACTCAATAGTGATCCTCCTGTCTCTGCTGGGTTCTGTATGGGCTAACACTGCCCTGCTCAAAAATTTTATCTTAGCCCCAAATTACTTCATGTCTTATAGATTTTGAAAGGATATTTAGAGTCTCACAGTTAAGTTTTAAGTTTTTTAGAATTTAAAAGGATGTTCTAGATCTAAGAAATGTTTTTAAGTTAGTAATGCAAGTTAGTATGGAAACTGAGTTAGTTATAGAATTTTAAACTCATCAAGATAGAAAGATAATAGAATATTATTATTAGTTGCCAAATACATATGGTCTGGACATTGAAAATGTATGTTATACCTTATAATTTTCATAATTTTTGCCTAATTGTTATTATTGTTTTCATTGTATTTATTTTTATATGAAAGAGAGCCTTTTATTGGTTAAAAGGGGGAAATGTTGGGGGGGGGAAATACACCTTAACTTAAAAAAAATATTTAAAGAAAAAGGAAACAAATTTGGACTGTAGTAACCCTTAATTTACTGACAACATTTTAAATCTCTTAACTGCATTTTTAATACCAAACAATGAAAATACCCTTTTTATATAAGAAGGAAACTTACAAACTAATATCCAAGAGTGTGTAAGCAACAATGTGGCAACCTACAATCTAACATTCTAACAGGAAATTAAGAGCATTTTTCATTTCATGCAGGCAAGACAAGTATGCCTTTGGTAAATTATCATTTGAAAAATACAATTTTTTTATATTTATTATATTTTTATTTTTATTTACCCATTTTAATTTATTTAATTTTTAAGTTATGTCTCCATCACAGTCTCCTCCTTCATTCCCTCTCACTCCCTCTTTCTTCCTCCTTTCCCTCCTCTACTTATCATAGGATGAGGGGAGACCCACATATCAAACCACCTCAGTTCATCAGTCATGTGAGGAGTAAGAGTTTCCTCTTTTACTGGGCTTGTTATGGTAGCCCATCTAAGGTAAGGTGTTCCACTAGCATCCAACAGGGTCTATGACTCACTTCTGGGTGGAGTTTTTCCTTGGATAACTATGCTAGGTTCCTATCTGTTTGGGTCTGTGAGTTGTAGGATGGTTGTCCTGTGCTATATGGTTAATATCCACTTATAAGAGAGTACATACCATGTGTATCTTTCTGGCTCTTATTTAACTTACTTAGGATGAGCTTTTCTATTTCCTTCCATTTGGTTACCAATTGCATGATTTCCTTGTTTCTGATAGCTGTGTATTATTCCATTGTGTAGATATATCACAGTTTTTTTTTTTTTTTAATCTGTTCTTCAGTTGAATGTCATCTGGGTTGTTTTAACTTTCTGCCTAGTACAAATAAAGTTGTTAAGAACATTGTTGAAGTGATGTCCTTGTGTTTTGGTGGAGAATCTTTTGGGTATATGTCCAAAAGTGGAATGGCTGGGTCTTGAGGTAGAACTATTCCTAAGATATCAAAGGTGACTCTTCTTAATTTACTTCTTTTTCATTTTTTACAGACTTTTTTTTTAAATAGTGGTAATGTTTTCCTGTATGTGTGTAAGTATTCTATGACATTGCCTGGAGCCTAAGAAGGCCAGAAAAGGATGTTGCAACCCCTGTAAAGAGAGTCATAGATGGTTGTAGGCTTCTGAGAACTGAATTTGAGTGCTTTGAAGAAAAACTACTCTTAACCACTGGGCTATCTCTCCAGCCCCTTCATACCTATCTATCATCTGTCTATCTATCTATCTATCTATCTATCTATCTATCTATCTATCTATCATCTATCTAATATATCATCTATCTATCTCTATCATCTATCTTTCTATCATCTATGTATCAGTCATCTATCTATCTATCATCTATCTATGCTGTATGTATGTGTGTGTTTGCACAAGTGCATATGTGTGGAAGTCAGAGCACAGTTTTTCAGGAGTTAGTTCTTTCCCCCATCACTTAGGACACACGGATCAAACTCAAGTCCTAAGGTTCAGTGGCAAACACCTTCACCCACTGAGCCCTGTCACCAAACCAAACAACTATTAAGGCCTATGTGCTCTCTCATCACATTCACTAGATGGAGAAAGTAGTAGACAAGAGTTTATAAAAGGGATTGTCTGACACTCAATTTTATGAACACTGTCCTACCTTCTAAGTGTTCAGTCTTCTTGCTCTGTGGGCAAACTCCCCAGTGTGACTTCCTTGTTGGTCCATTAACTCGGCTGAGCATATGCTCTGCCACTGCTAAACAGTCTCAGTTCCCAATTACAGGGTAATGGCATCATTAGTTTTACCATCATTATTTAGTCATAACAATAAGAAACAGAAAATACTGAAGAAAATTGGGGAGCAATTTGTGCTCTATAGTAGGGCTCTTACTTTTATGAAAATACCCATATGCACCTGCACAGCTCAGCTCACTAACAGAGACAGGAAAAATCCGATGCTCTGCAGGCAGCAATGAAATTCAGTTGCTGTTGAGGAAGGAGCAGGTGAGAGTTGTCAATTGCCCTTGATGTTTGTGGTAACTCAAAGCAGAAACTCCAACCAGGAAAGTTCACAGTTAATTGTTGTTTCTGTCCTGGAGGACTGGTCATAGCCAAGGACACATCCTTAAACAGAAAATTAAATAAAAGCTATGATCAAGTGTTTGCACACACTTCTCATAAAAACTCATATTTAGACTCCATTTACTGGAGGGAAAAAAATTTCAGGTTGAATTAAAAGCAAGATGTTAACAGCACACTTTCTGAACATCTGGATCCTGTTAGACCAACCACACAAATAAATCTAGGAACAATAAGTGCTAAAGATTCTCCCCACTAAATTTGATATGATATAGGATAAAAATATGTTTGGTAGGTATATTTTTTAAAAAACATAGAAAACAGCTAATTTTCTGTTATACTTATCCTACTACCATTCTATGTCAATTCACCAGAATATTTTATTCTGTAGTGAATACTCTCTATCCATGTCATACAATTATGATATAATAACAGTAACAATGTTTTCAAAAGTTTATAATTTCCAAAGTACTTTAAATATCTCCCTATAACCCTCAGATCCTCTGCCCCATGGTTCAGAAAGAAAATCTTCTGTCTCTGTTTCCAAGTGAGCAAATGAAGCCAAGTAACTTGTCCATACAACCTTTGCAACATGGTCATTTCAATATCACCTTATCTGAACATTATATGTCTATCTCTGTATAGGGAAAATAGTTTTTTAATTGGTAAAAATTATCTCTGGAGTTATTTTGTCTCCTTTCTCTAATCTCATAACTTGTTATTCTTCTGGTCATAAACCAAAAGTTTTGCCAAATTCATTCATCAGAACACCAAGATGTTTCTTCGTGCCATGCTGATACATCTAATGACTTCTCCTTACTTTGCTCCACATATCATCATGTGTTGCTTCCCATAGCTTAATTTTGTGATACATACTTTCTGAGAGTTCTGTCTGTGTCTTTGCTATTGCAGGACAGCACTCCAAGGAAATACTCTTGTGAAATGTCACTTATTTCAGATTTACATTTGAAATAGTTATGGACAAATGTGTTAAGTTCTCCTTTCTTTATTTTAAAGTACTATTTAGCTGTATATAACCACCATCTTTTGATTTGCAAACTTAAAATAATACGTAAAAACAAAATACCCAGTTTTTAAAGAAGACTCCAGAGCATAGTAGGCATTGTCTAAGCAGAGACTAGCCTGTGCATGGAGATTTTTACTTTTATTTACTAATGTTTGTGTTTCATTTACCCAGCTATTTTTATTGTGTATGGGGTTGTGTGCATTGCTACTGCGTGCATGTGGTGGTCAAAGAGCAGATGTGGGATTTGTTCTCTTTCCACCATGTGAGTCCCAGGAATCCAACTCAAACCCAGGTTCCCAGGCAGGAGCCATTACCTACTAATCATCTCTCTGGATCTAAATTCATATTTTCTATTTTCTTATGTTTCCAGCTAAATCCTTGTTATGGAGATGAATATTTGAGATCATTAATTTTATTCCTGATAGATTGAAAGGGACTGTTTTGGAAGTATTGCTGAGCAGCTTTAGATGGATTTGATTTATATGACATCATTTCTATTTCATCTTTGTTACAATTTTATTTAAAAGAGAAAAAACAATATAATCACTGTTCCTTTTGTGTTAGTAAAAATTAAATGGAAATATTAAGTCAGGAAAGACCATAAACCAGAAACTACAACTATCTTACATTTATCTTACAGGCATACACCCTGTCTGATCAGTTCCATCCCCCTGCGTGCTGAGAAACAACTAGGTTTGTCTAGAGGAGGAAAGTTTTCTATATTTATGAATTATAATATAGTAGATCACCTCATTGGTGCATTATGAAGCATTAGTCCAGATTTTCCATCTAAGCACTGATAGCATTAAGGTTGGAAGGTAATCTTCAAAACTTATCATTACATTACATTTTTGAAACTCATTCAAAGACAAGTCTTCACAGAGCCAGTGAGCACCCTTTGAATCTTTTTGAATCGTAGGTTTATACCTGGGGATTTCTGCACAGTGTAGAAATTTCTCATGTGCATGATACTGCCTCTCATGCTCCCTTAAGTGTTCCTCATGTGTTTCCTTTAGAGGAACTCTAGAAGAAGAACAGAAATAGTCTATGTCATGTGAGTTATATGTTGTGATTAATGTTGCTTGAACCAGCAATGAAATTGTAAGTCTGATTCTTAGCATTATGGTGTGCTATCAAATCTGCAAGGCCTATCCTCTTCATCAAATAACAATGCTTGGGGGAGCTAAAGGAAAGCTACTGAAAGCATTTGGTCTCTGATGTACTTTTATGGAACACTCAATGTATAATAAATTATACTTACACTGTTACTTCTGTTGCTAAGAGTGTATTTTTACTTGATGCATTTAGATACCTCTATCATGGGAATCACAGATAAAACTTGAAGGCTTTGGAAAATGGGGATATAAGACAAAAAGTATTTGAACTTGAATGGAAGACTTTCCTATTTAGAATATCTCAGTTTCTTTAATATAAAATTCACACTGAGAATTCTCAACAGAAGAATCTCAAATGGCTGAGAAACACTTAAAAAATGCTCAACATCTTTGTCATTAGGGAAATGGAATTAAAAACAACTCTGAGATTCCATCACACAACCATCAGAATTGCTAAGATCGAAAACTCAAGGGACAGCACATTCTGGTGAGAATGTGGAGAAAGAGGAACACTCCACCTTTGCTGATGAGAGTGCAAACTTGTATAAACACTTGTATAAAAAAATCATTCTGGTGGTTTCTCGGAAAATTGAGAATAGTCCTTCCTGAAGACCCAGCTATACTACTCCTGGGCATATACCAAAAAGATTCCCCAATATCCTGAAAGGACATTTCCTCAACTATGTTTATAGCAGCTTTGTTCATAATAGCAAAACCTGGAAACAATCTAGATGTCCCTCAACTGAAGAATGGATACAGAAAATGTAGTACATTTGCAAATGGAATAATACTCAGTTAATAAAAACGAGGAAATCATGAATTTTGCAGGCAAATGGATGAAACCAAAAAAAGATTACCCTGAGAGAGGTAACCCAGACCCAGAAAAATATACTTGCTATGTACTCACTCATAAGCAGAGAGTCACTGTATAGTACAGGATACACATGCTACAATCCACAGACACAAGGTAACTAAGAGAGTCCAATGAAGGATACTTGAATCACACTAAGAAGGGAAAATAGAATATAATGGTTTTAAAAAAAGTGGATACAGGAGAGGGAGAGAGGAAGGAAGTGGGGAATCAATTGTGGGGAGAGCGGGGAGGCAAGAGGGCAGGGAGAAAGACAGGAAACAGAGTGGGGATGTGTAACTGAATTTTAAATTATAATTTAACACTTATTTATTTATTACTAAATTCACTTATAACAAACACCAACAATTTCTTAACTATTAATCCTATAAATTCTTACAACCCCTTTAACCTATCCACTAAACCTATTGATAATTATAACAACTACTTTCATAACCTTTTAGAATGATACAGTCTCTGGGGCAGGTCCTCAGTAGTCAGGAACACAGTCTTTGTTGTAGATTCTTTAACGCACTTAGCAGTCCTTTTTCTGGATCTCTCAGATGCAGGTTCGTCAGGGTAAGTTGGTTATTGCAGTCTCACCTTAAATAAGGCTTCATGCTTTCTTCTCTGTGGGAGATCCCAGCCGTCTGCAGGCCAACTTACTTCTTTGGAATCAGGAACTCAGCTGCTCTGCCTCAGTCCTTAAAGCCAGGCACAATTTCTTTTAGGCCACTGTTCGGACAGATCAAACCCCTCTAAGCAAAAGCTGAGCCACAGGGTCCAGTCCTTGGCCTTTTGGTGTTTTGCTCAGGCTTTCTTTGCTCACCGGCTTCTTTCTGCTTCAGGGAGAGAGCTGGCCATTAATGGCCAGCCCTTTTTTCAGCAGGACTCTTGGAACACTCTAGCATCAGGGGCCTCTTCTACTTCTGGGCTCCATGCACTGTCCTTAAATAGGAGGAACTCTGTTTCAGCTTAATTTGGGCTCTGCCTACTTAGCAGCTGAAAACAATTTCAGGCCAGATACTTTGTTTCTTCAAGTCCATTAAGTCTTTCCTGTTTTCCTGACTTCAACCTTGTTTTTCAGTCTATTGAGTCTTTCCTGTTTTTTCTGACTTCAACCTTGTTTTTCAGTCTATTAAGTCTTTCCTGTTTTTCCTGACTTCAACCTTGTTTTTCAGTCTAAGTCTTTCCTGTTTTTCCTGACTTCATGCTGATAATGCTCTTCATGCCCCGAATTAAGAGACAGTATCAGAAACTCCTATATATTTTCTAAATCTAATTTATCTAACCCCTACATATCCCCCTTCTAGTAAAATAAAAAATAAATCTACATAATATCTACATATACAATGTAAATAAATTGTCTATGTACAATACACAAACTAACTTTAAATTTTTATCAATATACATTAAAGCAAGTGTTAAAATAACCTTAAACTTCTCACAATACATAGTTGTATTTACATCTTTTGACAAAAGACATTAAAGCAAACAAAACATTTTAAATTCTTATCAATAAACTTACTTTCTATTACATACAAAACATTTTTTAAACTTGCATCAATAAACAGAATCTTAAATTTCTACCAATATAACAAAATAATCTTAAGCATTTAATAATAAAAGAGACAAAAAATAGAATGAGGGAAAAAAGAAAATCCTCAAATCCAATTCACAACACATAACATATATCCATTCATCCCAGACGACAACAAACAATCACAACACATAACATAACACACACAAAAAACTTCCAACCCATCTTTTGGGAATGGAGTGTAAATCTTTTCGGGTACCCTTCAAAAATTGAGATATTGGCCAATTCTCAGGAAAGTTACCTATAGCACTTATTGTCCAGTCTCTGTAAGATCGATCATTTTTTGGACTAGCGCTTTTAAAAATGATTTGCATGCAAATTTTTTAAGAAAACAGTGATTGAAGCAGTATGTTAGGTTGAATCTTCTGGCCCATTTGTCTTGTTGTTATTGTCATTCAGTCCTTGGCTCTGAAAATAAACTTTTGCTCTAAATTTGAGCAAATGGAAGGCATAGAACAACTTTGTAAGTCCATTTTAAGGCATAAACTCTGTCCATCCTGGATAAAAGATTGGAATATCATGAACACCATAAACTTAATAAAATATTCTTACCATGCGAAGACATTCATATTTCAGCTAATGGGAGGTTCTCCCTGGTCAGATCTAATCTTTATAAGTTTTGCTGGTAACCACATTTTTCATTCCCTGTAGACACATAGGCATAACCACGTCCCCATCTTAAAACCATTGCAGGTTTCCACTCTAAAGTTAACATATCCTTATAATATATTGGTTGATTTAATTCCTCAGTTTTTTGTATAACCCAATGTCTCTCAGCTGCAGTGGTACCCTTTTCACCAACATTTAGGAAATTCAAAGTTAGCAATGCATTGTGTAATCTATCCCTGGGATTCTTTAATTCCCCCTTTTGTTTAAAAAGCATCTCTTTTAAGGTACGATTAGCTCTTTCTACAATTGCTTGTCCTGTAGGATTGTGTGGTATACCAGTAACATGTTTTATATTATAATATGCAAAGAATTGCTTCATCTTATTAGATACATATGCAGGAGCATTATCAGTCTTAATTTGTGCAGGTACACCCATAAATGCCATTATTTCTAACAAATGTGCAATAACACAATCAGCTTTTTCAGAACTTAGCAGTTGCCCATTGAAACCCTGAGTATGTATCAATGGTATGATGTACGTACCTTTGTTTTCCAAAATCTGCAAAGTGAAAAACATCCATTTGCCAAATTTCATTCTTTTTAGTACCTCTAGGGTTACTACCAGCAGGTAATGGAATTTGGTTATACAGAGAACACGTAGGACATTTTTTAATTATTTCCCTGGCTTGTTGCCAGGTAATAGAGAATTTTTTCTTTAAACCTGAACTGTTAACATGATGTTTCTGATGAAATTTTGAGGCTTCTAAACACATTTCCTATGAGTAACTGGTCAATTTCCTCATTTCCTTGTGCCAGTGGACCTGGCAAACCTGTATGGGATCGAATATGGGTTATATATAATGGATTATTTCTACCTCTGATGACCTGTTACAATTGTATAAATAAAGAAGTTAACTCTGTGTATTCGGGAATAAATTCAGCAGTTTCTATGTGCAACACAACTCTTTCTGCATATAGAGAATCTGTAATTATGTTAAGAGACTCTGGAAAATCTAATAACACCATAAGGATTGCATACAATTCTTCTTTTTGAACTGAGGTATATGGACTTTTGATTACCTTGATGATTTTGTCTGTCTTATAACCTGCCATTCCCATCTTGTTAGCATCATTATAGAAGGTTGGTGAATCAGGAATTGGTGTTCCCTTTACAATACGAGGAAGAATCCAAGTAGTTCTTTTTATAAATTGTATACGTTTGCTTTTTGGAAATTTGTTATTAATTTCTCCCAAATAATTACTGCAAGCTCTTTGCCAATCTTCCTTGATTACCCACAATGACATAATCTCAGCATTAGTAAGAGGCACTACTATTTCAGCCGGGTCCATTCCTGATAATTGACGTAGTCTTATTCTACCTTTTACAATTAATTCAGATATCTTTTCTATGTATGTCTTTAATTTTTTACTTTGTTTATGTGGTAAGAAAATCCATTCCATAATACTATCTTCCCGTTGCATAATAAGCCCTGTAGGAGAATGAGTTGATGGTAAAATGACCAAAATACAATCAAGTTGGGGATCAATTCGATCTATGTATGCATCTTGCAATCTTTGTTCTACCAACATTAATTCCTTTTCTGCCTTAGCAGTTAAACATCTTGGACTGTTTATATTTGAATCCCCTTGTAATGTTTAAAACAAATTACTTAACTCATGAGTACTTAAACCAAGGGTGGGCCTTAGTCAATTTATATCTCCCATTAATTTTTGAAAATCATTAAGAGTTTTCAATTGGTCTCTACGGATTTGTACCTTTTGCTATCTTATTCTATGTTGACTTATTTTATAAGCCAAATAGTTGATTGAATCTCCTCTTTGTATTTTTTCAGGAGCAATTTTTAACCCCCATAGTGGTAGAATTCTTTGCATTTCCTTAAATAAGTTCTCTAAAACAACTACATCAGAATCAGCCAACAAAATATCATCCATATAATGATAGATAATAAATCGAGGAAACTGCTTACGCATTATTTCTAATGGTTTTTGTACAAAATATTGACACAGAGTTGGACTATTCAACATTGCCTGTGGAAGTACATTCCAACAATACCTCTTGATTGGCCTACCTTTATTAAGAGTAGGTACAGAGAAGGCAAACCTTTCCCTATCATTCTTATGTAATGGAATTGAGAAAAAGCAGTCTTTTAAATCAATTACTATTAAAGGCCATGACTTTGGTAACAGAGAAGGTAAAGGCATACCAGGCTGCAAAGGACCCATAGGTTGAATTACTCTATTCACAGCTCTTAAATCTGTTACCATTCTCCATTTATCCGATTTCTTTTTTACCACAAACACAGGAGAATTCCATGGGCTGGTAGACTCTTCTATATGACGAGCCTCCAGCTGTTCTTTTACCAATTGCTCAAGAGCCTCCAATTTTTCCTTTGTTATGGGCCACTGCTCTTGCCACACTGGTTTATTTGATAGCCATTTCAAGGGTAGGGCTGTTGGAATTTCAGCAGTGGCCCCTAGTATAAATTTGGAAACTCGATACCTGGGGTGTCCTGTGTTTGGACACTAGATATAGCTTGCAGTTGTTGAGTACTCACATCAATATCTTCCTCAAAAGTATCTATAACCTCAATGTCTGGGGTGTCCTGTGTTTGGACACTAGACATAGCTTGCAATTGTTGTTGAGTATGCATATCAATACCTTCCTCAAAAGCATCCATCATTTCATCATTTGTTATTTCTGGCATTGTAGGAATATTAATTTGAATACCCCATTGTTGTAAGAGATCCCTTCCCCATAAATTTATGGGTACATCAGCCACATAAGGTCTCAACTTCCCTGTTTGCCCTTCTGGTCCCACACAGTTAAGCCATCATACACTTTGTTTTACATGTGATAATTTACCAATTCCTATAAAATGTGTAGGAACCCTTTGAAGTGGCCAGTTTGAATTCCAAGACTCATGTGAAAGGATAGTGACATCCGCTCCTGTGTCAAGCAATCCTTCTATTTCAATACCATTCACTTGTATTTTTAATTTTGGTCTTGTATCACCAACCATTGTTTGCCAATACACACGTTTTCCACTATTTTCGACTGCTCCTGTTCTGTCTATTGGAACAACCTTGCCCTTGGTGTAAGGAAACAGCAGCAGTTGGGCAATTTTGTCCCCTGCATTAATTGTCATCTCTTTCCATATGGATGTCATAATTTTAATTTCTTCCTTGAAATCTCCATCTATAATACCTGGATGAATAAAGAATCCTTGACAAGTTAATCCATTTTTTCCAAATATTAATCCTATTGTCCCTTATGGTAAAGGACCATAGATACCAGTGGTTAACATATAACATTCATCTGTTTTGGATAATGTTTTAGATTGATCTGTGGCCAAATCTAAAACTGTAGTACCTTCAGTAGCCTGTAAAAGATCAGCAATAGTTAATTTTGTTCTTCCTGCCTGTCTGTTTCCCTCTGGTTTGATGATGGATGACGGTTCACATTGTTTTGGGGGGCCTGAACCGGTAGGCCCCTCCCCTCGTTTCCCGGCAAGGGGTTACCTCTGACATCCGTTTTAGCTCTACAATCCCGGGACCATTGTTTACCTTTTCCACAATGAGTACAAAATCCTGGAGACCTTAACCTTCTATTGCCATTAGAAGCCGTTCGTTCCCTTCTATGACCATGTTCGCCATTAAAAGCCGTTCGTTCCCTTCTATGACCATGTTCTGCAGAGTCCAGACACCTATCATTTCGAGTTCTGGAGGATTCAGCCTTACGATATCTTTGGAAATGACCAAGTTCACCATTTTTAAAGCACTCATTAAGACCCCTAGCAACTGCTTGTGCTATGACATTAGTCTGATGCTCTTGAAAACCAATAACAGCTGTTTCTCTTATCCATTCATCTACTGGGGCTCCTCGAGCTTTCAATGGCCTAATTGCCCTTTGACATTCAGCATTTGCATTTTCATATGCCAAGGTATTTATCAAGTCCTGTCTGGCATCAGGGTTATCTACATCTCTCTCCACAGCTGAAGTCAATCTCCCTAAAAAGTCTGAGAAGGTTTCCTGAGGACCTTGTATTATCTTGGTAAATGAAGTAAACCTTTTCCCAGCCTCAGCCACCATATCCCAGGCCCTCAGAGCTGCAACACGACATTGTTCGATGACAACATCTTCAAATTGAGTCTGTAACCATATGTCAGCATAAGGTCCCTCACCAAGCATTTGGTGGGTTGTGACATTTATTCCCCTTGCCATATTTTGCTGCTCTAATTTTGTGGCTTCATGTCTCCACCATGACAACCATTGTAATTGCTGGCTACCTTCTAGCACAGCTGATATCAGTCCCTTCCAATCTTGGGGAATGATTCTATTTTGTATAGCCCAATTATTTAGCATCTGTTTAACGAATGATGAGTGCATTTCATAAGAGACAATAGACTCCTTAAATCTTTTTATATCCAAAATGTCTATTGGACGCCATGTTAATTCCTGATGGAGTTGACCGTTATTATTATCAGGCCTAATTTGAAACATAACTGGAAAAACTGATGGTGATTGTGCAGTACCACGCAGCTCCTCTGTGGGCGCACTTGGTTCCACATTAGCACCATTACCTACCTGGTTTCCTACTGGCACACGCGGCGGCTTTTCTACTGGTACATGTGGCGACTGTGGAGACCTAGCTAGAAAAGAACTTGCCATTTTCTCAGTTCCAGTCACCTGCCCTGCCAGAATTTTCTTAAGCTCCTCAATCTACATTTCCATAATTTTTAATTGTGTAACAGATGTCTTCCTTATGACAAACCAATAAAATAAAAAAAAAGTAAACAGCATAAAACATTCGGTCTGATTGAAAAACAGTGTAGAGGTCAGCAGTAAACATTGCCATATTGTCAACAACTGGCATCATAGTTTCAAAATCTGCAGTTTTCTCTATAGTTTTGAAAATAAAATTACCCATAATGCCTTACCACATTGAGCGCCACCTGTAACCAAACTTTTAAATTATTATTTAACACTTATTTATTTATTACTAAGTTCACTTATAACAAACACCAACAATTTCTTAACTATTAATCCTATAAATTCCTACAACCCCTTTAACCTATCCACTAAACCTATTGATAATTATAACAACTACTTTCATAACCTTTTAGAATGATACAGTCTCTGGGGCAGGTCCTCAGTCGTCAGGAACACAGTCTTTGTTGTAGATTCTTTAACACACTTAGCAGTCCTTTTTCTGGATCTCTCAGATGCAGGTTCGTCAGGGTTTGTTAGTTATTGCAGTCTCACCTTAAATAAGGCTTCATGCTTTCTTTTCTGTGGGGAGACCCCAGCCGTCTGCAGGCCAACTTACTTCTTTGGAATCAGGAACTCAGCTGCTCTGCCTCAGTCCTTAAAGCCAGGCACAATTTCTTTTAGGCCACTGTTCGGACAGATCAAACCCCTCTAGGCAAAGGCTGAGCCACAGGATCCAGTCCTTGGCCTTTTGGTGTCTTGCTCAGGCTTTCTTTGCTCACCGGCTTCTTTCTGCTTCAGGGAGAGAGCTGGCCATCAATGGCCAGCCCTTTTTTCAGCAGGACTCTTGGAGCTCTCTAGCATCAGGGGCCTCTTCTACTTCTGGGCTCCATGCACTGTCCTTAAATAGGAGGAACTCTGTTTCAGCTTAATTTGGGCTCTGCCCACTTAGCAGCTGAAAACAATGTCAGGCCAGATACTTTGTTTCTTCAAGTCCATTAAGTCTTTCCTGTTTTCCTGACTTCAACCTTGTTTTTCAGTCTAAGTCTTTCCTGTTTTTCCTGACTTCATGCTGATAATGCTCTTCATGCCCCAAATTAAGAGACAGTATCAGAAACTCCTATATATTTTCTAAATCTAATTTATCTAACCCCCACAGGGATGTCTCTGAGACAAGCTGGAAAGCAGCCATAGGGCAGGCTGCTTGGGGGATATGGGAGTGACTTTCTGAGTTAGTTGACTCTGTTGGTCTCCTTCTGGAGTTTTTGTACCCTCCAAGTCTAACTATGGGGCTCACAGAGACTGCAGCACCAACCAAAGAGCATGTATGAACTGGACATAGACCCCCCTACCCATATGAATACTATGGACAGCTTGGTCTGTGGGTCCCCTAGCAGGTGGAGCTGGGGCTGTCTCTGAGATGAGCTCTGAGGCCTGCTTTTTCACCACTTCCCCCTAAGGGGACTGCAGTGCATGGTCTCAGTGGAAGAGGATGTGCACAGTCCTAATGTGACACGATATACTGGGGTGGGAGAATACAGGTGATTCCCATTTTCTGAGGAGAATGGGAGGGGAAAACGGAAAGGAAGCAGGAGGGCACGACCAAGAAGAGGGGAGGGAAGGGGTTATGATCGGGATGTAAAATGAATAAACAAACATAATAAAATTAAAAAAAATCTCAAGACCCATGGAGCTCATGAGTCCTGCAGAGTGGTTTTCTCTTGTTTCTCTTCTCTTATCAGTGTATGTGGAATGTCTAAGTACTCAGCAGTCACCCATTTCAAATTTCCTTTATAGAATATCCAATAAGCACAAAGTATCTCCATGTGTATACCCCTCAGAAGCATCACTTACTTACCTTGCATTTTATATCATCAAAACCTTTTCAAAAGAATCTGATCTCAGCTCCAAGTAAAAAATATGTTAGTGTATTTCTGAAACCAGGTATTTTACCTATACTCAGCTTTCTGCCTCCTCCTCTTTTATGACATGCTTACTAATTAATGTAAGATGGTTTCCCATTAGTTCACTAGCCCATTTTCCCTGTAATGAATTAAGTTGAGCTTTATGGGAGTGAACAAGTCCCTGAGAATCCCAGTTGACATTCCATCAAGCATCTACCAGGTCTTCTTTTATTGTATGTATCATTGTTGCAAGGACTGCCAGCCACATGCCCCAACATTTACACTTTAGACTATCTATTTAAGTCACTTTCTGCATAACTTTTTTCACTATATTTATTCAATGCTATTTTTCTCATGCCAAAATGCTAAAGTGTTTTGTTTCATTTTCATTGTTGTACTTGTTCAACTTAAATGTATCCTTTTTTTCTTTTGTTTTGATTCTTCCTTCTGTTTTCATAGGAAAACAAACTAAAATAAGCTTGAAAGTGTCATGGCATTATATACTTCTTTTCTTGATAATACTTAATAGCCACACACTTTTGTATAATAGGTAAAAAAATTACAAATCCACCTGATAGAAGACAGAATTTAATCATGGCCACTGGTCAATTCTCCTCTTCTTTTATCCCTACTTCATAGTCCATTCCTACATCCACTGAAGAAAGTTTTGAATGCTGTTAATACTTTGTTCTTACATAATGAAAATTCTGGAAGCAAAGGTATTGGGAATCATGGGGAAAACATAGAATTGGAATGAATTTGAACTGGGGTAGTTTAATGCTTAGAAAAGAGGTTAGAACTAGTTTTAATTACTTAACCATGGTTGAGGTACACACTAGTTTTATTTTGGAAAATTATTTTTAAAATCTTTACACATTTCCATTTTCTGAAAAGTTGAAAATTAAAAATTAATATACAGTGTAAGTCTTTCTTGAATGTTGCCAGTCTTATGAACAGAAAATATGTCAAAATGTTTGCAAATGTTTTAGAAAATATCAAAGCATACATATATATATGTGCTTTATGTTTTTGTTTTGATTTTATATTAATATTTTTTAAGAAGTCAGAAACTTTCAAAAATTGTTTATTTTATTTTATGTGTATGAGAGTTTATATACATGTATGCATGTGTATGACATGTATGACTTGTGGACATGGAGATCCAAATAGAGTTATATACATTGAAACTGAAGCTATGAATTATTGTGAGCCACTATGAGGGTTCTGGGATTCAACTTCTCTACAAGAGCAACAATACTCTTCTTATGTTTTTGCTTATTATTTGAGAATTTCACCTTTAAGAATTCTTTCCAACCCTTTACAAACTATTTTTAATGACCAGTCTTAAGGTCACCTTATTATTTGAGCGAAAGTGGGTCATATTGTATATGTTTCAACCTCAAAATAAAGGCACACTAGAAATTACATATAAAATACAATTTCTCCAATGCATGCCTAATTTTTCCAAATAATTTTTGAAGTTTATTTATTACCTCAAGTTACATCTCCATCACAGTGCCCTCTTTCCACCCCTCACGGTTCACTCCTCCCAAACTCTCCTCACGCTCCCACCCATCCTACTCCTCCAGAGTGGGGTGTCCCTACATATCAGCCACCCCCAGTTGAGCAGTTATAGGAGCACTAAGAGCTTCCTCTGGTGCTAGGGGCCTAACTGTCAGCATTCCTAGGGCAAATTGTCCCACTAACAAGTAACAAAATCTATGTTTCTGTTCTTTTTGGTGTGTTGGTTGTAGGATAGTTATCCTGTACTATATGGCTAAAATCCAATTATAAGTGAGTAGTGTTGGGGTAGTGTTAAGCATTCTAAATGTTAATTAATTGGTCCTGCTTGCTGTCTGTTACTTAATTGACTCTTATTGGTTAAATAAATGCTGAGACCTGAGATTGGGCAAAGACAGAAAAAGGTGGGACTTCCTGAGATTAGAGCAAGAAGCCTGTGCTTTAGACAGAGGATTCAAGCATTCCAACCAGGAGCAACAGGAAGAAGGAGGCACACACCATGGGTTAGAAAAAAAGGAACCTCATTCCACATGGCCAGGAACATTGGCATAGCATGGAGAATGGCAGTCCAAGGGGACGTATGTATATATGAGGTCATATTTGGGTAATAGAATTAAGAGCTAGCTTAGATGGGCTAGGATTGCACAATTCAGGCTAAGGCTTGTTAAAATCCACGTGGTCTCTGTGTGCTGATTTATAATGGCAGCTTAAGAATTAACAGCTGCCCATCCAATTAAATATAACATAAATACTGGTTAAACAATTTAATTAATCATTTTTACATATGGCGTCCAACTAGGGCAATTAGAATCCATGCTTACAGTGCAAGAAGGCCCAGGTGAAAGCTGTTTTCCTGGCCAAAGAGCAGGTAACTGAACTCAAATGCATTACAAAGTTGCAGTTCCTTAACAAAAGCTGTTGCCTTGCAGAAAAGGTGGAGATCTAAGGCTTAACTCTCCTTACACACTAAACAACTGGGAGCCTTCTAAACAGAGTTTCAGAACAGAATTAAAATTGAGGAATTCATAATGCCTCAATACTTTTGGATTCCAATTGAGATTTTTCTTCTTAGCATGCAAATAATTTTTACCATGACAATTGTAGTTCTGGATATCTTTTTTGAGGAAGTTCAGACTAGGATAGTCTTAAAGGAAAGCATTTACAGATGGAATGCTAAATCGCCAACAATGATACTAGTGGAAGGAGCAAGGCTCTTCCTGATAGATAAGAAAAAATTGATGCCAGCTGGAGCTAAGGGCTCTCTGGGTACTAGGTACCTACAGGAGTTTCTGGTATCGGCCCCCCCAGTGAAATACAGCCAAAACTAGATTCTAAGTAATAATGAACAAAGCTTTAATTGCAGCATGGGATGGCATGGTTACACATGCCAAGGGTTTTGGATTGTTGTTTCTTTGCTTGCTTTTGTTTCAATGTCTTTGATTTTCCTATATCGGGAGATAGAAAGTTTATTTTTCTGGTTTGGCATTGCTAAAACATAAGACATTTTTGAAGATTTTGGGCAGATTTCAAATTGTCACTACAGTTCAAAGTTGCTCTCTGGATTACAGAGTTATGAATACCTGGGATTTAAGTGAAATATTTGAGCAGGATGGTACTGGCCCATTCCTTTAATCCCTTAATCCCATCACACTAGAGGAAGAAACAGGAAGATCTCTGGATTCTATACCAGCCTGGTTTAAACAATGAAGGCAGGGCAGGAATCCTGCTGATAGGATAAGATTGCTTACTAAAGACAGTCTAGAATTCAAAAATGACACATTTCTTCATTGCTGTTAAGTTTAATAATGTCCTTACTGATCTAATGAATAAATAAAGACAATCTCAAATTTACTTAAAGAGAAAGGGATCAAAAGCCAGTATCCTTAGTTGTGGGGCTCCCACTGGAGAACTGGTTTCAAGAGGCATTTTGCCCCTAAAAGAGATATGTTAATCCCTGGGCATGACGTCCCAGCACTTGGGAAACAAAGACAGGTGGATCCCTGACCTTCACCAAGGTCAGCCTGGTCTACAAAGTGAGTCTAGGACAAGGATACACAGAGAAATCCTGTCTTGGAAAAAAGAGAGAGAGAAAAAGAGATATATTATGTAAGGACCCAGAGTTAGGCTGGGGAAAAACATGCAAACAGCATGCCTCCCACAGCCAACAGTTAAGAAAAGCTAACATAAAATAGCATATCATGCTGTTCTATACCAATCTCCTTAAGAATGGTGCTTCCATGGGAGAATTGGAACTCAAACTAATACAAAATGGTTTAAGTAATGTTATTGTATAATAAGGGTAATTCAATTATTTAAATTCATACCTTGATCACAAAACTTGGGATACAAGGAAAAAACAGGTTCCTTGTATGTTCGAGGCCAATCTAAATCTCCAGAGTTCTACAGAGCAAATCAAGACAGCCCAAGCTACAAAGAGAAGCCCTGTCTCAATAAGGATAGATATATCCACATAGAAATTAAATCTCCAAAGAAAGGAGAAAAGGAAAGAAAAAATATATAAATGCATACCTTTGATCCCAAAACATGGGAGACAAAGACAAAGACAGATTGGTTCCTTTTGAGTTGGTGGCCAACCTAATCTACAAAAAGCCAGAACAACACAAATAAACCTGTTTTAATCAATTAATAAATTCATGTCAACTGTAGAGGAGAATACTTAAACTCCATAGAGTCTTATACTGTATTTTCAATTTAAAATAGCTTATATATAGCATATATATGTAATGCTAGTACACACCATCCTTTTATATAGCATGAATGGAGACTTACAAATGTCTATCTGCTGTTCATACAAAGAATAGAAAATATTCCTTAATTGATTTGTGCATCCTGCACAACCAAGGCATTTTGGTAAGTGCAAAACTATATGTTACTTGTGAGAAATTATATATTCTCAGAACAATGGGACCAGAGTCCAAAGAAGACAACACAAGTAACCCAAATGATCCAGCCTAATATACTGCCTCATTAGCTGTTTTTTCAGAAATCTGCTTCCAGAACAACTTCGAACAGCTTGCTGAGATGGCCCAGCCTCAAAGACTGTTGGTCCAGACAGGACTTCAATAAAGCTACCAAAGTCCAGCTTCAAACTACAAATTTCTCAGAACATTCAAATTGCTAAGCACATAAGACTGGACAACAAATGTTACTATCAAATTGACTAACCATTTTTTTTTTTCATTTTATTTGGGCCCCTAAAAAGGTTTTCTGCATCCCAATTCAGCAGGAAGAAGTTTTAAGAGAGCGACATCCCATTCACAAAAAGTGGGGTGGATGATTATTTGGTTATTTGATGGGTTATAGATACTGTTTAGGGGGAATGGTTACAAATTGTTATATGGTCTTGTTAAGCAAGTGATAGAAAGTTGGACTTGGAGATCTTTTTTATTCTTTTCTCTATCCTTATTTCTCTCTTATATAGGGGGAAAAGACTTGAAAAGAAAAAGAGGGGGAATATATATATACATAATATAGAAATGATAAAATATAAGGATAGATTATTGAATCTGCTCTGAAACTCAAAACTATTGTTATTCTCAAATAAGGCAATCTTTTGAAACTTTGGTATAGAAGTTTGTATATTGATAAAAAATGAGATTAAATTTTGATTCATTGGTATAGAATTTTATATTTTGACACATAATACGTATATTTAAATTCTTATATAAGGTATTTTGCCTATACAAATCATTTAAAAGTACAGGTTTACTTCTGATCCTTTTATGGGTTGCTATTGCAATCTATTTAGGAGTCTGGATAATACAAGTTGACTGCCCAGTTGAGCTTCTGGTCATGTCAAATACTAGTCTTAATTTATCAGAGATAGGCTTATGAGGTTAAACAGATATACAGTTTGTTCATAGAAGATAGATTATAGATAGATTTATAAATAAAATAATAGATGTCTTCAAAATCCTCAGATCCATACAGAAAATGGCATTTAAAGATGTTTTTATTTTAAGAATTGTTTGACTTAAGACAGTCAGCTCCTGACAGCTCCCATTTGACTTGGAAGAAAACAATGAGCATCAAAAAGAAATCTCCCATCAGGAGATAATTTCTATTGGGCAAAAATGTCCCTGCTCTCTCAACAGAATATATACAGTCCAAAGATGGACCAGAGCTTAAATGCAGGTAATTTGATGTCCTGATTCTGCAGAGATAGAATGGGAAAATCCATCTTATTTCCTGCTGCACAATTTAGTCTGTGAAAGATGCTTGGCCAGAAGGCTAAAGATGATGCTCCAATGATATTGAGAGATATTTGGGACTGTCTAGGCAACAAACTGTCATTTCTTTTTGGAAGGTGCTCTCCTATGCTTCCTACTAACTCAAAAATAACATTATCCTTTCCTTTGTCTTTGATGGGTTGAAGGCATAATAGTTATAAAATTTCAATTAAACTTAAATTATTTAGGATTTAAAAGGAAATATAGGATATGATAGAAATTATTTAGGTTCAAACTTTAGACACACCAAGATAGATAAATGATTTTTTCTTCTTCAAGATTGCCTGATATAAATAGGCTAAACATTATGTGTGTAACTTTCATATATGGTTTTCTTAATCGTTTCATATTTGTTCTTATTGTTTTTACTACATGAGTTAAAAAATTTAGCCTTTTTATTAGACAAAGGGAGAGAATTGTTGGGGTAGGGTTAAACATTCTAAATGTTAATTAATTGGTCCTGCTTGCTGTCTGTTACTTATATTGACTCTGATTGGTTAAATAAAATGCCGAGGCCTGAGATTGGGCAAAGACAGAGAAAGGTGGGACTTCCTGAGATTAGAACAGGAAGCCTGTGCTTTAGACAGAGGATTCAAGCATTCCAGCCAGCAGCAGGAAGAAAGCATTCCAGCCAGGAGCAGCAGGAAGAAGGAGGCACACACCATGGGTTAGAAAAAAGGAACCTCATTCCACATGGCTAGGAACATTGGCATAGTGTGGAGAATGGCAGTCCAAGGGGACGTATGTATATATGGGGTCATATTTGGGTAATAGAATTAAGAGCTAGCTTAGATGGGCTAGGATTGCACAATTCAGGCCAAGGCTTGTTAAAATCCACGTGGTCTCTGTGTATTCATTTATAATGACTGGTTAAAGATTAATAGCCACAGAACCAATGTAATTTAATTATTATTTTTTTTCTGCAGAGTAGATACCATGTGCATCTTTCTGAGTCTGGGTTAGCTCACTCAGGATGAGCTTTTCTAGTTCCATCCATTTGGCTGCAAATTGCATGATTTCCTTGTTTCTGATGGCTGAGTAGTATTCCATTGTGTAAATGTACCACAATATTTTTATCCATTTGTCAGTTGAGGGACATCTGGGCTGTTTCCAGTTTATAGTTATTATAAATAAGGTTGTTATGAACATAGATAAGGAAGTGTTTTTGTGTTTTAGTGTGTGAGGAATCGTTTGGGTGGATACCCAGAAGTGTTATGGCTGGGTCTTGATGTAGGGCTATTCTAAGTTTTCTGAGATATCAACAGACTGATTTCCATAGTGATTGTACAAATTTGTACTCCAACCGGCAATGGAGGAGTGTTCCCCTTTTTCACAACCTCACCAGCATGTGCTGTCATTTGAATTTTTCATCTTATACATTCTGACAAGTGTGAGATGGAATCTCAGAGTCATCTTGAGTTGGATATCTCTGATGATTGAGGTTGTAGAGTGTCTCATGGCACTAAGAGTTTCTTCCTTTGTGAATTTTCAGTTTAGCTCTGTTTCCCATTTTTTTTTGTAAGACAATTTGTAAAACATTTAATACTCTTCCAGTTTATGAATATAAATACAAAAATAGCAATAGCGTTAGAACACTTAGAACATTCAGTGACAATTTCTACAGAAAATTTAGATAGAAAATCACACCAATAATGTAATATCGCATTGTATTTGAGCAAAAGTAGTGGCTTTACAATTTTTTTTAAATAATTTATTTTTTATTTCTTCAAGTTATATCTCAATCACAATCCCCTCCCTACTCCCCCCTCCAGTCCCACCCTTCCACCCTCCTCCCTTTCAGTCCAAATAATGGTTCTTTTTCTTATAACTATAAATACAATACAAAAGCTGAAGATTGATGCTGTAATGTATGGAGAGAAAATGGGAACTGTCCAGGCAGCCACTGGTATGTCATTTTTTAGTTTTGGAAGCTGCAGGCCCTGCACTTCCTATATAATCAGATATATTTATCCCTCTCAGGTCTCTGAGGTGGTTGAAGAATAGATACCTAGAGTCTCATAGTTAAATTTTGAGTTGTTTAGGAATCAAGAGGGTGTTCTGGATCTAAGAAGATATTTTTAAAACTATGAGGCAAGTTAGTATGAAAGCTGAGTTAGATATAGAACTTTAAACTCATGGAGATGGTTAGATAGTAGAATGTTAAAGTCAGGTGCCAAATACATATGGGCTGGACATTGGGAATGTATGCTAAGCCATATAACTCTTATAATCGTGGCCTATTTATTTCTGTTGTTTTGTATTGTATTTATAGTTATAAGAAAAAGAACCATTATTTGGACTGTTTCCCATTTTTTGATTGGATTATTTATGCCTTGGTTTTTAATTTCTTGTGTTATTTATAAATTTTGGATATTAACCCTCTGTCAGATGTGGGTTGGTAAATGAATTTTCCCAATCTGTAGGTTGTTGCTTTGTTCTACTGACAGTGTCCTTTGCTTACAGAAGTTTTTCAGTTTTATGAGGTTCCTTTTATTGATTGTTGGGTTGACAGCCTGAACAATTGGTGCTCTGTTCTGGAAGTTGCTACCTGTGCCAATGAGTTCATGGCTTTTCCCCACTTTCTCTTCTATTGGACTTACTGTGTCCGGCTTTATGTTAAGGTGTTTGATTCACATGGATTTAAGTTTTGTGCAAGGTGATAATTATAGATCTAATTTCATTCTTGTACATGTTGACATCCAGTTAGAACACCACCATTTGTTGAAGATCCTGTCCTTTTTCCATTGTACAGTTTGAATTCTTTGTCAAAAATTAAGTGACCGTAGGTGTGTGGGTTTATTTCTGGGTCTCAAACTTGATTCCATTGGTCAACTGGTCTGTTTCTATACCACTACCATGGTTTTTTTCATTACTATTGCTCTGTAGTATAGCTTGAAATCTGGGATGGTGATACATCCAGATCTTGTTGGAATTGTTTTTTCCATGTCTGTAAAGAATTGTGTTGGTATTTTGATGGGAATTGCATTGAACCTGTATATTGCTTTTGGCAGGATAGCCATTTTCATTATGCTGATCCTACCTATCCATGAGCATGGGAGATCTTTCCGTCTTCTGTCACCTCTTCAATTTCTTTCTTCAAGGACTTGAACTTCTTGTCATACAGGGCTTTCTTTGCTTGGTTAGAGTTACCCCCAGGTATTTTATATTATGTTTGGATAATGTGAAGGGTATTGTTTCCATAATTTCTTTCTCAGCCCATTTATCCATTTATCTTTTATATAAAGAAGTGATTGTGATTTTTTTGAATTAAGTTTGCATCCAACCACCTTGCTGAAGCTGTTTATCAGTTGTAGTAGTTCTCTAGTGGAGTATTTGAGGTCACTTATGTATACTATCATATCATCTGCAAAGATGGGTAATTTGACTTCTTCCTTTTCAATTTGTATCCCCTTGATATCCCTTAGTTGTCTTATTGCTCTAGTTAGAACTTCAAGTACTAAGTTGAAGAGACATGGGAAGAGTGGGCTTCCTTGACTTATCCCTGTGTTTAGAAGTAATGCTTGAATTTTCTCTCCATTTAATTTGATCTTGGCTACTGGCTTACTTATGTCGCCTTCACTATTTCTAGGTATGGTCCTTGTATGTCAGCTCTCTCCAGGAATTTCAGCATGAAGGGTACTGAATTTTGTCAAATGCTTTTTCAGCATCTAGTGAGATGCTCATGTGTTTTGTTTTTTATTTTTTTTCTTTCAGCTTGCTTATATGGTGAATTATGTTGGTGGATTTTTGTAGGTTGAACCATCCCTGAATTCCTGGGATGAAGCCTAATTGATCATGGTCTGTGATACTTTTGATGTGTTCTTAGATTCTGTTTTACAGTATTTTATTAAGTATTTTGCATCTATGTTCATGAAGGAAATTGGTCTGAAGCTCTCTTTCTTTGTTGGGTCTTTGTGTGGTTTAGGAATCAGGGTGACTGTAGCCACATAGAATGAGTTTGGCAATGTTCCTTCTGATTCTATTTTGTGGAAGAGTTTGAAGAGTATTGGTATTAGTTCTTCTTTGAAGGTCTGGTAGAATTCTGTGCTGAAGCCATCTGGCCCTGGGCTTTTTTTTGGTTGGGAGATTTTAATGACTGTTTCTATTTCTCTAGGAGTTATAGGACTATTTAATCTGTTAACCTGATCTTGATTTAACTTTGGTAGGTGGAATCTATCAAGAAAATTGTCCATTACGCTTAGGTTTTCAAATTTTGTAGAGTTCAGATTTTTAAAGTAAGATCTAAAGAGTCTCTGGATTTACTCAAAGTCTGTTGTTATTTCTCCCTTTTCATTTCTGATTTTGTTAATTTGGGTATTTTCCCTCTGCCTTTTAGTTAATTTGGCTAAGGGTTTGCCTATTTTGTTGATTTTCTCAAAGAACCAACTCTTGGGTTTGTTGATTCTTTGTATTGTTCTTTTTGTTTCTAAGTTGTTAATTTCAGTCTTAAGTTTGATGTTTTTCTGCCTTCTGCTCCTTTTGGGAGTGTTTGCTTCTTTTTTTTTTCCCCTGAGTTCTTCCAGCTCTGCTTTTAATTTGCTAATATGAGCTGTCACAATTTTCTTTTTGAAGGTATTTAGTGCTATGAACTTTCCTTGTAGCACTGCTTTTATTGTATCCCATAGGTTTGGGTATGTTGTGCCTTCATTTTCATTGGATTTTAAGAAGTCTTTGATTTCTTTCTTTATTTCTTCCCTGACCCAGTAGTCATTGAGTAGAGAGTTCTTCAGTTTCCATGAATGTGTCGGCTTTCAGTTATTTCTGTTATTATTGTTGTTGTTGAAGTCCAGCTTTATCCCATGGTGGTCTGATAAGATAAAAGGGGTTATTTCAATTTTCTTGTATCTATTGAGGCTTGCTTTGTGTCCAGCTATATGGTTGATTTTGGAAGGAACTATGCAGTGCTGAGAAGAAGGTGTATTTTTTTGTGTTTGGATAAAACATGTGCTGTAGATATCTGTTAGGTCCATTTGGTTCATGACCTCTGTTTGTCTCATTATTTCTCTGTTTGGTCTCTGTCTCGATGAACTGTCCTTTTTTTGAGTGAGGTGTTGAAGTCTCCCACTACTAATGTGTGGGAATCCATGTGTGGTTTAAGCTTTAGAAGAGTTTCTTTTACAAATGTGGCTGCCCTTGTATTTGGGGCATAGATATTCAGTACTGAGATGTCATCTTCATGAATTTTTCCTTTAATGAGGAGTATGTAGTGCCCCTTCCCTATCTTCTTTTTTTTTTTTTTTTTTTTTTACTTCAGTTGAAAGTCTATTTTATTTGATATTAGGATGGCTACTCTAGCTTGCTTCCTGGGTCCATTTGCTTGATACACCTTTCCCCAGCCCTTTACACTGTGGTAGCATCTACCTTTGTTAGTGAGATGTGTTTCTTGTATGCAGCAAAATAATGGGTCTAGTTTATGGATTTATTCTGTAAGCCTGTCTTTTTTTGGGGAGTTGGACCATTGATGTTAAGGGATATTAATGACCAAAGGTTGTTTTTTTCTGTTATTTTGATGTAGGTGGTGGTTGTGTGTTTCTTTTGGTTTAACAGCAGTGGAGTTTTTTGCTTCCTCTATTTTCTTGGGTGTAGTTATCTTCTCTAGGTTGGAATTTTCCTTCTAGGATCTTCTGTAGGGCTGGATTGTGGGACAGATGTTGTTTAAATTTGGTTTTGTCGTAGAATATCTTGTTTTCTCGATCTGTGTTGATAGAGAGTTTTATTGGGTATAGTAATCTGGCCTGGCATTTATGTTTTCTTCAGGTTTGTAGGATGTCTGCCCAGGCCCTTCTGGCTTTTAAAGTGTCTAAGGAGAATTCAGGTGTAATTCTGATGGGTCTGCCATTATACGTTACTTGACCTTTTTGTCTTACAGCTTTTAACATTTTTTCTGTGTTCTGTACATTCGGAGTTTCAATTATTATATGGTGAGAGGAATTCCTTTTCTAGTTTAATCTGTTTGGTGTTCTGTGTGCCTCTTGAAATTTTATTGGAATCACTTTCTTTAGGTGTGGGAAGCTTTCTTCTATGATTTTGTTGAAGATGTTTCCTGGACCTTGGAATCAGGCCTCTTCCTTTTCCTCTATACATATAATTCTTTTGTTCTGTCTTTTCATTGAGTTCTTGGTTTCTTGGATGTTGTGGATGAGAATTTTTTTAGATTTCTCATTTTCTTTGGTTGTTGTAGTGATTTCTTCAAGGGAATCTTCCACACCTGAGATTCTGTCTTCCCTCTCTTGTATCCTAATTTTGATACTCATATTTGTAGGTCCTGTTCTCTTCCCTTCATTTTCCACTTCCAAGATTGTCTCTGCTTAGGTTTCTTTATTGTTTCCACTTCCGGTCTCATGACTTGAATAATTTTGTTTGTTTTATACATTTCCTGCTCCAATTTACTTGTCTTTGTCTGCAAATCATTCAAATATTTAAATATTTTATTGCTCTGTCTCTTTCCTGTTCATATTGGGCTGAGTTGGCTTGAAGATCTTTAATGTTATTTTCCATTGCATTCACTTGTAAAATTGAGGATTCTTAAATTCTTTCAGTGATTTAATTTCTTCTTGTAAGTACTCCATAATTTTCCTAAGTATAGTTTTGTCATCATTTTCATGTATTTCATCTGTGGTGGGATGTTTAGGGCTTGCTGTGTTAATCTCACTGAATTTTGTTGGAGTCATATTTCCCTGATTTTTGTCAGTTATGTTCTTTTGCTGACCTTTAGCCATCTGGTTGCCTTTAACTGAGTGTTCCTGATGTCTTATGGACCTGGGGCCAAGGAGGTAGCTTTGGTGTATAGTCCATATAATCTTGGTGGTCTGTAGCTCAACACAAGCTAGGAGGGGTCTTGAGATGGGTACTGTGTCTCAGTGAGCCCCCCAAAGTTCACCCCTTCCCATTGTGTACCCACTGGGAACTCAGGTCGGGGATTGGATGGGATGTGCTATTACAACTTTCAGAGTCTTACTTTCTAGCAGGTCTTCCTAGTGATGTCAGTGATGCTCAGAGGACCACAGATTGTAGGTCAGAGCAGCATGGTTAAAGGGTCAGTTCTGTGGTCTTGTCGCCAGGAGACCTCACTGCCTCTCGACCCTAAGTAGTAAGTCCTTCTAGTCTGAATCACTCAGGTGGTGCACAAAGGTCAAGAACTCACTGTACCTGCACTAGGGCTGTAGATGCTGAAGACAGCGTATCCTGCTGAGAAGGGGCAAGGTGCACTGGCTCCAATATGAACACCACAACCTGTCCACTGGGCTTGGACTCAGTGTAGTTCTGCATCCTTTTAACTTGACCACACACCTTAGAGCTCACTCTGATCTTACTATTTCAATAGCATTGCTGTTCTGTTTTGGGTGTGGAAGCTGGGTGCTCAGGAAGCTGGGAGGTACCTCTATCTGGCATTTGGGGCTACCTGCCAAGGCTCTGTAGTGATGGGACCCACGGGACACTGCACAAGTACATGAATAGCAGCCCTCTGTCCTGTCTGGGCACAAGGTCCTTCCACTTGATTGTATATCCAGTAGAGGGACCTGTATATCTAACACCTTTCTGGGTATGCCCAGATATGCTTGAGCCTCCCAGACCGCTGCTCCTCTGGAGATAAATCGAGGTGTTCTCACAGTTCTCTAGGATTGCCACCATAATTGTTCCTCTGAGAATAGAACTGTTCCAAGGCTCTGCTGGTACTTTTTGTTATTATTGTTGTTGTTGTTGTTGTTGTTGCTGGATCACCAGTATGGAATCTGGGTGCTCCGAAGGCTGGTGAGTACCCCTGTCTGGGGTTTGGAGTCACTTTCTGGGTATTTGAGTGGTTCATGCCTGCTTCCTCAGTGGTATCTGCTGCAGCCTCTGGGGATCCTTGCGTTCTCGGTTGTAGAGTGAACCATATGGTCTCCATGGCAGGTCCTGAGGTGGGTTCACACTTCTCAGGTCGTTGCTCAGCTTGTTCATATTTCTGTGATGTAGCTATCCTCCCCCCAGCTCAAAATGCATCAGTACCAAATGCCACCATCTCTGCCCCTCCTCGCATGCCTAACTTTTAAAGTTTGAAATACAAAGATTCCAGCACATTTACAAATAAAGCTACGAAATGTATTACTAAAAGGAAGAATTGAATATCGAAGACAATTTAAAAAAATTTTTTGTTCACAAATGAGTATGCAAATGAACCTATTTACAATGCAAAAATTGTTTAGATTCACATTCAATTAAAAAACTAAATCTAGGGCTGGAGAGATGGCTCAGCCGTTAAAGGCTAGGCTCACAACCAAAAATATAAAAAACTAAATCTATTTCCATTTATAAAGTATTCAAATACACCTGACAAGATTGTAATTGTGGATTCAAGCCCTTCTCAATGATTACCAATACAATACCAATTGTACACAATTGGAGTACAATGATAAAATGGAGTGATTTCAAAACAAAAAATCATGGCATAGAATTTAGTCACACAAGAAATTTCCTGAATATTGTTTATCACTTAAAGCTTCTTTATTTTTCTATATAGTGGTAGCACAAAAATCACTGATTTTCCTCTTAAACATGGCATACATAAATACAAGTTTATAAGAATTGTAATATTAAATGTCAAATGTCTACAGACTTCATAATGTATGCTACTAAATTGCATTACTAATTCTCATGTGCGAATTCTAAAGGTCCATAAAATGTGTTCTCTCTCTCTTTTCCTTCCCCCCCTCCCTCTCTCCCACTTTCTCTTTCTCCCTCTCTCCATCTCT
The DNA here is from genome assembly GCA_907164525.1 of Lophiomys imhausi. Lineage (NCBI taxonomy): Eukaryota > Metazoa > Chordata > Mammalia > Rodentia > Muridae > Lophiomys > Lophiomys imhausi. The sequence continues at coordinate 2,527,642 of CAJQZJ010001896.1, read as the reverse complement.
GTCTCTTCTCTCTCTGAGATTCTATTCCTTTTTGTGTATATTTTTGCTTATTCACCACAAGCATGTAGTTCTACCAGTGGGATTGGGATTTCAGACTGAAGTTAACTGTGTGTTTGTGCTGGAAATCCAACCCAGGTTATCTGGAAGATACACTATTACTCTTGACAGTGGAGTCATCTCTTCTCCCCAGGTGTCACATCTGGAGTGACTTCTTTCACATTCAGAGCTGTTACTAGAATCTTGAGCAACTGCTTTATGCCTTAATGTCTTCACATCTCAAAGGAGAAGCATGGTCTAAGAGGGTTCTTTTCAATGTCATCATCCCTATTTTCTATCAGCCAATGCATGATTCTTCTTTTCAGCTGGAACTTAACCAAAAGATTATTTAAAATTATGGAAAACAAAATAAACCTCATGGTTTTATTTGCTGTGACATTTTCTAAGTAATGTTTTGTTCTTGTGGATGAGAATTGATGAGAACAATCTAGAAATGAAGGAAATCAAACTAGTATAAATTCTTTGATAGTAATGAACACATGGTGCAGAAGAATATTATACTTTTTGTTCTGGCACTTTGGAAGAATATTGTAACTACTGAAGAGAAGGGGTATCAGGCAAGATGTGACAAAGAGCCACTCCCACTCTAATTGTGGATGAAGCAGCAGGTGCTGAGGACAAAAACTAAATTATTCCTAACATAAGCAAGACATAGTAGAAATAAATGAGCCATACGAAAATAAGAGCTACTCAGAGTAAACTGCTCAAAGGCCTTGAGGCTATCATAACCAGACTCGCATAATCCATAAGTGGTTTTGAAATAAATCTCTGTTAATTTTATTGCAAACCAATTGTAAATCTTCAGTTAAGTTCCTTTGGCTAAAAATAATGCATAGGAAGTATCTCTAGTCATCATTTTTTGTGCTAGTACAGAGGAGTGGTTCTGCAGAATAGGAATTAAGGGAGTGAATTGGACAGTGCCTGCCTTTCAAGTGCTCATGGGCATGTGAAGATTGCTCAGAACAGCTAACACACATGTCAGAGATCTGGCACTTGCTCCTTAACTCTCTCTGATGTGCAGCTGTCTTTGTGCTCATTCTGTAGCAGTAGTTTCATGGCAGCTGCACTTCATAGAGTCTGGTGTCCAACCTAAGTGGTGAACATATGTGTCACCCCCCTTTCTCTTTTTAAATTTCACAGTTGTGCTCAGACACTTTCATGTTTAATCTCGGTGCACACCCATAAGGTAAGATTCATTCAGCAACTTGAGAGGCTTTGAAATGTTTTGACAGTTTATTGTAGAAAAAGAGGTTTTGTTGTGACTTTGGACATATATATCACTGCATTTTGCTCATGTGAGCCTCTTAACCCTTTACCCTTCCTTGTCTCACATTTCCTCATACTAGTCCATTCCTCCTCAAAATAACTGCCGTTATTTTCATTATAAGCATATGCATGCATGCATATCCCATATATGAAAGAAAGAATGATATTTATAGAGTCTTGTTTATTTTGTTTTATAATGATACCTAGATATCCAATAACATGTGACTATATAAAGAAAATGGGGTATCTGTACATAATTTTAAAACATGTCTCCAAATACCTGTCTTGAACAGGTAGAGTTGATAGATCATTTCAATTCTTAAATGTGGATATATGTACTATTTTTTAAGAATCTATAGGGGGGCTGCTTAGATAAATTCTCACTTATCCTAAATGTGCAGATGCTTAAGTCCTTTGGATAAAATGTCACAGTTTTTGCTTATAATGCACTCACATTTCCCACAGAGTTTAAATCACCTCTGGAGTATTTGCAATACCTAACATAAAAACTAAATTCTAAGAAAATAATTTTATGCTAATTGTCCAGGGAATGGCCCAAAGAAAAGATGCTGGTATGTGTATATTTAGTACCTGCAATTGTTTTGCGAATATTTTCAGTCAATGATTAATTGAGTACTTACCTCTACACAAACAAAGGGACAACTTCACTATCTAGTTTTAAGTGGGGTATATACTGATGAGTAGTTATCAGACTTTAGCATTTCCCCCCTCTGGGCTTACTTCACTCTAACCAAATTACCTTCTTTATTTTTACTCAACTGTAATGTACATTTATTGCCCTTGTAGCCTTTACTTATATTCATTTTGGAAAGGATTCTGCTGAGGATGCATATTAGACAAAGGCATAGAAGTGTTGAGTGGGTATTTGCATACAATGACTACAATGGCAAGAGATTAAGCAGATGTCTGCACTATAGATACAGGAATCAGACTACCAAATAGCAACCATCTCCAGAGGGGATGACAAAAAAAAGGAGCAGTGACCAGGAAGCCCATGAAGGTGAATAGAGGATTAAAAACATTTAGTTCATCTCCTAGGTCCAACAGATGAGGACTGAAAATGTATCACAAATTTTACAGCTTTTAAACCTGATAAAAGTTACCATGTAGCAGCACCATCATTGTCTGACATGCAGGCAAATGTCACAGTGTCTCTGAAGTCTTCCTATGTCTCTAATTTGTATTTCAGTCTTCTAAAGAGAAAAGATAAGAAAGATAAAGCAGGATTATGATTCTTAAAAGAAAAAAAATCAGTGACACACATTTTTCATTTAAATCAATTGTATGATCAGTACATTTTACATTCTTTGTAAAAAAAAAGCTTATGTGAAAATAGGAATACAAGGAAAGAGAATGGGAGGGAGTGGGGAAGAAAGAAAAAGGTGAAAGAAATGAAGGGAAGAGGGGAAGGGGGTCTGGGAAGAGAGGAGGGGAAAGAAGGTAAGAGAATTCAGGGAGGAAGAAACTTTGTACCTTGACACATTTATTAGGTCCCATTATTTTTTTCTAGTAGGCTAGTGCCAGATGACATGTTAATGCATAAAAGTTTATTAAGAAATGCATGGTTAATAATGGCTCATTGCATTTAATATACTGCTTAGCGGAAAGATTTTGACAGATAATTTTTCCTCTAGTGTTTGAGAAACTCATCAGTGTATATAATGTGTTTTGATCAGATCCACCTCCAACCTCCCTCCAGTTCCTCCCCATCTTGAACAATTTAATGTACTTTGTTTTTAAATCCACTGAGTATAGTGAGTGCTCTTTGAGTGGACATGGGTTTAGGACCATCTTCTCGGTCATGTGGAACTTACTCTCTCCACCAGCAGCCATCCAGCTGCCAATAGCGTCTCAGCTACAGTTGATGCTCAATGAATTCTTTTCCATTTTATGCCTGGATTTTTTGTTATGTCTTATATAGATTTCAGGCATATTGTCATAGCTACATTGAGTTTATTTGTGCAGTGATCTTTTCATGTCCAACAAACACTGGTTTGCTGCATATGTCTACTACCTTACTCTATCTCTGTGCCCTCTTTTTTTCTGAAATGATTCATGATTTTTAGGAGGAAGGACTGTAATATAGATATTCCTTGTAGAGTTGACCACTCCACAGTCTTTAATTTTCTACAAGATGACCAGTTGTTCACCTTAGTGCTAATTGCCATTTATTGCAAAAAGAAGTTTGTTTGATGAGAATTGATAGATGAACTGATCTGTGAGAATAAATATAAGAATTTAAGGGATGTTTATTTCTGTGCTCATTAATTGGATTTTAGCCATGCAGTGCAGGATATCTATCCTACAACCAATGCACCAAAAGGAACATGAACAAAGACGTTGCTACCTGTTGCTAGTGGGACACTTGGCCCTAGTGGAGCTGCCATGTAGGCCCCCAGTGCAAGAGGAAGCTCTTAGCCCTCATCTGTCTGTTGAACTGAGTGGGGGACTGATATGTAGGGGCAAACCAATCCAGAGGAGTAGGATAGGTGGAAGTGAGGGGAGAAGATGGGAGGATGGGTCTGGGAGGGGTGGGGAGAGGGGGCTGTGACGGATATGTATCTTATAAATAAACATTAAAAAAAGAAAACGAAAAAATACCAAAGTTTTTAAAGGTTTAAAAAGAGAGTGAGAAGGAAAACAACAAAACAGAAAAAAACAAATCAAAGTAGAAAAGCAAAACCTAGCTATTTTGAAGAGCATATGAGCCCCTCATAAGGTTTATATGCCATGTTAGGATGTTCCTATAATACCATCTGTGCTGTTGTGATCTCTTTAAGAAGTAGCAACCGAGATTGAAGACACTGCCATCCCAGGTCACATATCTGACAATATGCCTGACCATGCGTCAGACTGGAGAAAGATCTTTGAGGATCTTCATCTACTCTACCAGACAACCTTTAAGCAACCAGGCCTTCCTTTCACTCTCTTGCATTAAACCTACTCTCAACTCTGTTCAAAATGCTCATATTTTCTCTTGACTTCTGTACTTTGCTCAGATTTTAACTTACTTTGTTCTTCTTTAATTAAAAGTTATCTACTATTTGTATCAATGAAAAAAAATGATAGTGTTGTGCTCATCCTTATCCCTTTTTCTTAAATCTAACCATAAAGTGTTTATTTACTTCCATAACATTCTGATCATTATTAATCAGTGAGAATATGTTGCCAGACCCCTTATTATTTTAGTTTCAGAGTTCACAGCTAGGTTAGATTACTGATTCTGCTCACATCCCCACTGTAGGTGGTAGGAATATCTCCTTCCAGCAATATGAAAGCTAGCAGTAGAGATGAGGTTTCTAGATTATCACCATCCTGATTTGTCTATGTACTGTGACAAGCATGTAGTGACTTTATCACAGGGTTTTATTCTCAAGTTCAATAAAGTAACCAAGAGCAATGGCAAAGCCTTTAATGTCTGAAAGCCTACAGGACTCCATTGAATAACAACTTGAAAGGAGGTACTATGCACCTGGCAAGTAAATATTTTCAAAAATGTTTAACATGTTTAGGCCAGGGAAATGCTAATCAAATCTATTTTGAGATTTCATCTTTTTCTAGTCAGAATGGCTAAAACAAAAAACAAGTTCTCAAATGTTGGTGAGAATGTAGATAAAAGGAAACACTTATTCATTTTTGGTTAGTGTGCAAGCTGGTACACTCTATATGGAGAAGTGGGTGACTGTTTCTCAAACAGTTACAACTAAATTTACCATGACCTAGGTATGCTGCTCTTGGGCATATTCCCAAAGGACTTCACAACCTATTAAAGAAACACTTACACATATTTATTGCAGCTGCATTCACAGTCTCTGAAAATTGAAGCAGCCACAATGTCCATCAACAGATAAATAGATGAAGATACCGAGGTCCAAATGCACAATGGAGTATATTTTTCTATAAAGAAAACTAAAATTATAAATTTCTCAGATAAATAGGTGGAGCTCAAAACAGTCATTCTGAATGAAGTAACCTACATTCAAAGAGACAAATACCACATGTTCTTTCTCATGTGTGACTGCCAGTTTTAAATATTCTGATATATGTGCTTAAATTGGAATACCCATAGAAAAGGAAATTAGTTAGAGTCAATGAGAAGCTATAAGGTGAAGGGGGTGGAACACAGGTAATATGAAGAGGGAAGAGAATTACAGAACATAAAAGGCTCAGTAAGGTAGGAGATGGGAGGGCCAGGTAGAAGATGGAGTGTAGGAGGAATTACTAATACTACTGATACTTGAAAAAAAGCCTTATGGAATCCTCCTATTATGGTAGCTTTCTAAAATATAGACAAACACATGTATACAAATAGTTAAAATGGACTTACTGTCTGCCTCTTCCAGATTCTTAACTAAAAGAAAAAAAAATGTACTCAAATTGAACTTAAACATTGATATTTAAATCTTCATGTTGTGCTACTGTACCTCTAAGTTGAAGAAACAGAAAGATTCTTAGAGCTTCTATCTAGCAAATTCATCATTAGAAAACCTATGTGGAATGGTAAGGTTGACACAACTGTTCAAAGTTGATTGATGTTTAGTGCTATTTCCCACATAATCTCCCTCTATTCTGATGCTCTTCATCATAAGAAAAGTCCAATGATGCCTGTATTCGTTTAATCTTTTAGAGGGTATTTCAACCAGACTTTTAATTCTAAGATTTAAAATATATATGATACATATGACTAAAAAATATGATCTTGAGAAAAGGTATGATACCTTGATGATGTGACCTTGAATGTTCAGTGATACAGTGGAATGATGGGAAAGACATGAATAAAAGATGAATATTGAGCTATAATCCTCATGTTAAAGATGCTACCTTCTCTCCAAGAATAGAAATGTAATCTTGTAAACCAAGAATGACAGACGTCCTTCACTTGTTTTAATAATTCCTTGTGACACCTACTGCAAAATTATCACAGTGGACTGAATTTAACATACCATTTGTGTCAGTAGTAATTCCCAGAATTGGTTGGCCATTGACCACACAACTACGTGTACTTGCCAAGTTCACCATATGTAGTAGTGATCATCAAATTGTACTTTTCAATTCAAAGATTGAAATATGAAAGTTTGGTCTTTGGAAAGCCAAAGGATGGCAATGGGTAGTGTGAGTGGTAAAGGAAGAGACAGGAAAGGACAAAGAAACTGTGCCTACATACCAGTTCAGTCTGCATAATTGAGAGGTCATGATGAAGTCAGGGGCAAAGATAATGGCTTTTAATATTGGAAGAAATTACAAGAGATATCTGTCAAGGAAAATTTGACAAAATTAACTATGTTAATGTACGTTTGTATTCTGGCTGAACAATATGAACCCAAAGGAACAGCTTTTTATAGAAATTAGAAGATATCAGTTTACGTGAATGATTTTTAATGAAAAAGTCAATGTATCTTAATAATCATCATGAATCAGGATTTTCATCATATGCAATTACATAATAATACTAACAAGTATTTTCCATCATAGTCACTATTGATCCCATTATGATGATTTAAACACTAGATCCAGGATATAATAAGTTTAACTTTTATTTGTTTATTTTGATTGTTTGTTTTGAGATAGAGTCTTGCTGGGTAGCTCCCACTTGCCTGGGACTTTCTTTTTTTTAATTAATTAATTAATCTATTTATTTATTTATTGCTTCAGGCTACATCTCCATCTTAGTGTCCTCCTTAGTCCAGCCCTCTCGCCCTCTATCCCCTATCCCTTCCATCCCACTCCTCTGGAGTGGAGTGTCCCTACACAACAGTCCACTGCCCCAGTTCAGAAGTCATATGAGGGCCAAGAGCCTCCTCATACACTGGAGGCCTCCAAGGCACTACCACCAGGGAAAAGTGTCTCAATGACAGGAAGAGAAAACAAACAAACAAAAAAAGTCTATGTCCATGTTCCCTTTGGTGTATTGGTTGTAGTATAGATATCATGTACTATATAGCTAAAATATGACTATAAGTGAATAGATGCCATGTGCATCCTTCTGAGTCTGGGTTAGCTTTAGAAAATTTGGAATAGCTCTGCCTTGGGACATAGCCATACCACTTTTGGGTATACATCCAAATGACTCCTCACTGAATCACAAGGAAGTTTCCTCATCTATGTTCATAGCAGCCTTATTTGTAATAGCTAGAAACTGGAAACAACCCAGATGTCCCTCAACTGAAGAATGGATTAAAAAACTATGGTACATTTACACAATGGAATACTACTCAGCTATCAGAAACAATGAAATCATGCAATTTGCAGCCAAATGGATGGAACTGGAAAAGCTCAGCCTGGGACTTTCTATGTTGACCAAGGTGGCCTCAAACTATAGAGATCCTGCTTATTCCAAACCTGGTGATTAAACATATGGCGGCCTCTATTCTTTGCAGTGCTCTTTGTACCATTTGCCAACTAAGGTGATGTGCATCTTCAGTTGATTCACAAGTCCTTTGAGGATGCCCTCACTTAATCTTGCTTAAAGAAACATGGCTTTGAAATCTCATTTACAGTTCAACTGTGGGTGTCTAGTAAATGACAGTCAGTGCTTTGAATTCTTTCTAAAATTCTTAAATTCCTTTTTTCCTTTCCCCTGAAAGAATTTTCATTGAGTTTTACATGACGAATAACAAAACTTTCATTTCCCCTTAATACATATGAGCTCCTGGTAATGTGTATTAAATCCTCCAAGAAGGGTAGAATTTGGATTTCTCATACTGTCTGAATCTAGATTGAGAAAAAAATATTTTCATCAAGAGTTTATTGTCGTTTCTTAAGCTTCTGAGAGTTGTTCTAGGAGCACTCATACAGGAGAGTAAATGGGGACATTTATGCATGTGCACAATGATTACTTTTGTAATTTCCAGTAGGAAACAGAGAAGCTATTTATTGGTCTCTAGAACTTAAACATTTAAAAGGAACTGATTGCTATATTTATCATCCTTTACAGGAAATGGAAAGCTCTTTAAGACAGTCAAAAACAGATAGGTTCATAAAAGACACTACACATTTAATAAGCTATGCTCTCTTTTGCTGCTTCCTATTTACTATTCATGAAAATGGGATTTGGGTGAGTTCTCTTACATTTTGTAACAGGAATTTCAAAGAACGAATGAAGAAAGGACTGTCTAAACTTCATGCTTCAAGAAATTATAGTTTTAAATTACTTTCTCATTCTTTTAGCTGTACTTTTGTAACAAGAATCACAACTCTTTAAGATGACCATGTTTAGAATTGAGTTAGAAAATTACAAATAGGAATATGGGAGCACTTGATGAAAACAATAGCTACATTTGGAGTATAATGGTATGTTTTTATATGATGTTAAATAACTAAATATATGTGTATATGTATATATAATGAAAAATACATATATGTGTTATATATCACAATATTATATATTTTATATTTAATATGCAAAATTATATATAATATAATGATAAATACAAAAAAATATCTATGAATATATACATATGTATATATGCATGTCTAATAATAAATATATATACATATACACACATACATATATGTATATATGTAGCTTAATATCCAGGAATTTACAATCCTTTCCCTTGAAGTGAGTGAAACTCAATCCAGTCACACTTCTTCAATTTTCACGCACTTTCATAGACATTTTTCAGTGTTTTAATTTTCCAGGGTATCAGTAATCTTTGGAACCAGGAGATTTCAATAAATTTATACAAAAATAATGGACACAGCATGTCAGTGAAGTTATGATTCCAGTGCAGTCTTCTTTTCTAAATATTGTAGCACACAGCACCTTTTAAAAATTCTGTTTAATGTTTATTTTTACACAGACTTGAGAGATCTCATCATCAATATACTATAAGGTCTTTGATTTCTGTTTCTTTTTGCCTGTAATTCATATAAATATTCCTTATTAATATGAAATTCTGAATATGATTATTGAAAAAGTATTTTCTTTCTTTTATTTTTTTATTATGTTTATTTATTACTTCAAATTACATCTCCATCACAGCCTCCTCCCTCCACCCTTCTTGCTCTCACCCTCCCACCTTCTACCCTCTTCTCCTACCTATCCTTCTCCTCTGGTGTTGGGTGCCCTCGTTTCTCAGCCCCCTCAGTTCATTAATCAAATGAGGGCTAAGAGCTTCCTCATGCACTGAGGGCCTACATGGCAGCTCCACTAGGGCAAAGCTTCCCACTAACAGACAACAAAGTCCATGCTCCTGTTCCCTTCAGTCTGTAGGATAGTTATCCTGTACTAAATGACTAAAGTAGAGTTATAAGTGAATCTCTAAATCAATTTTCTTAAGAGTTTTCAACATTTAAAAAAATCTATTTTTTATCTAACTATACCAAGTCTATAGATTGCAGTATAATTATCTTTTACTTGACAATATCCACTTATGAGTACATATCAGGGGACATTGGGAGAACTGGGAGGAGGAGAAGGAGAGGAGGCCGTGGTCAGGATGCACTGCATAAAGGGAGACTAAAGAAAAAGAAAATTTTAATTTTTTATTTGAAGTGTATGGATGTTTTGCCTTCGTGTTTGTCAGTATTCCACTTGTGTGCCTGGTGGCCATAGAGACCATAAAAGAACATCACATCACCAGAAACTGGAATTAGAGACATTGTCTTCCATCACGAAGGCACTGGTAATTAACTGTACTTCAGTTCTCCATAAGAGTAGTGTTCATACCCATTGAGCAATCTCTCTGTTCCCAATTTCTAATGGTTTTTAATGTCTGAAATAAACTTAAGTATTTATGAAACAATATGACAGAGCAAATCAGTTGTCACTTTATATCCCTCTGAAACTGGCTGATGAAATTATTAACAGTGAAATGATGATCCTGTAATGAATCTTTTCAATTAGCTTTCGATCTGTCAGTCATGTTCATTATAGCGTTTGGATTACAAGGTAGAGGCTGATATATTTAGCATTAAAATAGCATCTGAAGTTTTACTCTTGGTCATTTGCATATAAATTTTGATTTAAGAGACTGAAAATGAACATGATCAAGTGATACAAATAAATACACAAATATACAACTTTTAATTTAGAATATATATATTGGTATAATTAAAGCAATTCTTATTATAAAAGAGAGGAAAAAAATCACAATCTTTAAGGTTTAGAAACCACAAATTAAATGTGATAACTAAAATTAGGTCATGATTTCTATTTATTGTAATGGGCTACACATGGCTGGATCTCCAGTTCATGTTCTGAAAATTTGCTGTGTCCTGGTAGGACAAAAGAGACAATGTGTGATTAACATAATCACCAGCTCTTTAAACTAATTATTCCCATTTTGTTTATGTGGCACTTTTATTGATTGGGCTGTGCTAATAAAATATGTCTTCTTCAAATGGAATTAAAAGTACCCACATGATAACTCATAACTGTCATGTGAACAAGCCCCTCTTCTGAGCTCCACAGGTACCAGGTAGGCACATGGGGCACATATATACACATAGGGAAAACACTCATACATATAAAATAAAAGAAATAAATCTTAAAAATCACTGCAGTTCCTGTTGATAATGATAGAGTTTTCAGCAAGGTACAAAACTATTAACAGTTTTGGAAGCATGAAGAGGTTTTTATTTTTAATGCTTAAGTTGTAAATTTATTTTCGCTCAGGGAGATTATTGAATGGAGGTTTCATTAGTAGTTTACCTCTTTCTCATGAAAGGTAGAATTTAAGTACTGATGGTACTCTTTGCTAGCAGGAAACAGTAAGTCCAATCTCACAGTAGACGGAATTTAAGAAATTAAGAGGTCATTCATTTATAGACTAGTAACGGATCAAAAATTCTTAAAACCCAGAGAGTTACTTTACTCTTTCTGATTCCTAATACCTCCAGAACAAAATTGCGGTCACTTTTTTTTTCTATTAGAAATGGTTCATTCACCCAATAATGAGGTGCAAAAGCAAAAGCAAAAAAAAAAAAAAATTTAAAATAGCATCCCAAGCTTTAGTGAAATAACAGTCATGAAAATGGGTGCAGTTGATCTCCCAACAGTCTATTTTGAGTCTAGATAGAGTTATCAATAATGATTTCATTCAAAGAAGAAGACCCAGGTTGGATGAGAATGAGTTTGTACACAAACAAGAGTTGCAATTCCTTTTAAAAAAATCTGTGGTTAACAGGAAATATTTTCTAGAAAGCAAGACTGATATAAAGCATGTAATCACAACCTCTAACAACATGCATTTCTCATTATTAGCTACACTGATGGGACTACATAGATACCATGAGCTTATGAAAAACTTTTCAAAGTCCCATGATTTCTGGCCAAAGGAATATTCCATTCCTTTGTTAAAAATCTGCAGGATCAATGATAATCAAAGTCAGTGAAAATCAATGCAAAGCATTTCCTGTAGCATAATAATAATATGGCTTTCAGAGGAGAGCCTTTGTTAGAAAAGCTGTGTCAGCATGGATGTAAATCACTCTTAACAAGACAATAGGGGCTTGTCAGGAAGGAGTCATTCAGCTCTTTCCATATTGGGAAATCTTCCTTTACATGCCTGGTAAAGAGAAATGGATAAAGGAAGCCTTCAGTGTTACCCTGTCTCTCAATATCAAAAATGAATGAGTCAGTATGATAGAAAAAAAATGAATGAGTGTGATAGGGAAAGAATATTTGCCTTAATGCAGTAGATACACTTATGCTGATTATCAATGTCAACCAATCTGCACACTCCATAAAAGGTATATTCTATGGGATAATTCATTTGTCTTAATCTGTTTGCTGTGACTTCAACCAATTACATAAGACTGGGTGCTTTATAAAGAATAAAAATCTATTCTGAGTATTGTTGTGGAAAGTGCAAAATCTATGAGGTTGTTTTAAGTATTGCTATCTAAAGAGTGTGAGATCCATCTTCTGTGATAGAGGGCAGAGGTCAAGTGATATCAAAAGTGAAAGAGGAAGTAAAACTCATATTAAAAGAAAGAATTTAGCCAGTTATATATGCATTCATATATTATATATATGTGCATATGTTTACATGTATGGATGCACATGTGAGGATAAACATGTACATACATGTTTATGTATGTGGAGGATACAGGTAAACCTTATTTTTCAGGCACTATTCACCTTGATATTTAGAAACACAATTTCTCATTTGCATGGAATTCACCAACTGGCCAAAAGTCCAAGGGACCCACCTCCATATGTCTCCCAAACACTAGTATTATGTGCCATATTTGTCTGTTTTTAAACACAGGTTTAGATCAAACTAAAATCCTGTCTCTTTCTAGAAAAACATTTTACTGATTAAGGTATAACCCCATTGTCTAAATTCACTTTTGTAAAAGCATTCTTGTAATAAACGGACCCATTTCCATGATAGTAACATTTAGATACTAATCTTTATCCTGTGTTAGCAATCTCCACTTCCCAATACCGTGGGCTTAAGGAAGAAGGCATAAAGACAAGGGCAAGCTAAAGTAAGAAGCAGTTGCCATCTCTTGTAACTACCTTGTAAGCACATGTAATAATCCACTCTTGGCAGAACTTTTGATTCAAAGGGGGACTATTTGAGTGCTGTCAAACACATTTTTCAGGCACCACCTCACAACACAAGTGCTGTGCTGGTAAAATTTCCTACAAGTGCAAGTTGGGGAATGCTGCACATGATAGTGGCATTCTAGGGGTCAGGGGAATCTTTCCTAGAGGAATGTGTAACAAAGTTTGCTCCTGCTTCAGAACCCCTTCTGCTGTTAAAGGGTGTGAAATGTCTTCCCTCTTTGGAGGATATAATATTGTAGAGTTCATCATCCCTCTTGAACAGACGCAGACAGGTGCTTTGCTTCAAATTGCTTCTCTATCTTTCCTGGTGGTTGTGGCGCATACATTTTTTTCCTTAAACATTTATTTATTAATTCATGTTACATCCCCATTACATCCCCTCCCTCTACCCCTCCAAGAACAGGAACATGGACTTTCCAACTTTTGGTGGGACATTCCACCTTAGTGCAATTGCCATGTAGGTCCCCAGTGCAAGAGGAAACTCTTAGCCCTCATGTGACTAATGAACTGAGGGGGGCTGATATGTGGTGGCACCCCACACCAGAGGAATAGGATACGTGGGAGGGGGGTAGAGGGTGGGAGAGTGGCACATATATTTAATCACAGCACTAGGAAGGCAGAGGCAGATGGATCATTGTGAGTTCAAGGCCAACCTGGTCCACAGAGTTCCAGGACAGTCAAGGCTACACAGAGAAACCTTGTCTCAAAAAATCTTTCTCAAAAACCCAAATTGCTTCTTTATCTCTTTCTGTCTCTCTCCCTCTTTTCCTCAGTTTTCTGTTTCTTATCCCACTCTGTCTCCTTACGTCTCTCTTTTTCCTGTCGAGAGACTATAGTGCTAAGGAAATCCCATTTCTCATTTATTCTTTATTGTAATTTAACGTAATGCTACATTGAATGACAAAAAAAAAAGAACACACACAAAAACATAGAAATCTTTTAATATTCCCCAAGGAAGTCCTTACATTTTAGAAGAAAGTTGTGCTTCTCAGAGCTTACTTAGTTTCTGTTTAATTTGTATAGGGATAAAACAAGTTTCAAGAGTGTCACTGGGACAATTATGTGAACATCTAGAAAAACAAAGCAGGGATCTTAGCTACCTCAGAAGGGAACATTGATTTTATATTGAATTTGTACAAAGCAAAAAGAAATCTCCCTTCTTAAGTAGGATTGCTGCATTATTTTCAAAGCAAAAAATAAACAAAAATACTTAAAAGGTGTTCATTTGGTTCTGAGGATAAATTTTGAAATAGTATGACTGATATTTTCTTCTACTTTAGAATTTTCTGGGAACTGGTCAAGAAGTTTGAGTTTAAAAAAAGAAAGGATTGATGATATTAACTGAGGTCTTTTAAACCATGGGACAGGGTGTAGAAGATGCAAAAATAATCTCTAGAGAGCTTCAAAAACAACCCAGGTATGTCTATGCCTTTATAACACAAAGACATAATTATAACACCATATGTGGGTGAACTGTTGATAGGTAGTTAATATTATTCTAAAGATATGGAGATGGGGAAGAATAAATGGGGAAGCTTAAATAACAATAAACTATGTGCACATATGGCAAATATTTTCATTTTTTGCTGTAAATAACAAAATGCAAACAAGGTTGCTATTAGCAGAATCGATTTTAATATGTTTTGTATAGATTTTTATATACAGATTTATAGACACCTATCAAACACAGTTACCTAATGATGCTTAGCTGTTGTTATGAACCTATTTTGCAAAATTTTAGAAGTTGATTCAAGGGTGTGTGTGTGTGTGTGTGTGTGTGTGTGTGTGTGTGTGTGTGTGTGTTGCTATCAGAAAGAGACTGATGAAATACTGGAGCCAGGTCTTCCAATTTTGAGCCAATGCTACTTCCTCTGAAACACACTATTGCTTTCAATTTTGTTTTATTTTGACATCTGGATGGATGAGTGAATCTTGGGTCAATGGTAGTTACTTTCCATTTAAGGAACAGTATGGATATGGATGGATGTTGAACAAAAGCTCCCCATATTTTCAGATTCTTCTGGCAGATATGTATACTCATGATACTTCCAGCTCAGAATTTCTGCTCCTCTTCATCTTTGAGTCTCACTTGGCTTTCACTCTCCATCACTAGTTCTCTGTCATAATTATCACCCAAATATGTTTGCTTCTGTATAGAGCTAATTTGGTGAAAATGCTGGAAAAATGTAAAATAATATGATAAATACTAGTTATTCATTCTTAATATCCTCTAGTCAGTATTTACTGATGGTTTTTATATGTAGACTCAGGGTTCAATGCTGTCAGCCTCTTTCTTGAGACCTCCTTTTTCTCCTCTTCTGCATGTCTCAGTTCTACTTTCCGTGTTTACAGGAATATGTTTATTCCCTACATCAAAGTCAGTTTATCTAGCCTTTGGCCTTAGCTGTCTATTTTAAAATGCACAACATTAATGCTTAGTCTGATGTCTCATCTCATCCGTGATTTTCTTAATCATGAATACTTCCTTTTTTGAACTAAGATATAGAATATCATCTTCCAGCTCACATCCAGCTTCATTCTCCATTTGAATCCTTCAAGATTTAACATGCTGCATGAGTTGGCTTCACTTCCTAGCGAGGGCACTTACTTCTCACTAGAGGGTAAATGTCTGTTGGGTGAGTCAGTGATTAAAGATATTCTTCTCCTTTTCCTTCTATTTTGACCTCAGCCCAGGTTTGAACTCTAATGTTTAAACTGTTACACACATTGAGAAAATGGCCATTTTTCTATTACTTCCTATTAATTTTAAATAAGATCTTGCTATGTTGCTTCCTATCTAAAATTTGTGTCATAACTTGGATGTCCCATGTTTACTATTGTTGATTTTTTTTACAACTTCTCTTGGACTCCCTGAATTCCCCATCTAGCTCCCTTTGATATTCCTTTTGAAGTAGTTTAATAATGACAAAAGACTTTACTGTATAACAAATTAATATTAGCAAATGCACATGTGCGTAAAACAACAAAACAGATGGCTCAAATGGTATTCAGCTTAAAATATGATCTGTGAGTCATTCTCTGAGAATGTAAAAGTATACTTTTGGAAGGGGACATTTGGCAATTTTATTCACAGTATTGAAATTTATGCAAATAGTAGAGCACCAATTCCACCTTCAAGATCAAATAAATGAATTTATTCTCACAACTGTGCATTGTTAAAGGTTACACTTAGCTAAAACTTATCAACCTTATGAGACACTAGAAATGAGCTAAGTGTTTATAAATGCAATATGTATTCCCTTATATTGTATATATCTATGAAATTATTTTTATTATTTTATGTTGTTTATGTTTTTTGAGACAAAGTCTCACTCTGTGACCAAGGCTGAACTTCAATTTTCTAGATACCTCAAGTAGATATTGAATTTCTAATCTGCCCTCTCTGTCTCTGAAGTGCTGGTATTACAGGTGTGTACCAACATGCTTGGCTATTAAAATGAAATATTACCCACCTGCATTTTAACAAATTTTTGATCAAATTCTCTTTAGTGGGTCTTCAAATTACATTGATAAAACATTGTAGCACCCATGATTTATGATTAACTTTAGCAATATATGTGACCAGTGTGCATCTAATAACAATTAGACATTAATGGTTGTAAGAAAATATATGGTAGGTGAATAAAAACTGGGGTATCCCATAAGACTTTCTTATTGTATACAAGAACATTTCTTATGAGTTCACACTTGGCACAATCTGCAGCTCCAGAGTAATGGAATTTCATTAGCACAGTAATGATGACCTCACAGAAGCTACGGTTATATTATATTTCTCAGATGCAACTTGTATCACTGAGCAATGGTTACTTCCTGTATTTACATGTATATGTCTTGCTATATATATATATATATATATATATATATATATATAGTTTTTTCACTCTCTTAAAGATTTAACTTTTACTAATTGTTTTTCTTTTTCTTTTCTGTTTTTCATTTATGCGGTATTTTGGTATCCTTTCTTTTTTAAGGTTTATTTATTACTTCAGGTTACATCTCCATCACCGTGCCCTCTTTACACCCCTCCCAGTCCCGCCCTCCCGCCCTCCCACCCTCTACCCCCTATCCCTTCCATCCAACTCTTTCGGAGTAGAGTGTCCCTACATATTAGACCCCCGCCCTGTTCAGCAGTCTTTAGAGGACCAAGAGCCTCCTCATACATTGGGGTTTACAAGGCAGCACCACTAGGGAAAAGTGTCTCATTAACAGGCAACAAAGTCTATGTTTCTGTTACCTTTGGTGCATTGGTTGTAAAATAGTTATCCTGTACTATAAGGCTAAAATCCAATTATAAGTGAATAGATGTCATATGCATCCTTCTGAGTCTCAGCTCACTCGGGATGAGCTTCTCTAGTTCCATCTATTTCGCTGCAAATTGCATCATATCCTTGTTTCTGATGGCTGAGTAGTATTCCATTGTGTAGATGTACCACAGTTTTTTTTTTTTTTTAATCCATTCCTCGGTTGAGGGACATCTGGGTTGTTTCCAGCTTCTAGCTATTACAAATAAGGCTGCTACCAACAAAGAGGAGCAAACATCCTTGTGGTTTGGTGAGGAATCATTTGGATGTATACCCAGAAGTGGGATGGCTGGGTCTTGTGTTAGAGCTATTCCAAGTTTTCTAGGATTCACCAGAGTGACTTCCATAGTGGTTGCGCAAGTTTACACTCCCAGCAACAATGGAGGAGTGTTCCCCTTTCTCCATAACCTCACCAGCATGTGCTGTCATTTGAGTTTTTTTTGTCTTAGCCATGAAGAGTTAAATAAATCAAATTCCAAGTGAGGGACTAAGTCACTGTCATTATCTTTACTGAATATTGTATTGCAGAATGGTTTCAGTGAAATTGAAAATGATTCAAAAGAGCTCTATTAAAAATACACAATTACAGGGGGGGCCAAGATGGCGGCAACCTACACTGACACATTTTGAACGCGGGAAAAAAGAGCAATAAAAAACACAGAGTTATTGGGCACTGTGCAAAAACCGGAGGGGCTAGATACCCCTGGGAACATTCACAGCTCCCAAGCCACTGTTAAAAGTCCCAGGGTAAGGCTCTCCCCCCATCTCTCACAGACACGGAAGACACTAAACCCGGGATTTGGGAACTCCCATTTGAAGAGGCACCTGGTAAGATTGACCCCAACTCACAGCAGGCAGAATCAGAGGCCACTTGGCGATCGCCCACTACCCTCCTGGGCTCCCCACACCTCAGGAAGAACTTATAGCCACTTAAGAAACTTTGCGGGATAGTGGAAGTCTCAGCAAGAAAGAAACAGGGCTTTCAGCGGGTGGTCTGCAGCCACTCGAGACGTGGAGGTTCCGAGAGAGTGGGAAGCCGGCGGGCAAAGTAATCAGGATGGGAAGTAGGCTCAGGCCGGAGGGAGGGGCCGAATCCCTGTGCACCCAAGGCAGCACAACTGGGGAGGGAGCCCGGTGTGGGCGGGGCCAAATCCCCGCTCACACACAGCAGCGCAGCTGGGGAGGGAGCCCGGCACAGGCAGTGGATGGGGCCAGGGATCCATGCACCCACGGCTGAGCTGCTGGGGAGAGAGGCCCACTCAGGCAGCTGGAGGATACGGGGCTCGGTGCACCCACGGCCGAGCAGCTAGGGAGGGAGACCTGCGGCTGGGCAGACAGGGAGGGAACCAGGCACAGGGGTCAGGCCTGTGGCAAGAAGCCTAGTGAGAAACCAGAAGTCAGGGGACCATAGCTGTATTCTGGAAAATCCAGACATATTAGGTGTGGAGCCAGACTCTGTCAGCCTCCGTGACGACAAACAAAGCCCACAGAATCTGTGCCTGGGCAAACAGGTCCATACCATCAGAACCATTACAGGCTGATAACTCAGAAAGCAACATAGAGAAGTCTGAATAGGGAGCAGTGAAACAATCCCGGTCCATTACTCACAACATGGGAATAGGCAGCACCAGCTCACAGTGCTTCAGGCGATTAAAACCACAGTGACCCTGAAATCCCCCTGTAAACAACAACAGATAGCCAAGTAACTCATCCCCTGCACCAAAGCATCCCCTATGGATACAAGCACAGAAAACGACAAGAACAGACCGCGAAACGCATCCAATGGCCAAAGGTCCAAGAAAAATAGAAACCAAGTAAATATGACTCCAACAAAGCAGAACTATCCTAGCTCATCCAATTCGGATGACCTCACACCAACAGAAACACATGAAAACGTTGACAATTCTGCATTACAGAAAGTGATAGAGTCCCTGCAAGGAGAAATTAAATCTATGAAGGAATTCAAAGAAGCCACATTTCTACAAGTCAAAACAAGGAACAACACCATTAAAGAGCTCCAAGCCAAGGTGACAGAGCTTGAACAGGAAAAGGACAAAGCAATGAAAGATTTTCATACAAAAACAAGCAAGCTGGAGAAGGAAATGTACAAAACGAACAAAACCATAGAAGACATGAAAATAGAAATAGAAACAATAAAGAAAACACAGTCAGAGTTAAAAGAGGAAGTGGAGAACCAAGGGAAGAGAACAGGAACTACGGATGTGAGTATCAAAAATAGGATGCAAGAGACGGAAGACAGGATCTTAGGCATGGAAGATTCGATGGAAGATTTCAGTACAACATCCAAAGAAAATGAGAAGGCTAAAAAATCTCTCACCCACAACATCCAAGAAATCAAGGACTCAATGAAAAGACAGAACCTAAGAATTATAGGTATAGAGGAAAGAGAGGACTCCCGACTCCAAGGTCCAGGAAATATCTTCAACAAAATCATAGAGGAAAACTTCCCAAACCTGAAAAAAGAGATGCCAATAAAAATCCAAGAGGCTTACAGAACACCAAACATTAGATCAGAAAAGAAACTCCTCTCGCCACATAATATATGAAAAACCAAATGTGCAGAACAAAGAAAGAATATTAAAAGCTGTAAGAGAAAAAGGTCAAGTCACATACAATGGCAGACCCAACAGAATTACACCTGACTTCTTCTCAGAAACGTTAAAAGCTAGAAGGGCCTGGACAGATATACTACAAGTCCTGAGAGATCATAGGTGCCCAGCCAGAATACCTTACCCAGCAAAACTCTCTATCAACATAGATGGAGAAAACAAGATAT